>CM028327.1:15138676-15606176 GCA_016647705.1 Eucommia ulmoides | reverse complement strand
GACCGCCCCCTATCTAAGGTAGGGTGTGCTTGACCACCCACTAGCCTAGGCTCTCATTTGTGTTGGTTGCCTATTTAAGAGAGTTGTATTCCATGGGAAAAACACATTACTTGAATAATATATCAGATTGAAAGAGTTTTCTCTTGAGTTCTTCATAGAACTTTTCTTTGAACTTATCAAGAATTTCTTGTGGCGTTCAAACTCTATAACTTCGGTTCGTGATTCTATTATAATCTTTGGGTCGAGGTTTGTTATTTTATACCTTTGGTTTGCGTTTCATTCATAAACGTTGGGTCAAGGTTTCTATCAAACATTCTGTATTTTTGTGTTCTTCCTTTCTTTCTTTTCATTTATAAATCCAGATTTTAGATCGATCCTAGCAAAGACACCATAAATTGGTTTCGGGTCTCACTAATTCTTGGTGAGGTTCGCATCATTTAATAATCCAAATAATTAATTTTAATTCTAAATTAATTATTATCTTTATATCACAGCGGAAATATAAAATCAACTAGGTGTACACCAAAAAAAAAATAATAATAATGTAAAGATAGAAGCACACCAGAAATTTATACTGGTTCACCAAGTTACTCTTGGCTAATCCAGTCCTCCGAGCCTCCACGGAGAGTCGCACTCACTAAACTCAAGATTCCTTTAAAGGTAGGAACCAAACCCTCACAAAGATTCTTTTACAGGCTCAGAATCAACATTTACAAATTCTTTTTCAGAGGCTTAGGAATAACCTCTACTTTTTATAGGTTCAAGAATAACCTAATTCTTATTTAAATTAAGGCTAAAGAGTCAAAACCTCAAAAACACTCCAAATATCATTTTACCCAGTAAGGATTGAACCATTACAAAACTGCTCACAAAATAATTCAATCTAAGAATAATTACTACCTCAATCTCTTTACAGGATGAGACTGAAACCAGCTACCCTTAGATTAAATATTCTCAATAGTATTCAATCTATCACTCAACTCACCAATTACAAATTGACAAGTGATTTTTCTCACTCGGAGCTTCTACTACCCCAGATAAACTAGAACTCAATTAATATCCTAAAACTAGTGATGGAAAAGTGAGATATTCGAAATCTGATTTTAAACAAAAATGGGTAACACGTAATTGAGTACATAATTAGAATTATTCAAGAAATTGTTTCGAAAATATTTTTCAATAAAAAATTAGAAAAAAATTTTAAAGAACAAATTCCAAATATAATCAAGCAATACTAAATAGAAAATGATTTGAAAATATCTCACCCGAAATCCACCGAAAGAATAATTATAGCGATGTCACTTCAAATTCGGTAGCAGTAATAATTCACAGCAAATAATTCTTAAAAATAACTCTTAGAAAAACTCTCAAAATTCACAATATAATTTCTCTTAGAAAAGCACAATGTAGTTTTCTTAATCTCTCTCTCTAATATAAAAAACGCAGATCTATATAAATGGGAATAAAATAAGCTCTCTAACAGCTAGTTCTCACTTGTTGTGACATCTAATTGCTCTTATAAATTCCTTATATCATTAAGACTGCATCCTAGTTCAAATCACTTAATTATAGCCTTTAAACTTCTCAATTAAGTCCCCTAAATATTTCTCAATCACAATTAAATAAGATAGAAAGTATTACATGTACTAAATTGAGAAATATTCAAACTTAATGAACCAAATCTATAGGGATATTTTAATATATGTTGCACATGTCAAATAGCATTAAATCCTTAATATATCTCGTGAATCCTAACCAAAAAATGGCTAGTAATGGCTACTTTTAGAATAAAATTCAGAATTCCATAATATCCTGAAATAGTCCCATAAGTCGACCGACCAAGATTACTTGTCGACCGATCAATTCAGGATGTAGCCAAGCCAAAAATTTTGTGCCCATCGGTCGACCTATCTGTCGACCTAGAGATTCAGAGAGTTACATTTCTTGTCACAGGTCAACCGCCCAGTCGACTTATCGATTCAGAGAGTTCACATTTAAGCTCTGGTCGACCTACTTGTCGACTTAGAGATTTAGAGGCTTTTCCTTCTATGCTTCGATCGACTTATCTGTCGACTTGTCAATGCTAGAATCTTTACTAAAAATTTTTTTAATCCATTCTCATCGACATTTTCACCCCTTTAACCGATTTCTTTTCTCAGTTAGCTCAACTAAATACTTAAATTCAATTTTAATCAATTATTACTATTTCTTTTTCAATTACACATAGAAGAAAATAATTTGACTAATTAGGATCCTATCAAAAACACACATATTCATAAAAATTATTTAAAAATCTTTTTGTGTCGTGCGTGATCCTAATTGGGATATTAAAAGTTGAAATTTAATCTGATTTGTTTTTCCTAGGTTTTTCAAAATTTTCAACCTCTTAATCCTTCATCATCTTTGTCATCATATCTTCAACATTTGGAACTAATCAATTGAAACACTTAATCAAACTATTAGTTCCACCAAAAACATCAACCTTTAATTGTCTATCAAAATCTTAGGATCAACAATCTCCCCCTTTTTGATGATGACAATTAACTTTGATATTTTTTTCAAAACAATAATTAACCACACTCCCCCTGAATTCGAGGACGGGTTTTATAACTCATTTAAGCATAGTGATGAAGGTAATCAAAAGATTTTCAATCAAAGAACAACTTTCAATATACAATAAACTCCCCCTTAAGATATTCAACAAAACATCAACTAATTCTCTCCCTTTGTCATCTCAAAAAAAATTGGGGAGGAGGGGAACTAAAAACACTTCTCTAGGAAAATATTATTATGCCTAGGTTATACCAAAAACATCATTCTAGGCATGCAATCTTCCTCTATATAATTAAAAATGAGCAAATTCATGCATATATGAATAATCATAACATTTCAGCAATATAGCATGATATAAATTAATATCTTCCTCGAATCTAGAAACATGTGATCTTTAACGTACTAGAATAGGGAGCATATCTCAAGAATAATTTATCAATTATTCTCATCAACATGTATGATCACTAATTAATTCCAAGCAATATTAATCCTATCAATCAATGAAGTTATCTCAAGTAACATGCTTCTTATAATTATTAACACCCAAAAATATGAATCATATCTCAATCAATAACAATGTTATCTCATATCATTCTAAATCCCTTCATAAACATAAGCATTTAAAAATTAGGAGACATGAAACGTATGAGAAAAACAGATTATCACGTATATAGCAAGATACTTGATATCCATAAATATATTCACGCGCACAAAAATATTAACTTGAAACACCAAGCACAATTTGATATGTATTCAAATGATCATATATGGTATCAAAAATAATTCTCATGCTTTCATACTAATTTAACAATAAAAGTCTTATCATGATCAAATTAAATCATTCATTAACCTCAATATAAAATATTATGCATTTTATTAAATCAAGATGTATAAAATTAAAACTCAATTCACTTAATTCAATTTCTAAATCTAATAACATGTTTTAAAAATTAACTCATGATCACTACTTGAGATAAGCACATAAAAACATGTTAGTAATCCTTAACTAAACGTGATTCTTATAATCACCATGCAATGTTTTTGAGACAAAAAGTGAACACATCATTTAAAATAGGTCTTAGAAACAATTATAAACTTACCTATTTGGCAAGTTGGTACTCTCCCTCTTTAACAAATTTAATGAATTTAAAATGCGAGGGATTAGGAGTACCTTTTATATGTTTCGAGGCAACTTTACTCTTTATCTTATTTGTACTAGTGCTTGATATGGGTGCACCATTCTTCTTAGCCTGTCCGTAGCCTATCTACCTTTGATTATTTCCATTTGATTTATTTATGATTTCCTTTGCACATATCGCTTGTAGTTTCCTGGGGATATCCCATCTTGGCTTTGGCACAACTTTTCTCTTTGCACATGTCTCTTGTGGCTTCTTTTCAACTTCACTTCTTGTCTTTAGTGCATATTTTCGCTTTGTATGCATCGTTTATGGATCCTTGGTGACTTCCTGACTTGGTTTTAATATAACTTCTTTGTTTGCTCCTTTAGGTTCACTTCCAACATTATGTAATTCTGCACAAGACATTTGAATAGTTTTCTTCGGTATCCATTTCATTTGGGATCCGTCCTTGTTAGACATAAATTTAGGGTTTCTGAATAGACATGATACTTTAAAATGCCTAACCCTATTGTAATAATAACATCTCAAATCTGATTTATCATAGAAAGCACGAGATATAAAACTTAAATCATTTCTAACAATAGAAGCATAACTATCACTAGTCTGTGGAGGGATAAAATGATGAAACATATCCACTTTGCCTAGAAAAATTATTTTCAGAAGCTCTTGAAATACACCTGAGGTCGAATTTTGATTTTTCAAAATTTTTCTTAAATAAATCGATTTTTGAGTCAAGATTTGACATTTGCTTAGAAATTATGTCAAGATTATTTTTTAAAACTCTGTTTTTATTTTCAAGAGAATCCACTTTAGAGAGCAAATTATTAATTTCAAAAATAACGTCCGAAAACTCTTTTGAACCACAATAATCCTCCAAATGCATTTTAGATTTTCGAACACTTTTTCCTCCATTTTTAAAAGAATCAATTTTTCTTTTTAAACTCAAGATCTCTTTAGTAAAACGTTGTGTGAAGGAAAGTAACTTTTCTATGACAATATGGATATTTTTATTATCATCATTTTCATCACTACCACAAAAATCACAAGAATCATAAATCACATTATCATATACGCATTTACCACTATCAAAAGAGGATACACAAAACACATCATCCATGGTGTGTGCACGAGATATAAAACTTAAATCATTTCTAATAATAGAAGCATAACTATCACTGGTCTGTGGAGGGATAAAATGATGAAACATATCCACTTTGCCTAGAAAAATTATTTTCAGAAGCTCTTGAAATACACCTGAGGTCGAATTTTGATTTTTCAAAATTTTTCTTAAATAAATCGATTTTTGAGTCAAGATTTGACATTTGCTTAGAAATTATGTCAAGATTATTTTTTAAAACTCTGTTTTTATTTTCAAGAGAATCCACTTTAGAGAGCAAATTATTAATTTCAAAAATAACGTCCGAAAACTCTTTTGAACCACAATAATCCTCCAAATGCATTTTAGATTTTCGAACACTTTTTCCTCCATTTTTAAAAGAATCAATTTTTCTTTTTAAACTCAAGATCTCTTTAGTAAAACGTTGTGTGAAGGAAAGTAACTTTTCTATGACAATATGGATATTTTTATTATCATCATTTTCATCACTACCACAAAAATCACAAGAATCATAAATCACATTATCATATACGCATTTACCACTATCAAAAGAGGATACACAAAACACAAGCTCAAGAATAACTTAATTCTTTTTTAAATTAAGGTTAAAGAATCAAAACCTCACAAGCACTCCAAATATCATTTACCTAGTAAGGATTGAACCGTTATAAAATTACTCACAAAATAATTCAATTCAAGAAGAATTACTACCTCAATCTCTTTACAGGAAGAGACTGAAACCAGCTACCCTTAGATCAAATACTTCCAATAGTATTCAATCTGTCACTCAACTCACCAATTAAAAATTGACAAGTGATTTTTCTTACTCGGAGTTTCTCCCACCCCAGATAAACTAGAACTCAATTAATATCTCAAAACTAGTGATAGAAAAGTGAGATATTCAAAATCTGATTTTAAACAAAAATGGGTAGCACGTAATTGAGCACGTAATCAAATTTATTCAAAAAATTGTTTCGAAAATATTTTTCAATAAAAAATTAGAAAATAATTTCTAAAGATCAAATTCCAAATATAATCAAGCAATACTAAATAGAAATTGATTTGGAAAGATCTCACCCGGAATCAACCGAAAGAATAATTATAACAATGTTACTTCAGATTCGGTAGTAGCAATGATTCATAGCAAATAATTCTCAAGAATAACTCTTAGAAAAGCTCTCAAAATTCACAATATAATTTCTCTTAGAAAAGCTCAATGTATTTCTCTTAATCTCTTTCTCTAATATGAAAAACGTAGGTCTATATAAATGGGAATAAAATAAACTCTCTAACGGTTAGTTCCCACTTGTTATGATATATAATTACTCTTATAGACCCCTTATATCATTAAGACTTCATCCTGGTTCAAATCACTTAATTATAGCTTTTAAACTTCTCAATTAAGTCCCCTAAATATTTCTTAATCACAATTAAATAGGATAGAAAGTATTACATGTACCAAATTGAAAAATATTCAAATTTAATGAACCAAATCTATAAGGATATCATAATATATGTTGCATATCTCAAATAACATTAAATCCCTAATATATCTCGTGAATCTTAACAAAAAAAGGGCTAGCAACGGCTACTTTTAAAATAAAATCCAGAATTCCATAATATCCTTAACAGTCCCATAAGTAGACCAACCAAGATCACTTGTCGACCGATCGATTCAGGATGTAGCCAAGCCAAAAATTTTGTATCAATCGGTCGACCTATCTGTTGACCTAGAAATTTAGAGAGTTACATTTTTTGTTACAGGTCGACCGCCTAATCGAATTATCGATTCAGAGAGTTCACATTTAAGCTCCGGTCGACCTACCTGTCGACTTAGAGATTTAAAGACTTTTCCTTCTATGCTCCGGTCGATTTATCTGTGGACTTATGAATGCTGGAATCTCTACTAAATTCATTTTTAATCCATTCTCATCGACATTTTCACCCCTTTAACCGATTTCTTTTCTTGGTTAACTCCACTAAATACTTAAATTCAATTTTAATCAATTATTACTATTTCTTTTTCAATTACACATAGGAGAAAATAATTTTACTAATTAGGATCCTATAAAAAACATACATATTTATAAAAATCATTTAAAAATCTTTTTTGTGTCGTGAGTGATCCTAATTAGGATATTAAGAGTTGAAATTTAACCTGAGTTGTTTTTCCTAGGTTCTTCAAATTCTTCAACCTCTTAATCCTTTATCATCTTTGTCATCATATCTTCATCATTTGGAACTAATAAACTGAAACACTTAATCAAACAGTTAGTTTCACCAAAATATCAACCTTTTATTGTCCTTCAAAATCTTAGAATCAATAGTGATGTCACAAGTAATATGCTACTATCATACCTATTATTAACAATGCATCTATCATGATCAAAAACCAAATTATAACCTTTATCATATAATTAAGTAATGTTAAGCAAGTTATGTTTAAGACCGTCTTCTAAGAGAACATCTTTAATATTAGTAGACCCATTACTGATATTACCTATACTGATAATATTACCCTTTGCGTTATCTCCAAATATCACATGACATCCGTTTTTAGGTATCAAATACGTGAATTTAGATTTGTCACCCTTCATGTACTGAGAACAACCATTATCCAATGGCCATAAAAAAAAAAAGCATAGATAATCATCACTGGCCGATTTTTCCTAGTTACTCGACTCCAAGTTATCCCAGGTAGATTTCATTGATTTCTTCTTACTCTTCTTCACCTTTTTCTTTTCATTTCTCTTTTTCTCTATTTTCTTCTTTCGTTTAGGACAGTCGAATTGAAAATGTCTGTTCTTGTGACAGTTGAAGCATTCCATATTACTCATATTGAAATTTCTCTTTCTACGGAATGTTCGTCTAGTCATTTTTCTAAAAAATTTCGTGAGAAGCACCAAATCCTTTTCTTTCTCGTTGTTAAGGCTGATGTCATCACTATCATCTTCTTCCTCATTTTTCTGAACTTTAAATGCCAAGAACTTCTTTTTTATGTTTTTTATTTCATTCTCATATCCTCGTATAACCGTCCCATGTGTCATTAGGTTGTCAATGAGCTCATCAATGGCATAAATTATGAGATCTTTAACTTCCTCTATTGCAGTTACGTTTGGCTCCCAAACTTTAGTCAATAATCTCAAAAAAAAATTGTACTTTGTCCTCCATAGAATAAGGCTTTTCAAGTTGACCAAGGTTGTTGCAGAGATCATTGAATCTAGTGTACATTTTCAGAATTGATTTTGCTTCAATCATTTTGAATAGCTCGAATTGACGAACTAAGGCATTGATCTTAGACAGTTTCACCTAATTTGTCCCTTCATGTGTGATTTGCAATATATCCCACATTTCTTTTTCTGATTTACAACTTGAAACCCTAGTATATTCACTTCCATATGAAGAGCAAAACAAAATGTTAATAGCTAGAGAATTAAGTTAATTTTCGTTTATCCAAGGGAGTCAGATGTTCTTTCTTCTTAATCACTCTATTCTCCTTAAGAATGAATGAACCATCCTCAATGGCCAACCACACATCATAATTAGTGGCTTGAAGAAGAGAAATTATTCAATCATTCCAGAAATAATAATTATCACCTGCAAACAACGGTGGATTGTGTATAGACTACCCCTCACCTAGAGTGCCTAAGGGGTGATCCATGTGATATTTCTTACCTAGGATTTAGAGCCAAACAAGCTAAAGCAACTCTAGTACCAATTGTTGGCCCAAATAGCTACCCAAGAGGGGGGGTCAATTGGGTAGTTACAAAAATTTAACAATCAAACACTTAAACACAAATAATTAATTTCTCTAAATTAATTATTATCTTTATATGCAGTGGCTATGTGTTTAATAATAAGTTCAGACCTAAACACTTTATAAAAAATAAATCAATGATGCACACAAGAATTTATCATAGTTCGATCAAACTAATCTTGCCTCCATCCAATCCCCCAAGCTCCATGGAGATTCGCAATCCATTAAACCCCTTAATTCCTTTAACAAGTAAGAACCAAACTCTTACAATTCACTATTATTTTACAAGCACAAAATCGACCCTATCTTTCTACTAGTCTAAAGATAAACCTTACAAATCACCCAAAAAATAATTTAATTTCCAGATAAATCAAAACTTAATTCTTTTCAAGGGAAAAGAATAACCTAATCTTTTTACCAGAACAAAAATCAAACCCTAATATTTTTTCATAAGAAAAAAATCGAAACCTAACTACCCTAACTAGATACCATCCCAAATATATCTAATCATCTCAAACTCACGAATACAAAAAAAAACTTATTTTCTTCCCATAAAGAGCTTTTACCAACTCAATACGAATATACTCAATTAATGTCCCGAATAATTATTATGTGATAGATACAATGTGAAACAATTCAAATATGAATAATAAATAAAATGGGTAGCACAAATTTAGAACGTAATCAGATAATCAGGCAAAAATCACTTAAAAAAATAGGCTTTTAAATTCAAAAATAATTTTTCTAACAATCTTATACCAAGTAATTCAAGATATATTAAACTTTAAAGCAAATTAATAAAGCTTGGAAAGATTTCACGGGGAAAACACTGAAGACATTGACAATGTAGCAAGTAGAACTCAAATTCGGTGATACCAAACAACAAGCATTTTAAATCAAGAACTTATTAAGGAATATCTCATAAAAATATCAGCATAAATATCACTCTTAGCTCAAATTGATTGTTCTTGATATGTGTAACTTAATTCCCATAAGTCTATATTAATAGACCAATAACTAGCCCTCCAATGATTAGTTTTTCCAAGATATGTCATCAAATGATACTTTAAGACCCCATATATCATTACCTTTCATTTCAAGTATATTCTACTTAAAAATAACTTTCAATTCTCTCATTTAAGTCCATAAAACTATTCCTAATGTA
Source organism: Eucommia ulmoides (assembly GCA_016647705.1). Classification (NCBI taxonomy): domain Eukaryota; kingdom Viridiplantae; phylum Streptophyta; class Magnoliopsida; order Garryales; family Eucommiaceae; genus Eucommia; species Eucommia ulmoides. The sequence goes on along the minus strand of CM028327.1, from coordinate 15,596,445 downwards.
AAACCATAGCAATATAAAGTATTAAACCATTTAGATTAAGAGAATCTCAAAATATATGGATCATATCAATAGGGATCACATAATATGTTGTTCATATTAGAAATATATTCAAATCTCTCTCTTAGAATCATAAAAAAACAGATAGATTTTTACCAAGAGGCCAAAGCAGCTGAAATCCCAACTAAATTAGTTAATTGGCCGAGCCACACCATTTAATTGACAGACTTGTTCCAAGCTTCCAATTAGTAGTTGGCACTACACCGGTCGATTGACCGACCATGCCTAGTTGATTGATCGATTAGATTAGTGTCATCTAATTTTCTACCATTTCATCTATTGACTCAAACGATTGATGGACCCTTTTCATTCGGTTGACTAATTGGACCAGTGTACTCACTTCGTTACCTATTTCAACTACTATTTCAAACAGTTAACCAATCCTCTTCATTCAATTGACTGACTGGATCAGTAGCACTTTGTTTTAACTCCAAAACTCATGGTTTGATTCAGTTGACTAATTTTTTTTTCTCGATTGACCGAATTGACTTGAAAACACAACTTTTTATACTTTAAAACACATTTTTCAATTAGGTCAATTATCAAAATCATTTCACATAAGGAGCACATACACTATCTCATTCTAGGATCTTAAATTTATCATTTATTATCATGACACGCATAGAATTAACTCATTTTAAGTGTCGTGTGTGATCTTAATTCGGGTTGCATTAGGAGTATATAATTAAAGAGTTATTTTCACCTATTTGTTTTCAATGTCTTCAAAACTTTTCATATCTTTATTATATCCATCTTGCATCATTTATGCTTTCTTCATCAAATCTTTTTCTTAATCAAATGTATGGAACTCTAAATCTGAAACACTCGATAAAACCATTAGTTCTGCCAAAAACATCAATACTTAATTGTTTATCAAAATCTTAGATTCAAAACCATATATATATGTCAGTCCTACTCGTAACTAAAAAAAAACAAGAACGTTTCTGAAGAAGGTTCACACATATCCCCGAAAGAATAGAGGTCCTCCTTTTATGCCGAATTTTTAGCCACAAGGGTCAACCGGTGTAGTATATATATATAGATATAGATACAAGGTGCCAGTCTACTAGCCTGAAGACTTAGTGCTAGGCTGTGATCTTGACGTTTGGCGTAAAGTAGGTAAGTTATTTACAGTATATAGTTTTATTAACAGTTAGTAAGAGTTCGTTTGATGTGTTCATGGGAGAATCACAAAGACTAAGCACAACTCATGGGGTGATAGATGTTTTGTATAGAACCCTCACATGTTCTTAACAAGTTCGCTGTTGTTTTTGGTCCTCACATGTTCTTAACATGTTCTTTGATGTTCTTGATGTTTTTGAACCATTTTTTGTATGGTTTGATGATTTTGTCATTGTTTTGATGTTTTTTAACATGTTTTTTTTATTTCTTTTGCTTTGATTATTGTTTGTGTATTTATGTATATGATATATATGTATATATACTATATGAACATGATATATACAAGCAAGATATACATATTTAAACCAAGAACAAAGGGTGTTTCAAGAAGACATACCTACTTAGGGGAAGTAGTCTTCCCTAAATGATTACCTTCATTTCCTCCTTGATCTTCTTTGGTTGTCATTGATCAGTTGTCGTCAAATCCTCGAGTTCTTCCTTCAAGAACCTCAAGAACGTCTTCCGGGACAAAATTTAACAAAATTTCAAGGTGCTATTGAAGAGATCAACTTGGAAACCCTAGAGATCCAAGAGGTTTTCTCAAATATAGAGAGAGAAGGATTGGTTTCCAAGCCTCTGGAAAATGAAAACAGACTCTTGTATTTATAAGCTGGGTACCCTACGCATTGGGCAATGCGTAGGGTATCCCAGCCTGTTCTTTAGGGGCTGTTTAGCTTAGGGGTTCTCCCTTCTTGCTTTGGTCTTTCTTTGGTTTGGACGAATTTAGAAGATTTTGTAAGATCTTCAAAGATTTGATAATGATTACCAAATCTTTAAATATCTTTTAGTAATGATTGACACAACCATTAGTCATCATTACCCTTCCTTGGATATAATTAGTTGAAAATGGGGTCATTAATGGCTTGAAGTGACATATCCGGTTCGGTTTGGTGGCTAAGTACCGGTTAGTTTCACTATTTTCGTTTGGTTGTCATTAATGTTTCCAAGTTTCTTTGAATTTAGTCTTGAGGTGTCACTTTGCATTTAATGCTCGATAATGACCTTTGATGTGATGAGGTTTGATTTGGTTGGTTTTGGATCGAATCAACTTAGTTTGGCTTATAACCGATAGTTATATTTCAAGTGTTTTAGTTACCTTGAGATATTTTGCTCAAAATATCTACATACCTTGAACTTAATCTTGACATGTCATCCCAAGCATTTAATGCTTGATGATATGAGCATTTAATGATCATTAAACGCCTTGCTTAGGTGGCATACCGAATTAGTTTAATTTCGATAACGGTTGGTTACTTCCTAAGTGACTTGGTTCCTTCCTTAGATATTTTGTAGGCAACTTCTAGGAAGCTTCCTATGGGATTTTAATTCTCATTTTGATGGGTCGTTATGCTTGGTTGTGCCCTCGGTTGGATGGGCTTTGATGGTTTGTCAAGACAACTCCGGTTTGGTCGATTTCAAACCGAGTTCTTTTCCTTAGTTACCTTGTGTAACTTGGATTTATCATGACATTTTCATGCCTTGATCATGGTCTTTAGCATTGGTTTTATGGATATGTGAACTTTAAAGAAGTATTTAGATAGGTATTTTTGGTGTTGAATAGACGAAACCAGTAATAATAAATATTTCAGGGTCGAATTAGGTAACAAAGGTAATTAGTGAAATATTCTATAATTAAAGGGTTGTACTAATTTGTATTTATATTAAAGGTGAGAAAATCATCCTTTAATAGTTATCTTAGCCTCCTTTTAATTTTAGGAATCTCGAGGTTGACCCGAAACTTTTATTTTTACCGAATCTAGTCAAATTCAACATTTTTTTTTGTATTATCCAGTGTGATTGAGAGTAGAAATTCATTCTCCTTAAACCTCACTTTAAAATGTATCTGAACTGGTACTTTCGATTTGACATTGATTAAGCGGGATAAAATACAGTGTCTACACTAGGGCTGAAAAAAAGGGTTCTGTAGGTAAAGAGAATTTCTAAACAGATAAGAATAAAGTGAATGAAAAATGAAAAGGAATTATTGGATAAAAAAATGCCTTAAACACTCACCAGAGATGAGAATAGGAGTCGCCAGAATCAACGAAGTCGAATCGTCGAAGAAAGTTGCGGAAAAATCGCTGAATGAGGGGAGAATTCTTGAGATATTGGAAGGGGCCTAAGTATGAGAACCCCCTAGTAGATGGCCACATGGAAATGATGACAACCGTCACATAGAGGGGTGAGAAGACGTTCCCGTCAGATCATCTATACATTAAATACCTAACGGGTCTTAGGTGCAAAACATGAAGCGTTGTCTTTTTGAATTTACAATTAGGCACCAAAATCTAACAACATTATACGAAAAAAGGCATGAGTAAGGAGATTAATTCCCGGAATGCTTTGCCCGACACCCATCAAGCTTCAGCACGTACCACTACTACTCCCTGGATAAAGGCTAAACGTCTACCACCTCAACTCAGTATAACCGATTGGGGATCTCTACTACACCGCCTTGACTATGGCATTAACTCTCATGATATGGTCAGTCTCAGACATCGCTGCTCGGGAATAATTATAACGGCCATCTCATTAAGGAAAGAGTCTTTAGGGTCCCACGATATTCGCAACATCAATGGGGATGAGCCAAGATTCGAGGAAGAATTGTCAAACAAGTCTACTATCTCCTATAAATACTACAATTGGGTGTTTCGTCAAGCATGCACAATCTTATTATCCTACATTATGTCAAATTTCTCTAAGAATTTTTAATGATTCTCATACCAGAAGTACAATGTTAACAGGGGCACTCATGATACATTGTTTTGCAAAAACCAAGGCCTGAAGGGTTAGTCATTCCAATCTCAAATAATGAGGCACTAGATTCTACCTTCATCAAATTCAAATACTTATTTTATAGCCAAGTTCTCAATATTTTTTCTCCCTTTAACGATCAATCCGGCCATATGTTCCCAAGTTTACATTTTCACTTTTAGTTGAATTAATAACTCAATAAATTTCAGTTAAGAAATGAAGTGAGGACTACAAATGGTAATGTGCGTAAATATAAAGGGAATATGGCTGTCCAAGTTTGAACAAGAGCAGTGTTCCCATATGTACACGTGTGTATCACATGGTTTAGAGATTTTATAGACACCCAATATAGCTGTCATTTTCCCATAATCATAAATGCAGGGACTTATCCGAAATTACTTACAAGATCGAGGGCAATATAGTCACATTATTGCCCATAGCTTTTTTCCATCTGTAAGCGAGTGAAGGGAGTAAATTTCAAAAAGAAAGTGGTCTCCAACCAACACCCTTGGTCCCCCCTCACTTTCTCTCTCCTGTATTCCCAATTTTTTCCCTTTATAATCTATCCTTCTACACGCTTCCCACTTCAGGGCTCAGAACTAAACTCACCCTCCCTCCATTTGAGCCCATCCATCTCTCACACATAAAGACACATAATCGCTTCTCACAATGGCGTCTCCACCGGACACAAGCAAAACAACAAAGCTAGAGAGGTACAATAGCTACATCCGGAGAGTGAATAGCACAAAGCTTTTGGCGGCCTCCTCTAAGCTCCTCTTCCGAGCCACTCTTCTTATTGCTTTGGTATTGATCTTTTTCTTTACCCTAAATTACCCTCCTCTTTCTGAAAATCCCCAACATATCCACACCACCACCCACAATTTCCTCTCTTCTGCTTTCTACGGCAGCGGCGCCTCGTGGGAGAAGCAAGTCCGTCGCTCCTCCACCCCTCGCCGCCCCAACGGCTTCTCCGTGCTGGTCACTGGTGCTGCCGGATTCGTTGGATCCCACTGCTCCCTTGCCCTTAAGAAGCGTGGCGACGGCGTTCTTGGCCTCGACAACTTCAATTCATACTACGATCCTTCCCTAAAACGCGCTCGCCAGAAGCTACTGACCAAGCGCGAGATCTTCATCGTCGACGGCGATCTGAACGACGCGGAATTGCTCACGAAGCTTTTCGACATTGTTCCTTTCAGCCATGTCCTCCACCTGGCTGCCCAGGCCGGCGTACGGTACGCTATGCAGAACCCTCAATCGTATGTTAGTTCCAACATTGCTGGGTTCGTTAATTTGCTGGAAGTTTCGAAAAACGCGAATCCACAGCCTTCGATTGTTTGGGCATCGTCGAGCTCCGTTTATGGGTTGAATACTAAAGTCCCATTCTCGGAATCACACCGGACTGACCAACCGGCAAGTCTCTACGCGGCCACGAAGAAAGCCGGCGAAGAAATTGCGCATACTTACAACCATATCTACGGCCTCTCCCTCACTGGGCTCCGATTCTTCACCGTGTACGGCCCCTGGGGTCGACCCGACATGGCGTACTTCTTCTTCACGAAGGATATACTTCAGGGGAAGCCGATCAATGTTTACGAGACCCAGGACAACAAAGAGGTGGCGCGTGACTTCACGTACATAGACGACATCGTGAAGGGGTGCGTGGGAGCGCTAGATACGGCGGAGAAGAGCACCGGGAGCGGCGGGAAGAAGAAAGCGCCGGCGCAGCTGAGGGTCTACAATCTAGGCAACACATCACCAGTGTCGGTGGGAAAGCTGGTGGGTGTACTGGAGAGTTTATTGAACGTGAAGGCCAAGAAGAATGTGATAAGGATGCCACGAAACGGCGACGTACCTTTTACCCACGCTAACGTGAGCCTTGCGTACAGGGACTTCGGGTACAAGCCCACTACGGACTTGGCCACAGGTCTGAGGAAATTCGTGAAGTGGTACGTTGGTTATTACGGCATAGAGTCGAGGGTAAAAAGGGAAATAAGCCACACAAATGATCACGGTGATTGATAATCATCGTGTGGTTATTTTCCGTTTTGATTTTTGCCACTTAAAATTACGTCTGTACTGGATCGTTGCCAATGGTGTTATTATTGTTATAGTATAGGGATAGAAATTTCATGTACCAAATTATAAAAGAATAAGAAATGGAGGGGTGGAAAGTGTAGATCTGTGAAATGGGGTTGTAATCACGTGTGGATTCTGTACAAACAAAGGTGCAGATCAACCGTTGGATTAAAATCAACAAGTGTGATATATGAATGACGACATCAAGATTCTTCTTTCTTTGTGGGCTTGTTTTGTTACTTAATAATTTTTATTTTGAAGACGACCTACAGCTGCAAGGACCCTCTTTCTTTTGAAAATATCAACACCTTGTCGGTGATTATGAAAGTAACAATACTATTTTTATTATTAAATCGACTGCAATTATTAACATTAAAAATTATTATTTTTATGTATTTCTTACGTCTTAATCAGTATTAAAATTTCTTATTTCTCCATTATTATTATTATTATTATTATTTTGACAGTTATTTGATGCACGCAAAAAACATTTATTAGATTTTTATGTAAGCAAATATATATATGTCGAATTAAATTTGAGAATTTTCAAAATTAGCAAATTTTCATATTATATTACCAAATCTTTCAGTTATAGTTTTTATGTTTCTTTCGAACAAAATACTACATTTATCTCAAGTTCCTTTTCCTAAAAAAATTATGTTAAAATTTGTGTGTTTGAGTTTCACTATAAAGAAAAAAGTAGTTTTCATAAGCATAAATATATATAAAATTCAATTTGTTAATATATATATATATATATATATATATATAGACCTACTATATTAAATCATAATCTCCTTAGGAAAATCAAACCCTAACCCTATCAGGGTTATCCTAGTTACTTATTATATGTAGACTCTCGGTATTTCTGTAATTGTATCTCTCTCATAAATCAGTACAAGTCTCTTAAGTTTTCTCCACATTTCACCTCTCAGTTATTCTAACACAGTATATGAAAAAAATCTACTAAATATTTCCTATAAAATTAATGTAGATTTTCTCTTTTTGGTTGAATATTTTAAAAGTTCTAAAATAATAGAAGGGTATAAGGTAACATAAATTTGAAATTATTAGTTCACCAGAGCTCTGGGATACTTATGGGGTTCGCAAGATATTCGGTGTACTTAAACGGTATCTTTGTTGGGATTTTAAAATGGCAAAGGATCTCGACGAAATTTTTAAAATGAGAGGAGGTGTCTCTACAGATTTTATCAAATAACAAAGGATATCATTAAAATTTCTCCTTATATTTAAATAGGTACACATTTTTTTAAATTCTATGCCTAAATAACATTTCCCCCACAAGTTTTAGAGAGATTCAAAAGCTTCTCATCATATAATATACGTGAAATCTCATTTTGCACCCTTTAAATTTTTAGGCGGTGGCACATTTTATAATATCAAGAAAAAAAAAATTATTTTAGGCAATTTGAGATCATAAATAGATATTGTAAGACTCGATGTTTGCATGTGCATAAATTTTAGTTGCCTTTTAGAACATTTAGAAAATATCGTGGTGCATTATGTCATTTTATTTTTATTTTAAAAATTTTAGGGGTCAATCGTCATTTTAAAAATATTAATTTTAGATTTTGGACTTAAATGATAACTTAAAGATAATTGAGGAAGATTAATTTAATTTGAAAAAAATAAAATATAAATAATAATAATAATAATAATAATAAATAAAATAAAATAATAAAGAAATTGCAACCTTATCCACGTTGTGGATAAGGTCACAAAACCAAAATAAAAATAAAAATATATATATAGGCTGAAGGGAACAGAACAGGTATTCTTCATATTTTTCTTTTCTTTCATATATATATATATATATATATATATATATATATATATATATGTTAAAATAAACTATATCACACGTTCGATTTATGGGACTAGCTATGCGGACAAATATACATATATATTTATATGTAAAAAATATATATATGGATTCGGGAAACATATTAGGTATAGAAATATCTAATTTGCGAAAAATACCGTTTAAAATAAAAATTGTAAATTTCACTAAAACAACAATTGTTAGCATTTCGTCGACTAATAAAAATTTTAATAGTCGATTAATATTTTTCTAAAATTAAATTATTGACGCAAATTTTTTGCAATCGTTACTATAGTAATTTTCGTATAGTTAATATTGACATAGTAAATAGGGTGTGTAGTAATTTTGTATAATCAAAATTTAGGGAATCGAAAATTATGCATTTTAGGACCATGTATTGTATATTAGGTTTATTTTAAATAAATTATTAATTTAGGCCCTATCGCTGTTAGGTTCACAGGCGACGCCGCTCGCGTAGTCTTTTAGACGACAGTATTTTTGTAGCGCGAAAATCGAGTTGGGTATATTGTCTTCTATGTAAATTAACATAAGTATATTTTTGTATAAATTGTGGAAAAAATATTATTAAAATGGATGGTGTTATAACGTTATGTGGATCAAGTAGATTTTTAAATGTGGAAAATAGTTTTGTTATTCGACTATGCTATAGTTGTCTTCTCGTCAGGAGGGCATGTCCTACGAGATGTGAATTACCTGTCAGGAAAGACCTGCAAGGTGGATATTTGTTGTTACCTGTCAGGTAAGTCCTGTAGGGTGGATATTTCTTATTACCTGTCAGGCAAGTTCTGCAGGGTAGATATGTTGTTATCTGTCAAGTAAGTCCTGCAGGATGGATATATGTGGACTTGTCAGGAGTGCAAATCCTGCAGGTGGCTGCCTCTACCATTGGGGATATTAAATAGCCCTAACACTGATAGTCACTTTAGATGACATAGTTGTACAAGTTACGGTACCATCGTAACTACCGATCGTGAGGTGAAACGATTCTATGGTTAGTAGGAAAAGATGAGTGTGGTATTTTATTATATGTCAAAATGTTTGGATTGGTTGATTAAATACATTATCTTATTGCATTGATGACAGTAGAATTTTATTCTAGCTTGGTATGCGGTTATATTATATTATATTTGGAAAAGTGGTATTTGATAATTATGCTTGATCCATAAAATGGTTTTATATTATGAAGACAGTATACTGGTAAAATATTTAGTTTCAGGTGCCGCAGCTAGGAGTGGGTCCACTACTAGCACTAAGTAAAGTCAGAAGGTGGTGTCATTTTGGAAGGGTTGGCTGGGCAGGTGTGAACCGTAGAAGGTTCAATTTTCTTTTTGTAGTTTTGTTGTGAATATTTGGGACATGTGTATTCCCGAATCTTGAAGTGAGTAAATATATTTTTGGAGAAAAAAAAAATTATTGCAGTGCGTATATATATATATATATGTATGTATATTTGTTGATTGGTCCGGTAACGTCAAGTCGACGTCACGCCCGACCTTGGGTGATAGGGGCCCAGGGTGAGGGTGTGACAGATATAGTTAAAGTATCTCATGAGTTTTAGAATTAGAGTTCAACATTTCGTTATTTAGACAAATACTTAGTACACCCTTTGTTTAAATTTGGAACATGACAATTATGTGTTTCATTGAGTATGTATCTAGATCTATAATTCGCATACTTGTATTCATCTATCTAGAGGTAAGATAATCGGTCGCTTTCCACTAAAGAAATGGGAAGAATTTACACTGTCAGTGAGATTAAGTTAATCTACGAGATCTTAAATTTCTCATGTACCAAACTTAACAAAAGGTGAACTAATCAGTTGTTTATTAATAAATTTTAATCACTTATATATATGCATGAAATCTTAAACAAACCAATTATGATGAACCAAAAGTTACGATATCTAAAAAAGTTGTACTTTATTGAAAACACTGTATTAGTTGTTCATATTATGTATGATATAGGGGAATCTTGTTAGGATACCACGTGGTCAATATTTCCCCAAGTATAGAAAGACGGCTGGGCTGGGAGCTAGAATCCCCTCTACGTCGAGCTGGGGTGCCCTCCGAGTTAGGCTGAGAATCGCCTTGCCTAGTTGAAGAAATCCGAGCCAGTAGACTCCGGGCCGAGATGACGAACTCGAGTACCTTCTGCTCGTCATCTCCGCGCTTGGGGCCTCTTTGGGCCGTCTTGAGGCTCCAGTCCATGGGCCTCTACAGGTGGACCCAAAAGCCCAATCCAGATGATCAGAGTAATAATCTATTTGCTCATTGGCTGCTCAGCAGATTAGGTTGATTAACCCGAGTTTAGCTCCCTAAATTCACAATGCTAATCGAGTCCAAAGCCTATAAGTACCTCATGGCATCCACTGTCCAATGATATGTCTTCTCAACTGACACCAGAGCACTTTAGCCCTTTTCCCCCGGATACTTACTCTTACGCAAGAGGGACTTCACCGGGTACAATCCCGGTGAGTCTGTGTACAGGTGCTCGGAGAGAAGGAGTGGAACTCAGCTCAGAGATCATCAGCACCCTTGAATTCACCAAGCTAATCATGCCATCAATAGTCTTGTGGGTATATTATCTTTCTAGACCATACTGTTGATTGTTTACTACTTTTGGACATCAACAGTTTGGCGCCGTCTATGGGAACGCACTAAAAGCCTCCCCTGATCGTCCGCTCCCCATGAGGTTAAGACTTGATGATCACAAGGTCTGGAAAGGAAATCTGCCAAGTCGACCATGCGCTTGCCCCCAACAATAATCCACCCCCTCATCCGTACAAGACATGTTAAAGGCTCCTAGGTCGGATCCCCCGACTTAACCTATGGAGCATCTCTACCAGTCTGTCATTCTGCCATTCGGGGTTGTAGGCCAGACGACTCAGCCCCACCACTTAGGTGGGTCCTATCTTACCCACGGTGCAGTTTATTGGGTAGACTTATGGGGGCCCTGAGGTAGCCGACATCGATATCTTGGAATGCCAGCTTAGCGAGTTCCAAACCTTCTTCCAAATTGTCCTAGCCCATCTGCCACTGGCCCCTCCAATGGGTCTCCCGAAATCCAGGTAGCGAGTTAAGAGGAACAAGCGATCGGAATTGAAGAGCGCATCATCCCTTCCAGCAGACACGTCCCGAGGCCCTGAGCCCATAACGTTGGTCGGAGGAAGGTTGAATTAGCACCTCTTGAGGCCTCGGGGATCTCCATCGCCACCTCCACCGAGACGAAGGAAAGGCAATCATATCGAGTCTCCTCCAGCCCAAGCTCACAACCATACAGTGTGGTTCAACCACCATCCCCGGTATATTCGGGAGGTAGACTTATATTCTCCACCAAGACAGCCAGCTCATCGCGCCACTTTTAGCCAAGCTTGAGTCCCACCAAGGGTCGAGGTAGTGGTAGAGAGACGCCTAGCTAACATGGAGGCAGCCCTACATCAGATCCGAGGAACAAGGGGCCCAGCTGCGCTTTCTTTTGAGGTAGGATCTCTTTTCATTAATGAAATATTGGAAGAACCTTTGCCCACGCAATACACCCACCCCTAGATGATCCTCTATGATGGGATCACTGATTCGGCGAACCACTTATCCATATTCAGATCTTATATGGACCTGTACACAGCCTCGATAGCAATAAGATGCTAGGCTTTTTCCCCCACCCTCATGGGGGCTGCCGGTGCATGGTTCAGGACTTTGGCCCCAACATCTATCTCTAATTTTCACGAGCTCGAGCAGCTCTTCCTTTCACGATTCGGGCAATCGTGGTATAGGCCAAAAACCATGGCACACAGCCTCGTGCTCCAACAACTACCCGATGAATCCTTGGGAGATTATGTTGAGAGATTTTACAAAGAAATCATTGGTTGCGGTGAGCTTAGTGACGTAGTCGTGATGAGCATATTCATCGACGGCCTGAAGCATCGACGTATCATATATGACCTCTGCTCTAACCCAACTCCTAGTTTGGACGTTGCCCTAGAGAGAGACACGAGGTTCCATAATGCCGATGAAAAGGAAGTAGCCTGAAAGGACCGCGGATGAGGCCAAAAGAAGAAAGTGAAGGCTGACAAAGGGTCAAGCAGACATCATGGGTCTAAGAGACTGAAAGCAGATGGGAGACTAGGCCTGTTGCCCGGGGATCAAAGACCATTCCTACCCCAGGAGAACCTCCAGCAGAACTTCACACCACTCACGGTCTTAGTGGCCACTGTTTTTACTGAGAATTCGATGAGGGACTTCTTTCCCCCTTCCTCCCTAGAGAAAAACCAATAGGGAGATCAATGGATAAATATTGTGAATTCTACCAAGACCGGGGGCATTCCACCAAGAATTGTTTCTGACTCTGGAAACAAATAGAGGCCCTCATCAGTAGAGAGTATCTTGGCCACTATGTTAGAAGGGATGACTGGGCTCCCAGAACAGAAGACAATGACCCTTGCGATGAACATAGGGGTCGTAGAAGGAGGAGGAATATAAGTCGCCCCCTCCTAGATCGGAAGGGGATAAGGGCGGTGACAAATAGATGGTGGATAGCGAGATCAACTTCATCCACAGCCGATTGAGCCTAGAGGGAGAGACCCTCTCCTCTAAGAAAAAGTATGAGCACAAAGCCAAGAAAAAATGCAAACGAAGACATCTTTGAGGTAAGCACAATCGACGCTGCAGGGCACAACGTTATTTCCTTTAATGAGGTAGACCTTAAGGATATACACGTCCCTCATGACGATGCCCTCGTTATAGTCGCTCTAATCAACCACTTCAAAATGGGGAGAATCTTGATGGACGGTGGTAACTCAGCCGATATCATCTTCAAATGGGCGTTCTAGAAGATGAACGTGGATCCCAATGTCGTAAAGTCATTAAAAGCCCCCTGGTCAATTTTGGGGATGACGTTGTTAACACTGCTGGGTAGGTCTTGCTTCCCGTTACTATCGGAGCCCATCCAAGGACCTCAATTGTTTGGACCAAATTTCTGATCGTGGATAAGCCGTCACCCTATAACGCGATCATGGGCAGACCCACGGTGGCGACTCTTTAGGCAGTCTGTTCACCGTACTACCAGTCAATGAAGTTCCCCACGAAAGAGGGTGTAAGAGTGGTAAGAGGAGACCAGAAGTCCTCCCAGGCTTGTGCTCGGAGGGCACTGGAAAAAAGAAAATAGCAATCAAAGGCAGAGCTGGAGCTCAAGGAGCCTGAACTCATGGCTCTGAACCAGGGCCTATGCCAATACCCATTGACGATCTCTAGGAGGAGGAGGCCGGTCTACGACCTCACGAAAAACTAGTGGAGGTTCCCATACACCCAATAATCAAAGAACTAACTGTAAGGATTGGAGCCAGCCTCATATTTGATCAGAGAACTAAACTCATCCAGTTGTTCTGAAAAAATTACGACGTCTTTGCATGGTCCCATGACGAGCTACCGGGGATTGATCTAAGTGTAGTAATACACCACCTTCACGCTGACCCACACTACCCTCCAGTAAGACAGAAGTGACGAAAGTTTCATTCGGAGTGCTAAAATATAATCGAAGAAGAAATGGACAAACTGATCAAGTCCGACGTCGTCGAAGAAGTCAAATTCCCCGAATGGATAGCAAATGTGGTCCTGGATCCCAAGGCCGGTAATAAGTGGCACCTTTGCATTGACTTTAAGGACCTGAATAAGGCATACCCGAAGGACTTCTTCCCCTTACCCAGAATTGACATCATCATAGACGCCATGACAGGGTATGAGTGCCTGAGTTTCCTAGACGCTGATGCCTGGTGCAACCAAATCCCTATGTTCCCCCCCGACAAGAGTAAGACATCCTTCATCACGGACAAGGGTACATACTGCACCAAGGTCATTCAATTTGGCTTGCGCAACACCGGAGCGACTTATCGACAACTAGTGAACAAAATGTTCAAAGAGGAGATCAGGCGAACAATGAAGGTTTACATCGACGAAATGTTAGTCAAGAGCTTGAGGGCCCCTGATCACTCCCAACATCTCCACAACTGCTTCGATAAGCTCAGGACTCATCGCATGAAGCTCAACCCTAACAAATGTATTTTCGGAGTTTCTACGGGAAAGTTCCCAAGGTATATGGTCTCCCAGCGTGGCATCGATGCTAACCCTAATCAAATACATGGGATCCTCGGGATGACCTCTCCTCGGAATAAGAAGAAAGTGTAGATGTTGACGGGAAGGCTCACTACTCTCAATTGTTTCATATCGCGAGCCTCGGAGAAATGTCTGCCTTTCTTCAAGGTGCTAAGAGGAAACAACAACTTTGGGTGGATAGAGAAATGCGAATCAACTTTCCAGGAGCTTAAAAATTATCTTTCATCTGCTCATCTACTCAGTACCCCAAAGGCGGGAGAAACTCTATACTTGTATATTTCTGCCTATACGCTGAGGTTTTGACGCTCACGTCTGACTCACTTGCAAGTGCACGAGGTTAAGTTTTAGTATAATGGATCTTTAAGATCGAATATCGTTTTACTGGGAGAGTGTTTGAAATAATTGAATACTGCAATTTGCATAGTCTTATATTATCCCGAAGGTTCAATAAATGTTTAAAGTTAAATAATTAAAACTAACTATTGGGTTAATTCTAATTAAGTTGATTACCTGGGGATTGATTTCATTCACTTAATACACGATTGACTTCGTTTAGTTAACAATAACGGGGTTTTATCCTATCCGACAATCTCTATATCTTAAACTCATTTACTTCCTATCCCGAGTGTTTAGTGAATGAATATGTGACTTCGTGTTGATGCCGAAGGCCCCCTCGAATGTTTTTTCGAACACATAGTCATATAAGTCTTGACCCAATGTCATGGATTGCACACGTTTTAACTCCCTCCCTGGTTATTAGATTGTCGTGTTGTGTTTACCCTAGTCCAAATTCAGGGTTACCTCTCCCGAGTGTCAAACCCCGTATTCTCAAAACCAACCCTAATACCTTAACAAGCATATTAAAATTGTAATAGAGCGATAACCACAATCGAATTTAGATAAACAACCGTTAAAGAAACATATATTAAACCAAACATAGATTTACTTGAACTACATCGATCCCTAGATAATATTTATCTAGGCTACCATGATCTTAGCTATTGAAACATTAATACAAGAGGTATTCAACATCATTCACAATAAAACATTAAGTTACAAAGAGAGAAACAAAGAAAAAAAGATCAAATCTTAAAGTGGAGTGATCCACTGTCGCCAACGATTGATCCGAAAGTGTTTCATCTTCTCCAATATGTGAATCTCCTCTTTGAGCTCTTCCAGAATGGCCCAAGATCATTTCTCTATTTTTAGGGACGTTAGAGACGTTTTTTTATAAGTGTTAGAACAAGTTTTATAGGTGCAAGGGTCCAAAATATCTGAAAATATATTAATTCTATGCAGAGCTGACCGCCTAGGTGGTGGGTATGTCGGTTGGCTCTCTGATCTTTCACTGCTTAGGCAGTGGAATAGGCTCCGAACTCTCTACACTTTTACTACCTCGGCGGTGGGACTTGTGCATTTCAGCATCTCCCAGCATTATCACCGCCGCGGCGGTGGGTTTATTATTCTTGAAACCTTGCTTTTTCACCGTTTCGCTCGTTTATAGCTCGTTAACGTCCCTATACTTGATTTACATAAAAATAAACTAAAACGCAATTAAATATTAATAATACACTCGAAAACTACCAAATTCAGCTTAGAAGTAGATAGGTATATTTCAACCTATTACCGCCTCTCCAACGGCGGTTAGCGCGGCTCATGTAAGGGAAGACAGCGGTGTTTAGCACCCCGTCTTTTACTCCAGTAGAGTCATCTCGAATACCGAGACTAGATACACCAAATTTGAAAAATTGGCTTACACCTTGCTGGTGGCTTCCCGGAAGCTAAAATAGTATTTCCAAGCCCACGTGATCATCGTCCTAACTAACCAGCCGATAAGGCAAATTCTACATTCACCAGACGTCTCGGGACGATTAATGAAATACTTCATCGAGCTGGGTCGGTTCCACATTGAATACCGCCTAAGGATAGCTATTAAAGACCAGGTCCTGACAGATTTCATCACTAAGCTCACATTCCCTAAGGACCCAAAGCCATCTATCGTCAACCTGGAAGATAAAACCATGGAAACGGAGAGAGCGTTAAGGAACTCAAATCCAAGTTCCGATTCAACAATGTGGAGGTTGTTCATCGACGGATCGTCCAACACCAACGGTTGTGGGGTGAGAATGGTGCTCGTTGCCCCAAACAATGAAGAGATCGAATACGCCTTAAGACTGGGGTTCAAAGCAACTAACAACGAGTTTGAATATGAGGCTCTACTAGCCAGCCTCCGCTTAGCCCGAGAATTTAATGTGAAAACACTGGTTGTCTTCTATGACTCTCAGCTACTCGTCAACCAGGTCAACGGAGATTATTTGGTGAAGGATCCTAGTATGACCGCATATCTTGAAAGATTCAAAGCCCTGATGGAGAAATTTGAAAAAATTCATATGTCCCAAATACCCCGAGAAGATAACCGACATGCTGATGCCTTGGCAAACCTAGCCTTGGCAGTAGCATTGACTCTAAAGAGGAGCGTGCCCATTGAGTACCTGGATGCTCTGCGCACGGGGATATCTGACCAGATGGCACCAATCTGTGAGCTCAGTGACCATCTCACTTGGATGGAGCCAATACAAAAATACTTGGAAAACAGAACGCTACCCGACTATCGCAACGAGGCAAGGAGGATGCGGTACAGGTCTGCCAGATACTGCATCATGGATGGGATCCTTTACCGACGTTCCTTCTCTAGCCCATATTCTCGATGCCTATGGTAAGAAGAGGCCGACTATGTCATGAGAGAAATCTATGAAATGATATGTGGCAATCACTCGGGAGGCACAACTTTGGCTAGAAAACTGCTCTGCTAAGGGTATTTTTTGCCCAAAATGGTAGAGGACGTGACCGAATTCGTAAAAAAATGCGACAAGTGCTAACGCTTCGGCCCTCACTCTCATTTACCTCCAACGACCATGGTGCCAATGACAATCCCATGGCTCTTTGCCTAGTAGAGAATAGATTTGTTAGGCCCTTTTCCTCAGGGCACCGTCCAGAGAAAGTTCCTAGTCATATCTATTGATTACTTAACCAAGTGGGTTGAGGCCGAACCCCTAGCGCGCATCACCAAAGAAAAAATCCTAGACTTTATCTGGAAATCAATGGTGTGCTGATACAGGATCCCCTTGGGCAATCGCATCTGACAACGGAACTCAATTTGATAACGATTTGTTTGCTACTTTTTGCTCTGGCCTGGGTATCTGAACTTACTTTGCGTCCCCAGGTCACCTACAGGCTAATGGCTAGGTCGGGGTCACGAACCGAACAATCCTGTACGGTTTAAAGACCAGGCTCGACAAGGCCAAGGGGAGGTGGGTGGAGTACCTTTACCCCGTTCTTTGGGCGTGTCACACCACTTCTCGAACCCCGATGGGAGAGACACTGTACGCAATGACGTTCGGATCCGAGTCCGAGATCCCTACGGAGATCGGATTGCCAACCATTCGAATATTGGTCAGGGGTCAGGACCAACAAGAGAATGACACCATGCTGGGCTTCAACCTAGACCTTCTAGAAGAACGATGAGAGAACGCTCGAATATGCCAAGCGACTTACCAACAACGGGCAACTTGGTACTACAATAGAAGGGTGTGCCCGTGCCATTTTGAAGTCAGAGACCTCGTCATCAGGAAGGTTACCTTAGCAATTAAAGAGAAAAACACAGGGAAGTTGGCCCCCAGCTGGGAAGGACCTTACCGCGTCATCAGAATTATAAGGTCGGGCACATACGAGCTCGAAACCGAGGAAGGCGTTACACTATGACACCTGTGGAATGCCGACCGTCTCAAGCAGTACCACTGTAGGACTGAGGTAATTTTGTAATCATTTTATTTTCGTGCCAAGTATAATGTATTTTCATATCAATGTAATGGCTTTTCAACAAACAATATGCTACTAAAGCAATATTCAGGCACACCTAAATACATCGTGGACTGTCCCGACGAGACACATTATAGCCAATAGCACGAGTAGTAAAACTACTCCCACTACAGGGTGGGGGGCAGGGTGAATACAGTCTTGGAAAATCTTAACCAAAAAGGATTTGAAAACCAAATGACATTAAAATATGTGTAAAATTTTGGCCGAGTACCAGAAGAATGCCGAGCTGAGATCTATGAGGGCTCAGCACGGGTGCTAAATTTTGGAATTTTGAAAGTTTAAAGTCTACAACTCTATCCTGAGCACATTAATAAGGTTCATTCCCATTTACAGTCTTAGGCTAAATGTTGAAAAGAGAAAGGAGAAGCGAGAAGGAATTTGGGACAAGCAATTGCTCAAAATGTTCTCTTGTGTATTATATTAAAAAAAAAGTGAGGACTTACATTAGTGGGATTCATGCCCATTTACACAGTCGTAACATATATATAAAACAAGAAAAAGTCTTCAAAAATAATCGGGCCGAGGGACCTATTCTTCTTCAGACACACCTTCGACATCCACCACGTCGACGGTAGTGTCCTCATCCCTGTCCTCTTCCCCCTCAGCCTCCTCATCACCTGCTTCTTCGGCCTCCGCCTTATGAGGTTGCTCCTGAGAGGCTCCCTTGGCAGCCTTCTCTACTGCCAACTCTCTTTGTTTTGGAAGCTCTATCCCGACGCCCGAGCAATCGAATTATTGGTAATAGCTTTGAATAAAACAGATCGTGGCCTTATGACCATCATCCATATACTCCGCAACCAACTCGAATTTGACATTCTCGAATTCTCCGCTCGATTTGTAATCCTCAACGGCCTTCTTTTTGGCTTTGTGGATTGCCTTCGCTTTGAGTAGCTCTTATTTCTTCAGCCTCTTTTCCAGTTCGTCCACATTCTTCTCCAGGTTGACCTTTTGTCTTTGAAAATTATCCCGTTCTTTGGTAACAAGGACGTGCCTGGATTGAAGGTTGTGATGGGCTTCGGTGGCGAGCTAGAGGTCATCGTTTAGTCTGTTTGCCCTCACCTTCGCCGTATTTTTTTCTGATTGAAGCATTGACTCCTCCATGGCACTCTCGGAGATCTGGTTAAACACTACCGATATCCGAAGCATAGATTGTATCAGGGTGACAAATTCATTACACTTGGAAAAATTTAATTGACAAAAGCAAAAATGAACTTGAACTAGTGGGGTTCTTACCAAGATCTGGTCACAGACGGCCTGACGCATGAGGTTGCCGGTGCTCTCCTCATCCATCAAGTTTTTGTTGTTGGGAGGGGTGATACGGCGGAGATAGCTAGGCATCACCTCTGGGCTCCTTAGCAAAGCACGGTCGGCCGAGAGCCCTGTGTTCAGGATCCCAAAAAAGCAGCCATCAACCGTCAGCTCGGAGGAAGCCTCGGCTATGAGCTTGGCCCTCTTCGAGGACTTGTGTTTCTTTTGCCTGCCCTCATGGGCCTTCATTTTTCCTTTTTCAGAAGCACGGGGTGATGAGTCTCCGCTCAGAGTATGTGCGGACTAGAGGGAACCCGACTCTAATTGCGGGTTGTCTCTTATCACGACCCCAGAAAGAGCGAGGAAGCGGCTCCAGGCTAGGGTTGGAAGAAGCTGGTATGTTTGGGCAGCCTAGGATCCCCCAATGTGCTCCGAACTAGTGGTCTTTGCCGCCTCGGCAGTCTCTTTCGTTTTCTTTTCTAAGAGCTTCTGAACTGCTATTACCTTGTCCATAGCTGCAATATTCAACAAGATATTTAGAAATTCCTCTGTCTAGGCCGGCAGCATCCAATTCTACACAAGAATATCTACGCGAATTGAGTGTAACACGCATGAAAATTCTAAGTATGAAGGATTGACAAAGCTGAGATTGCTTACCATTGTCTGAATCGACGGGGAAGTCGAGTACGAGTGGGGTGTCCGGTGGTAAGTACCAGTAGACTCTGAACAGGTGAGAATCGGGCAGGGTGTTTACGTCCCTGAAAATCATCCTCAGAACCTTTTCTCTCTTCTCAGCAATCTTTTTGCTTGGCCCTGGTCTCTTCTTCTTGGGTACTTTTTTAGCTGCCCAAAATTACGATGAAAGGTTATTAGCACAAATGTGAAGATAAATCTGAAAACAAAAATCCCCCCCAAGGGACCACAGTCTTACTGACTTTTTCTCATTCCATCTAGTGAGGGTACTTTTCTTCTTCTTCCGGGCCAAATTGCCAATTGCTCCCTCTGAGATAGAAGAACTGGGGCTTCTAGTTGTGAATGAAAGAGTTTAGGTCCTTCAAGAAAGTTGACTTGGACGAGATGTAGCACCACCCAGCACCTCGGAGAACTGGCTTAGGGAATAATAGTGCCTTGAAGAGCTCAACGCTCAACTCGAGTCCCTCGGCCTGGAAGATGATGTACGACGCCACCAGAGCCCTTATACTATTCGGAGAAATTTGTGACAGACATAAACGATACTTCGTACAGAGGGCCCGGATCCACCATTGGACAGGGAATCGAAGACCCGCCTCCAGCTGTTGTTTGTAAATGGTCATAAAACCAGCTGGTGGCATGTAGGCCTGATCGTCAGGCCCGGGAACAATAATCCTAACCCCCTCTGGGAAAAAGTATTCACTTTGGCAGTGGAGGAAAAACTCTTCTGTCATATTCATTTTCGTGTTCTACACCAAGCTCGAGATCGGGACTTTTATATAGAGTTTGTCTAGCCCAGCGTTATGAACCTCGTTTTTACGAAGTGGCTTGGGTATGGAGACGTCAGAGGGGATCTCCACCACGGTGATGGTTTTGAGAGGGCCCCAACTCCAACGTCATGTGATGTAGACGCACCACCGCTCTCCCCGATACGACTCACCGCGACTGCACGGTTGACCAGGAATGACTGGATTGCACTGCTCGTTTCGTGGATCCTAGCCATGGCAGTCGACAAGGCATCTCCTGGAGAGGGACAACACTCCACCCTGAATGAGAGGGAACTGGAGGATGATCGTTCCTAGGAGTCGGACCTCGATCTGGAGATTAAACCAAAAGACAAAAAAGAAGAAGATGATGTCGACATTTTGTTCAAACAAAAGAGAAAAAAAATACCAATACCGAGGACAAAAGAAGAGCTCTGGAAATTTCGCATGTGTCAAATGAATGCAGGTTCTCCCATTTATAAAAAAGAATGTGCCCAGACGAAGGGTCACCCAGGCCAATGGTTTGGAATGCGTCGATTAAAGCGCCTACAGCCACGTGGCGCCCATCCAACGGTTGTGATGTAGACTTCCCATGTAAGACATAATGGGGGGCACGTGTTGCCCTTACGCCACATGTAAAGCAAAGAGGCTCAAACTTTCCACCCTTCAAAGAAGTTCAGGGCAGAAGAAATATCCGAGCTGACGAGCCTACGTACTCCTAACTCGGACATTATCAAAAAGAGGGGAGGCTCAAACTTTCCACCCTTTAAAGAAGTTCGAGTAAGAAGAAATGTTCAAACTGACGAGCTTATGTACTTCTAGATTGGACATTATCAAAATGAGGGGAGGCTTAAACTTTCCATCCTTCCAAGAAGTTCAAGTAAGAAGAAATGTTTGAGTTGATGAGCTTACGTACTCTCAGCTCGGACATTATCAAAAAGTAGGGAGGCTCAATCTTTGCACCCTTCAAAGAAGTTCAAGTAAGAAGAATTGTCCGAATTAACGAGTCTACGTACTCCCAGCTCGGACATTATCAAAATGGGGGGAGGCTCAAACTTTCCACCCTTCCAAGAAGTTCAAGTAAGAATAAATATCCAAGCTGACGAGCCTACATACTCCCAGTTCGGACATTATCAAAATGGTGGGAGGCTCAAACTTTCCACCCTTCAAAGAAGTTCAAGATAGAAGAAATGTCTGAGCTAACGAGCCCACGTACTCCTAGCTTGGATATTATCAAAAAAGAGGGAGGCTCAAACTTTCCACTCTTTAAAGAAGTTCAAGGCAGAAAAAATGTCTGAGCTCACGAGCTTACGTACTCCCAGCTTAGACATTATCAAAAAAGAGAGAGGCTCAAACTTTCCACCCTTCCAAGAAGTTCAAGTCAAAAGAAATGTCTGAACTGACGAGCCTACTGGTAGCGCGTGAATATATGCCGCTACTTACACTTGCAAGTATACGAGGTCTAAGTTTTAGAATAGTGGATCGGTTAAGATCGGGTATCGTGTCCACAGGAAAAGTGTGAATAATTGAGTACCACAATTTACGTAGTCTCATATTATCCTGATGATTCAATTTAATATTTAAATTAAACTAATTAAAACTACTCCTAAGGATTAATTCTAATTACATGAATTAACTAGGGATCGATTTCATTCACTTAGTACCTATTTGGCATAGTTTAGTTATCAATAACGGTTATTATCACATCCAACAATCTTGGTATCTATAACTCACTTGCTCCCTCTTCCGAGTGAAAAGCGAGCGAATACATAACTTCGCGTTGACGCCGAAGTCCCTCTTGAACGCCTTTCTGTACACATAGCCACGTGAGTCTTGACCCAACCTCATGGATTGCACACTCTCCAACTCCCTCCCGAGTTATTGGATCGTCGCGTTGTGTTTAACCCTAGTCCGAATCCGGGGTTACCTCTTCCAAGTGTCAAGCCCCGTATTCTCGATTTATCGTAACAAGCATAATAAACGTGAAATAATGGTAAACACAATAGGAATTGGATAACAAACCATTAAAATTACTTATATTCAACCAAAAAGATATTTACATGAATTACATCTAACCATAGCTAAAATCTACCTAATCTAACATGATCTTGACCATTACAATATTAAACCAAGACAAGATCACCATCATCAATAATAAAAATTAAGTACAAATATGGAAACAAGGAAAGAGGAGTCAAATCTTAAAGTGGAGTTGTCCACTTTCGGCAAAGAAGAATCATCTCGAGCTTCCTCTTCTCCATTGATGACCTTCTTCTTCTTCTTCATTGGCTAAGGATCACTTCCTAAACTACTCTAATCTACTCCTACATTATCTACTCCTCTCTAAGGTGAAAAGGGGTCTCCAAGAATAATAGGGCATAAGACAAAAATGGGGAAGAAATGGGTTAAAGTAAAGGTTTGGAAAATATCTTTAAAATATCTAAAATTAGATATTTCTCGCAGAGTGTCATCACCTAGGCAGTGGTTCACCACCTAGGCAATGAACCTTCAGTGAAAATTAGCACCTTTCTGCACTTTACCGCCTAGGCGGTGGTCTTTATGCAACGAAACCTTGTTCTTCACATTTTGTTCACCGTTTCTCCACCGTTTTTGCTTATTTATCACTTATTTTCGTCCTTTCACCTGTTTTACACTAAAACATACTAAAACAAAATTAAATATAACTAATACGCTTAAAAACTAACAAATTTGGTTTAAAAATAGATAGGTTGTTTCCACCTATCACCTATGTACTCCCAACTCGGACATTAGAAAAAAGGGGGGAGTCTCAAACTTCCACCCTTCAAAGAAGTTCAAGATAGAAGAAATGTCCAAGCTGACGAGCCTGTGTACTCCCAGCTCGGACATTTTCAAAAAGGGGGAAGGCTCAAACTTTCCACCCTTAAAAGAAGTTCAAGTAAGATGAAATGTTCGAGCTGACGAGCCTACGTACTCTCAGCTTGGACATTATCAAAAAGGGGAGAGGCTCAAACTTTCCACCTTCCAAGAAGTTCAAGGCAGAAGAAATGTCCAAGTTGACGAGCCTACGTACTCCCAGCTCGAACATTATCAATAAGGGGGGAAGGCTCAAACTTTCCACCATTCCAAGAAGTTCAAGGCAGAAGAAATGTCTAAGCTGACGAGCCTATGTACTCTCAGCTCAAACATTATAAAAAATGGGGGGAGGCTCAAACTTTCCACCCCTCCAACAAGTTCAAGGAGAAATGTCCGAGCTGACGAGCTGTCGTACTCTCAGCTCGGACAAGTTCAAAAGGGGAGAGGCTCAGACTTTCCACCCTTCAAAGAAGTTCAAGTCAGAAGAAATGTCCGATTTGACGAGCTACTATACTTTCAGCTCAGATAAGATCAAAAGAGGGAGACTCAAACCTTCAACCCTTGAAACAGAACCAAGGCAGGGAAAATGTCCGAGTTGACGAGCTGCCGTATTCTTAGCTCATACAAGATCAACAAAGGGGGAGGCCCAAATTTTCCACCCTTGAAAAAGATTCAAGGTAGGAGAAACATCCAAGCAGACGAGCTGCCATACTTTCAGCTCGGACTTGCCCTGCACACGAAGCTTCTTCTGAATGGCGCAATTCGATCCGTTCTGATGAGTTACCGAGCTAACGAACTCCTAATTTCTCAGCCCAGATTCCACTTATTTAATCTTTCTTAAAGCTATTTTTCATTCTTAGAGTCTTTTTTCGTGCCTTCTCCGCCTTCTAATCGAGCTAAACTACTAAAAATGGGTCGCTATCATATGTTTTTATCTGACTGTAATGTAAATCAGGTTGTGGCCCCTTAGAAGTGAATGCCAAGTCTCTACGGATTTGCTTCTTAGAAATCCCGAGCCCGTTACGTTCCATTCTCGCCCTCAGGACTTGGGGGGTAACTGATATAAGGGAATCTCGTTAGGATACCACGTGGTCAATATCTACCCAAGTATAGAAAGACGGCTAGACTAGGAGCTGGAATCCCCTCCATGCCGAGCTGGGGTGCCCTCCAAGCCGGGCTGATGATCGCCTTGCCTAGTTGAAGAAATCTGAGCTGATAGACTCCGGGCCGAGCTGACGAACTCGAGCACCTTATGCTCGTTATCCCCGTACTCGGGGCCTCTCCGGGCCGTTTTGAGGCTCCATCCCATCGCCCTTTACAATGGGCCCAAAAGCCCAACCCAAATGATCAGAGCACTAATCTATTTGCTCATTGGCTGCTCAGCGGATTAGGTTGATTAACCCAATCTTAGCTTCCTAAATTCACAACGCTAATCGAGTCCAAAACCTATAAATATCTCATGGAATCCACTACCCAATGGTATCTTCTCTATTAATACTAGAGCACTTTTAGCCCTTCTCTCCCAGATACTTACTCTTACGCTGAAGGGACTTTATCAGGCACAACCCCGGTGAGTTTGTGTGCAGGTGCTCGGAGGGAAGGAGTGGAGTTCAACTCGGAGGTCGTCAACACCCCTAAATTCACCAAGATAATCACTCCATCAATAGTTTTGTGGGTATATTATCTTTCTGGACCATACTGTTGATCGTTTACCACTTTTGGACATCAACAATGTGTATTGTTGAGAAAATGATATTGAGGTTTGATTGAGCATGATTTGTGAAACCCATGAACTTGGAATGTCATCTAAAAGGCTCATAATTCTACATGCATTTACCGATTACCAATTGGTATCATGTTAAAGTCACCTTGCCTTGCATGTTGTATTTTTCCTAAAGTGATTGAAATTTAGTATGTCAAAGTTTATATACTTAAAATGGGGTTAAAATAACAATTAGACTATTTGATCTTTGATTTAGTCTATATTACCATACTGCATTGAACATTCTTGAAATATGGTGTGATTTGCATAAGAGCACAAACACTTGTTATTGTCAGACATCTTGAAAAGCATGTTTAGAAGTTTCATCGGGTTTTGTGGTTTAGACTACAGAGTCGTTAGTTGAGTCCACATATTTACTCGACAAATGTTGTAAAGAGTTATTGGTTTTAATGATTATATCTTGTGTTATAACTCTATGACAAGATGACAGGAAAAACCTGTTACGTCAAGATTGTGAAGAAGGCCGAAGGAGGAACCTTTCGCTAAGTATCGGCATGACCTTTCCAAGGAAGATATTAGATTGAAAATCCGAGAGAATGAATCTCAGTGGTCTGGACAGTGAATCTAGTATTTTTTTTTTATTAATTGTGAGGTGTCTAGAGATATTCGAACTTATTGGTTTGGGATTAACCTCTATTTGGGAAATGAGATTAAAAATCCCAGGAAGTGAACCTTTGTAGGTAAGGCTTGGCCTGTGCCTGGGAAAGGGGGTTAGAATTCCAAATGGAGTGAACCTTGGTAGTTTAGGCCAGATCTTTGCCTAGGAAATATATTATAAATCAAAGGGAGTGAACCATGGTAGTAGGGATTACTATTTACGTACAATCACAAGGACAAAATAAAACTTTGTTGGCCTCTACGGATCCTATCAAGCTTTAATATTATGTCGATTTTACTATATTTATCATATAATGATCCAACACTTTAAGATCCTAACATAATCGTCTAAGTTTCTAATAAGGCCCATGCTTGACACATGACCAATTAATCCTACCACCACGATCTCAATAGATCCTACGGTGGTACGAGAGCTTAGGGGACTTTATTGATATTAATGTCCCGATATACTAAGTCATATAATTACATGAGAATACAAGTCTAATTATTATCAATGAAAGCATAAAGATTAAGTAAATCTAATTATCAGGAAAAAATCGTTTCATAAGATATTTCAAGATATTCAAAATAGAAAGCAATTTTTCTTCAAACAAATTACTTTGAGCTCAGACAAAGATATATATCACATAAATCACATAATATAGAGCACGTAAAGTAATTAAAGAGATCTCACAGGAGTTTATTTAAAAAATTTAGAGACAAAAGTATAGCACAAAAACTGGTGTTAAAAAGATGAAAGCTTCGATCTAGAACTTTTTCAAAAATATATCTCAAAAAATAATTCTCTCTTTTAAAATAGCTGATTTAAAACTCTTGTTCTTAATTTATTTTACAAAAAATGTAGGTCAATATATATAGGATTTAAATAATGCTTGTAACGACTATATTTTAAAAGATAAGCCCATAAATGTCATATATAAACTCCACATATAAAAACCATTTATTGAACGTTTCCGAAATTACACCATCAATCGATCGGATCTACTATCAGTTGACTAGTTTTACCCTCAATGGCTCATTTTCTAGCTGTTGACAACTAGTCGGTCTACTTAAAAGTTGACCGTTTTAGGCTCAGAATCAATCGTCCAACCATTCGATTGACCGATAAGCCTAAAACCTTAAAACACCTATCTTGAATCTTTCGATCGATCGGTTCACTTGGCGGCCAACCGTTTAGGCCGAAAAATATATGGACCAAATCATAAGGTCTTCAAAATGTATTGTACAACTATGAAAATCAGTCAAAACGCCTTTTAATAAGAAATTCCAACATTCAAATCCATAAGATTAGGGTAGAAGATCTTGAAAAATATTCTGGTCAAAATTTAAATATTTATTACATCGGTCAACCGGCTTATCCATCGATTGACCGGTTAAACCTTCAAGAACTCGATTTCCAGTTGTTGCTAACTAATTGCTGATCGGGCGATTGACCATTTTGGGCTCAGAATGGATTTCAACCCATTGGTCGACCAATCAGCCTAAAACATTCAAACACGCATCTTAATTCATTCGATTGACCTTTCATCCACTCGTTTGACCATACAGGTTGAAAATCATATTTTAGCAATTGTTTTAAATATTTTCTTAATCGAGTTTTTAGGAAAAAAAT
Organism: Eucommia ulmoides; assembly: GCA_016647705.1. Classification (NCBI taxonomy): domain Eukaryota; kingdom Viridiplantae; phylum Streptophyta; class Magnoliopsida; order Garryales; family Eucommiaceae; genus Eucommia; species Eucommia ulmoides. The sequence goes on along the minus strand of CM028327.1, from coordinate 15,568,979 downwards.
ATTTGCACATATAAATTTATCACTTCTAACCACTTTTAAGAATAATAAGTGTGGTACGTGATCCTAATCAAGTTGCATTAAGAGCATAAAAAGAGTTGAGGTGCTTTTACCTAGAAATACAAAAAATATTCTTTGCTCAAAAAAATCTTCAACGTCTTCATTGTAACCATCTCGATCTTTAAAAAAAAATATCATCTTGAAAACCATTCTTTTGCTTATTTGCTAAATTAGAACTCAAAATTGAAATTACTTGATCAAAACATTAGTTCCGTAAAATATCAACATTAATTTGTCGATCAAAATATCGAGGGTCGATCTCTCCCTTTTTTTTATGATGACAATTAACTTCTATGTTTTCTAAAAAAAATACGTAACCACACTCCCTAAGAACGGATTTTGCTCACATTTAAAATCATAATGATAAAACTATTTTCAAGATTACGTAATGAGAGATTAAAAAAATTAAGGCATATAATATTTAATAAAATAAACTCTCTCTCTCGCCCTTTGTAAAAGCATTTATGAAAACATTACAACTCTCTCCCCTTTTGCCATCTCAAAAAGTAGAGAAATATGAATCAAAATATCTATTCTAGGCATATACCATTGTGCCTAACCATTCCCAAACCAAGAATGATTTTTAAAAATTGATCTTCAGCTAAATATTTAGTAAATATATCAGCTAGTTGTTCAGAAGTATCAACATAATCTATAGAAATGTCACCCCTCTGAATGTGATCACGAAAAAAAAATTGATGAATTTCAATATACTTAGTTCATGAGTGTTGTGTATGATTTTTACTAAGACGTATAACATTTTTATTATCACAATAGATGAGAACTTCCTCCATGCAAATACCAAGATCATATTATTGTCGTTTAATATAGATAATTTGTGCACAACAATTACCTGCTACCATATATGTAGCCTCAATGGTTGATAAGGCCGTAGGATTCTGCTTCTTGCTTGACCAAAAAGCTACTGCATTTCCTAAAAAGTGACAAGACCCACTTATTTTTTTGCGCTCAACTTTACAATCGGCAAAATCAACACCAGAGTAACAAATTAAAGTAAAATTACTCCCCTTAAGATACCATAATCCTATATCACAAGTTCCTTTTAAATATCTAAAAATTAGTTTGACAACATTTAAATAACACTTATTTGGACAAGATTGAAATCTCACACATAGACAAACACTAAACATAATATCTAGTCTACTTGCAATAAGATATAATAAACTACTGATCATACCTTAATATAACTTTTCATTCACATTTTTATATATGTCATCCTTATCGGGTTTTGTTTTCTATAATTGTGGGAGTTTTGTAATCTTTCCCATTCTCTAAGTTATAATTCTTAAATAACTCTTTGGTGTATTTGGCTTGATTGACAAAAATTCCTTCTTTGGTTTGCTTAATTTGAAGCCCAAGAAAGCACGTTAACCCCCCCATCATGCTCATTTCAAATTATACCTATATTATCTTGGTGAAGATCTTTGTTAAGAGAACCAAAAATGATATTATCCAAATTAATCTATACTAAAGGATGTCAAAATCATTTTGTTTAACAAAAAGTGAGATATCTAAATACCGCATTGAGAATTTTTCTCAATTAAATATCTGCTAAGTCTCTCATAGAATCATGCTCATTTCAAATTATACCTGTATTATCTTGGCGAAGATCTTTGTTAAGAGAACCAAAAATGATATCATCCAAATTAATATATACTAAAGGATGTCAAAATCATTTTGTTTAACAAAAAGTGAGATATCTAAATACCGCATTGAGAATTTTTCTCAATTAAATATCTGCTAAGTCTCTCATAGCATGCTCGAAGAGCTTGTTTGAGACTGTACAGGGCTTTACATAGTTTAAAAACATGATCAGGTAAACTTCTATTTTCAAAACCAGGTGGTTGTTCCACATAAACATCTTCAATTATAAAACCATTTAAAAACGTGCTTTTGACATCTATTTGAAATAATTTAGAGTTAAGAGAAAATGCAAAGGCTAATAAAATTCTAATGGCTTTTAATCAAGCAATAGGAGCATAAGTTTCATCATAATCTATGCCCTCTTCTTGATTATAACCTTGTGCTACTAATCTTGCTTTATTTCTAATTACTATTCTCATTTTATTATTTTCATTACAATAAACCCAATTAGTGCTAATAACATAAAGAAAATCAAGTCTAGAAACTAGACACCAAACTTTATTTCTCTCAAATTAAAGTAATTCCTCTTGTATGGAAGAAATCCATGACTTATAATTTAAAGCTTTATCAACATTTTTAGGCCCAATTTGAGAAAGATAATGAACTCGGTTAGGAGGAGGTTGGGATTTAAATTAAGTTCAGGGTAGGAAAAGGGTTTGATATGGAGGTGTGTGCGAGTCGGGAGTGTAGGCTGCCGGTGGTGCTTGATAACCTAGGTATGTAGATGATCCTGACAGAGTTGGGTAGGATGGAAAATTTTATAATTGGAGGATTGGCTAGGATTTAGTGGTATATTATACCTTTCGTCTTGGAGTTTGATCAATAAGAGATACCTCCAGATCTTTTTCCTTGGGGAAGCTGACTTCATAGCCTCACTTTCCACATGCTTCTGTATTTTAGTGGTCATAGTTCATTCTTTATATATATATATATATATATATATATATATATATATATATATATATATATATATATATATATATATATTCCCTAAAAATTATATTAAAAAAAGGTTTGCTTAACGTGTCAAGTAAAGGTTCATAGTATGAGTACGGCTGAGCTTGTACTAATATTCATACCATTTATATTTTCTAGGGGACCACTACCTGGGACGCATTATCTCTCCACCTAACGGTAATTTCCCTAAAGACTTCGTCATTTTTCCTCATCAGGGACTGAAGAGGATATCTTATCAGGTGAGATTTCTCAATTATAGTTATACTACTCGTAGAACACCATATCCACATCAAGTATGGTTTTCTTCCTCCCTTATTTTAGAGTTTCGTAACACCGAGCTCTGACCCTTCTAAGGATTGTTGAAAGACCTGTAGCGCTTTGTTGTGAATATAAGTGCCTATCTCGTTCCTATTAACATACCCTGGATTTCGGGAAAAAAGAAAGAAAAGAGCAAGAAGAAAAGGAAAATAAGGTTTTGATTTTATCTCTCTCAACATCCTCAAAAATCTATTCATTTTATTAGAAAACAAGTTTTTTGGACTTTTCTAGGCGCCGGTTTTGAAAAATTTCTTTGGGCCAAAATCTATTTAAAAAATAGAGTCACTACCTAATATTGAGTTAAATGATGTGTTAGGTCACAGTGATTTCTAAAAATTATTTTTATTTTAAAATGGCATAAGTTTTGAATCAAAAAACAATTGGTCATTACCAGATATTTTAAAGTTTGGGCGTCTGTTATACTCGGGGAAGGTGTTAAGTACCCCAAGACATCCGTCCTAAGATGGTATCTAAGTTTAAATAGATCTTTACATTTAAACAAGTCCAAGTACTTTCCTTGAGTTTTGGTTAACATACTAATTCCCATTTTTATATATATATATATATATATATTTTGTCTTTTATGTATTTTATTCAAGAAAAATAAGAAATGTTTATTTTTTAAAAGCAACAATAGATAAAACAGATTAAAAAATAAATAACAAATACCCCCTTTTAGACCACCTGTCAATTATGGAAGAATTGACAAATTTAGCCCCAGAGGGAATTTTTATTCCGACACTATAGTTTATTTATTTTTTAGTTGACGACTGAACTTGCAAAGGTTGCCTATGTATCCATATTTTCACAAGGAATCAGGTCGAAACGTAGTTCACTACAAGATGATTTTATTTATTATTATTATTTTTCTTTTTTTCCTTTATTTAAGACAAGGTAAGAACAAAAATGACACAAATAGTAAATGGATATGCATGTTTGATTTTGTCAGAAACACTCCAACATAACTTACTTGTTTAGACAAGTTTAGTGTTAAGGTTTACTTTATTAGTCCAATAGGAAAGAAAATATATAATCTAAGAAGACATAAATGTTTCTTAAGAAGGTGAACACTTATCCCTGAAGGAATAGTGGTCCCTAATTTATTTTGGATTTTAGCCACAAGGCTCTAGACGTAATAATACAGAGGGTGCCAGTCCATGGTTTGAGACTTAAGGCCAATCCATGATCTAGGCTTATAAATATAAGGGTGATAATCGACAAGCCTGAGACATGAGTCATGCAGTGATCTAGGTTAGCGAGGAAAGCGTAGAGCAAGAAAAGTAAAAGATAGTTGTTAGTAGTTAGTAATCCATCATCGGTGGTTTATTATAAGCTCATTGGAGTTCGGTTTCATGTGTTCTTGACAAAGCCAAAGATGTTATGCACAAACCATATTGTTTTTTATGTTCTTGACACAAAACATGTTATTTACACTATCTACATGTTCTAAGACGCAAAGAACTACCCAAGAACAATATGTACAAACAAAAATTAAATACTAAACAATCAAAATTAAAGAGGATTTTAAGAAGACTCACCTAACTTAAGGGAGTAGTCTTTCCTTGAGTGTTTTTCTTCTTCTCCTTCTTTAAATCTTCTTCTTTCTTCTTAGTTGTTTCTCAACAACTTTTTGAACTCTTGTTAACAGAGTCTCAAGAACACCTTTTTGAAACCTTTCTAGTAAGATTTGAGGGTGTTTTAGGGGTATAAATCTTAGGAAATACGAAGACCCAAGAGAGAAAATCGAGCCTAGAGAGAGAAGGGATCTAGCCAAGCTTGTTACCAAATGAAAACAGGTTACCTTTTATACGCAACAGCTTGCCTACGCATTCACCAATGTGCAGGCATACCCAACTTGTTTCAAATGGTTATTTAATGCTATTTATGGCCATTTAATGCCATTCAATACTAGAACTAGAGCCATGTGATGAAGATTTACCTAGATTTCATTAGTAATCATGAGACTTGGTAATGATTCACTAAATCTTGCAAGATCGTTCCATATCTTTGATCACTAATGCCCATTAAATTCCCTCATTTAAGGCTATTAAATGGATTTTTAATGCTCGATTTGATGGCGAACTAGTTCGGGTGGCTTGGTAAATACTTGTCTTGGTAATTAGGTTACTTGATGAGACATTTTGCTGGAAACTCTTGCCAAAGATCTCCTTATTTAATGACCTCATTAATGCCTTTATTAAATGTGACATTTAATTCTTGATTATATGCATGATTTGAAGGGTATTAAATGCTTTGACATGATGAAAACCGATTTGGTTAACTTTGTAACCGCTAGTCACTCCAAGTAACTAGATTTCATACAAGTTTTTGCTAAGAACTTTCCAAAAGATCTTCCATTAAATGAATCACTAATGCATTCATTTAATGTGTCTATTAATGACATTTAATGCCATGCTTAGTCATGATGGAAGCTAATTTGGTTAGCTTTAGACTATGTTTAGGCACTAGTTACTTTAGGTAACTAAATTCATGAGGGAATCTTGACTTAGTCAAGGATTTTTTTATTGATTTTGGAGATTAGTACTTTAGACAATAAAATTAAAGAAATATTTTTGGTGTCAATTAGACAAAACAAGTGAAAGTAAAAATTTCAGGAGTTAAAACGGGAAACAAACGTAATTGATAAAATTTTCTCAAGTTAAAGGGTAGAAACTAATTTAATCATATTAGAAGTGATATTTCATGGAAAATTCACTTTTAATATTGTCATTTTAGTCCCCATTAACTATAGAAATTTCAAAAATTGACTTGAAAATTTTATTTAAACTGAATTTCGATCGAATTGACGATTTTGTGTTTTTCTTATTTTTTTTGGATTTTTGTAGTATCCTATGTAATATAAGGTAGAAATTCGTTCCCTTTAAACCTTAGATTAAAGTTTATCCGAATTTATACTTTAGACCAGAAGTGTAGTGTCTACAGCTACCCCTCTTTGTAATGCGAGTTTACTTGTAATGACAAAGAAGGAGAAACAAATATTTGGTTTCGCGAGACATGAAACATAAAGGAATTTAATTCTAAGATAGAAAATTTAAACTAACTAAGCAAAGTCAGGAACATTCCTGAACATTGCTGTATCTAAACTAGGAAAGCAACAAAATCTTGGAAAGCGAAGGCCAAGAATGTAGAACGTTCTTGGGCATTGCGAAATCATCCTTAGGAAAAACTAAAAAGTGAAGGCCAAGAATGTTCCTGGGAATCACTGCATCTACAACACAAAAAATTGTAAATTCCTAGGAAAGCGAAGACCAGGAACGTATAAATGTTCTCGGGAATCCCTGCATCATCCTTAGGCACAACAGTAAGCGAAGGCCAGGAACATACGTACACTCTTGGGAATCGCTGCATCATTAGTAGGGAAAACCATAACCTCCTAGGAAAGCGAATTCTTAGGAATCACTACATTATCACTAGGGAAAACATTAGCTTTCTAGGAAAGCGAAGGTCAAGAACATTCCCTAGAATCACTGCAACATCTCTAGGAATACTACATTCCTACCCAATGAATATGGATTTTTCTCAAATGAGGGTTAGTTAACCAGTCCTAGAGGATTATGCCGCAGCGTCTGGAGATTGTTGACTTATCGCCAACTTTTGGTTATGACGTACCCATTTAGGGGATTTTTTTACATATTTTAGGCCAGCAAAGAATTAGGTAAATTGTAGTTCTAACAAGTCCGAATAAGGGTCAACAGACTAGTCCTATAATAGACAAGCCATAGCATTGTAGAATGCTGACTCATCGCCATCTCCTGGTTATGATCGTACCCAATTAGGTGCTTTCTAGCATATCTCAGGATAATTGAGATTCAGGTCAAATGTAGTTCTAACAGGTAAAGTAAATCAACCTTTGGTATAAAAAGTTCTGGGTTAGAAAAATCAATTCTGGGGTGTCTTCTCAGTCTGAGACTAAAGTCGACAAATGATGGATCTCACCAAAGTTTTCACAAGGATCCATTTATTTAAATAATAAATTAAGCATTTATTTATTTATATATTTCAACCTTGTTTGACCGAACCCTATCAGGGTGTCTACGTATCTTAGAATAACTAAGAATCAGGCCATAATGTAGTTCAATGCATTCATTAATTTTTTTATTTCAACCTTAATTGATCGAACCCCATTGGGACACCTACGTATATTAGACGAGCTAAGAATCCAACCACAACATAGTTCGGGATTTAGGCTTTTTTTTTACTAACCTCGCAAGGGTTTTCCTAAATATCTTAGGATAGCTAAGAATCATGTCAAATATAGTTCTAACAAGGAAAGTATTTCAAAATTTGGTGAAAAAGGTTCTTGGTTAGAAAAACCAATTCTTGGGTCGTCATATTAATGCATGATTGAAAATGACTGAGAAGATTCTCAATTGAGAAATCATCGGGAAAACCCGATACTTAGTGGATTTTCACGGCCATATCCCAGCTGGGATTGCCAACGAGGACTAGAAAACTTCCCAAACGAAGTCACCTCAAATAAAATGAGCCCCAGTCAGAGACTGGGGCTCTGTGGTACTTACCTTTTGGGGAATTTGAATCATAATTGTTAAATTTTGCCCCAGCCCAAGCTAGGGAAAATCCTAATTAAGGAATCTCAACAGAGAAACATGATATAATGTGTCTTAGCCCGTACTGGGGCGAAGGAATAAATCTTGGGCGTTCGGGAAAATGTAATAGAACCCACATTGGCTGCCCATGTATCCTGGACTAAGTGTATAATTTTTAGTGTCCGATTGAGACTGAAAACCTTATTGGGTTGCTTTTTTCTTTTATTTTAAAAATAATGTCATGTAGTTGTTTTAGATGATGATCGTTAGACGACCGAACCCCATTTGGGTTATCTACATGTCCTGATTTTCTAGGTTAGGAATTAGGTTGAAACATAGTTCGACCCTTACTGTGATGATTTTACTTTTTTAAGTGGGCAACTGAACCTATAAAGGTTGCCTACATATCCCTATTTTTATAGGAAATCAGGTTGAAACGTAGTTCATGGCTTAGATGATTTTATTTGTGGTTGCCTACATATCTTTGTTTTCATAGAGAATTAGGTTGAAATGCAGTTCATGGCTATTTCATGATGACTCTACTAGTCAAGGCGTCCCAATTTATGTCTCAGTTTGGAAACGAATGCAGATTCCCATAAGAGAATCCTGAACAGGGTGAAATGTGCCCCAATCTCTAACTGGGGCTATGATTGGATAAGTTCCGTAAGGAATCTAATCTGACACCTTTTATCATATGGTAAATAATGAATGCTAAGGTCTCAAGCCTTTTGGGGCAGGTAAAGGATGCTAAAAGATCTCCGAGATGTGTCCAATGGTTCCGATTCATCTCTTCTATACTGAACTAAAAGCAATTGGAATGGGCCTTCTCGAGGTTACTCAAAGGAGAGAGAAAAGAAATATCAGAGAAACAAATGCTAGTTAATGACGGTTAACAAATGTTGGTTTATCCTTGCAGTATTGAGAGAATTATTTTTATTTTTATTATATATATATATATTCACTCTGGCAACTACGGATTACTTCCTATATAATCCCTGTAGCAAGCTTTGGATAGTGAACTCGATCTAGTTGGCTCAAATCATTAGGTGTTGATACACCCCTATGATTTAATACTCGGATTATATAGATAGCGTAATTCACCCGGTTGCCTTTGTGTGACCACTTAGTGTTTAAAAACTTTCTAAGACCAGTCTTTATCATTTTTTTTCTTATTTTTTCTTTATACATACTTTCAGGATTTTACATTTTGAAGAATAAAGTAGTTTAAGTCAATCTCGAAGTCTTCGTTGAATTTGCCCCTTTTCCAGGCTACTTCACTAATATCAGCTCTGATAATGCTAGGGATTATTTAAACTCCATTCTAGGAGAATTTAATCAAAAGAAGGGATAGTTTAATTAAGTTTATGTGCAGATGTCCCACAACAAAAATGGAATCACTGAAAGGAAAAATAAACATCTTTCAGAGGTTGCTAGGTCTCTTTTGTTCTCAACTAATGGTCCAAAGGTTTTTTGGGGGCAAGGACGTCCTTGTGGTAGCCTATATCATCAATAGAATGCCATCTAGGTTCTAAAATTCTAAACACCGGGTCAAACCCTACTAAAATCCTTTTTGGCTACCCGTCTTTTTTTGTTTGTTCCACCTAAAATCTTCAGGTGCTCTGCATTTGTTCATATCCATAAAAAAAATGAATAAATTTGATCCCTGGTCACTCAAATGTATCCCTCTTGGGTATTCTTCGACTAAAAAAGAATATAAATATTATTCTCCTATTACTAATAAATTATACAATACAATATATGTCACTTTTCTTGACAATCAGCTATACTACGCCAACTAATGTTCAAGGGGAGAATTCAACTCAAGCATATCAGCTTTGAGATTTTGAGACATTTCCAGAGTCACCTATCACCACATAAAATATCATTATTTCAGTGTCGAAAAATAAAATTCTTCCAAAGTCACCCAATCAGCCTCTACTTGTCAAAAACACAAAGTTTATTGTTAACTTGTGAGATAATGAGCATATCCGAGATGTGACAGAGGAAGAAGCACATTCTTACCAAATCCACGATACCGAACCGAGTCTCATTCCGAACAAAATTTCGTGTGATAATACCACTAAATAAGATGGTACTGTTGATTCCGAGTCAGAAAATAACATCCTAAATATGCCTATAGATTGGAGGAAAGGAGTTTGGTCATGCACCTAACATCCTATTCGAAATTTTATTTTTTATGATAAGCTATCGCCTTCTTTTCGCTTTTCATTACTTCCTCGCAACATTCAAGAGGTATTCAAATGTCCTAAGTGAAAAGTTGTTGTTAATGAGGAAATTACGGCTCTTGAAAAGAATGGTACATGGGAGATAGACGAGATTCCAAAGGGAATTAACCTGGTGGGTGTAAATGGATCTTCATAGTTAAATACAAGGCTGATAGGAGTGTGGATAGATACAAGGCCTAGTTGGTTTCCAGAGGATTCACCCAATCCTACGTCATTGATTATCAAGAGACGTTCATTCATGTTGTCAAAGTCAACAATATTTGTGTCCTTTTATGCTTGGCAACAAATCTAGATTGGCCTATACAACAACTTTATGTAAAGAATGCATTTCTAAATAGTGACCTGTAAGAAAAGGTGTACGTAGATATTCCCGCTAGTCTCAAGATTACATCTAACTCCAACAAGCTTTCCAGACTCGAAAATCTTTGTATAGACAGATCATACTCTATTCATGAAACACTAACCTAAAGGGAAGGTGGCAATTATTATTGTATATGTGGACGACATTATATTGACAAGAGATCACAATAATGAGATTTGACTACTAAAACTTTTCTTGGCAAATGAATTTGAGATCAAGGACCTAGGGAACCTTAAGTATTTCCTTGGTATGAAAATTGGTCTATCAAGGAAATGTATCTTTGTTTACCAACAGAAGTATGACCTAGATTTATTAATTGAAATAGGCATGCTTGGATGCAAGCCCATTGAGACTCCTATAGATTCGACTGTCAAACTTGAAACTAATAATGGTAGTCGTATAATTGACAAAAAAAGATATCAACGTCTTGTGGGAAGATTAATTATCTCTCCCGTAAAACCCTGACATTGCATTCGCTGTCACTATAGGAAGATTAATTATCTCTTCCATAAAAGCCCTAACATTGCATTCGCTGTCACTGTGGCCAGTCAATTCATGAACTGTCCAACTAAACAACATATGATGACTGTCTATAGTATTTTGAAATATGTAAAAATGACACCTGACAAAGGGTTGTCGTTCTTAATAACTCGTAAGAAAATAATCAAAGTTTTTTCAAATAAAGACTGGGCGGGATTAGTGACTGATTAAAGATCTACATCATGGTACTGTTCATATATTTGGGGAAATTTCGTAACTTGGCTCAATAAGAAATAGTTTGTTGTTGATCGAAGTAGTGCTGAGGCTGAATTTCGAGCCATGGCTATGGGTATTTTGTGAAGAAATCTGACTCAAGTGATTACTAGAAGAATTATGGGTGTCTTTCAAACTCCCCATAAGCTTATATTATGACAATCAAGCTCCCATTAGAATCGACAAGAATCAAGTCCATCATGATAGAATAAAACATGTAGAGATTGATCGACAGTTCATCAAAGAGAAAATCGAAGTTGGAATTCTTAAAGTCAATTACACTCCGACGATCTCTCAAACATCTAATATCCTTACTAATGCCCTTGGGAGAATTAACTTTGACAACTTGACTGAAAAACTCGGAATGATCAACATCTACAGTCTTGGCTTAAGGGGGAGTGTTGAAAATCAAGCTTTATTTTGGTTGATTCTATTTTTGTGCAGAATATTTTTCTCTCCTTGTAAATTAGGATTGATTGACTAATTGTCATCATTATCTTTATTTGTATTTATTTTCTTTCCTAGTTTAAAGTTTACATTTGGGAAAGTATTCTTTTTCTCCAGTTTAGTTGGCTACCTTGTATTCTATAAATTCAATTATTTTTCTTCTATTTTAATAAGATGAATCACAAAACGACTTGAGTTTGTGTTCTTCCATATCTCCGTCTTCATTTTCTGTATCCAACAAGAGGCATTTGAATTTGGGATTGATTCAAGATATAAAACGTTTGGTTTAAAATTTGAAGTTTGGAAAGAAATTCAAGTGGGATAAAATGTTAGTTTGGGGGCTAAAATGAGTTTTTTTTTTCTTCAAAAAATCATTTAGGCTCATTTCATAGCACAATTCAACACTTAAAACTAAATGCATTAAATACTTATCAAATTGAAAAATATGCAAGGATCTTAATTATCCCTTAAATCAAGGGTTCGCAAATTTGTCTACACGAATAGGGGGGATTTGAATTTGGGATTGATTCGAAATGTAAAAACTGGTTCAAAATTTGATGTTTGGAAAGAAATTTGAGTGGGCAAAAACGATAGTTTCGGGGCTAAATGAGAGTATTTAAAAAAAAAAAAAAAAATTATTTAGGGCTCGCTTGATAACATAGTTCAACACTTAAAACTGAATGCATTAACAACTTATCAACTTAAATGTGTGTTTGATAACAAAAAACCACCTAAAATATAAGTGTCACTTAAAGATTATTTAAAATTTTAAGTGTTGTGTGACTGATTTTTTTTTTTTAGCACTCTTCACTTAAAAACATCAAACATCTATTTAACACATCTACTATTCAACTTTAATACTATAAATTCTTGTAAAAAAAACTATATACAAATGATTATAGATAGAAAAAAAATTCTAGATTGAGGAAAAAAAATAAAGAAAAAAAGTTATAGAGAGAGAATATTTAAAAAAAATTATAAAAATTATTTTAGAGACAAACAATTGGTCAAAGATATATTTTTTTTTAAAAGTATTTAAAAAGTAAATACTTAATATATTCAACATTTAATACATTCAATACTTATAATTTTAACATTTACAAGTTTTGAGCATTTAATTTCTGTGTTATCAAACATGCCCTTACTTATGGTGAGTTTGATGAAGTGAAACTATTTTCAAACCCTCAGAGGTAATGTGTTAATATTGAAATTAGATGACTTCTTGAAAACTAAATACATATATGTTTGGTTGGATGGAATCAAGGTGGAATGGAATCACAATTCCACCACTAATTCCATTCCAACATTCGGTTAAACAAGGGACTAAAAAATTTTAATTTCATTGAAATGAAAATGGAGGGATGATATTCCTTACTTCAATGAGTGTAATGACTTTCATTCCATTATAATTTTTTTTTTCCGCTCAAAAAGGAAAAAAGAATATAAAAATTATTGAGAAATAAATAATTAGAAGCATGTTTTTAGAGAGAAAGTAGATAAATTGATTGTCAAAAAAGTAAAAAGAGAAAACTGTCTAGATATAAAATTTTCAAGACAAAAAATATGAGTCATAAAATTATGTAAATAAATTATACATTATTAATACATTATTGAGAGAGTCAATTCTAGAGAGACAATGTTGTTAAATAAGCAATTTAGAAATTGCAATGTGCTAGAGAGAAAGTTGAGATTCTAAATTTTGAAAAAATGAGTAGTTAAAGGGAGAGGAAATATACTTTTTAGTTTATAATTCTCAGAGAGAAAGAAAATGAGGAACAAAAACTAAAAAATGAACATTTACTTTTAAAGTGCGAATTTTTACCCTCATCATGTATAGACAATTTCATATAATTATTTCGCTAAATCTTTGAAAGAAATTTCACTTTGAAATTACACTATGAATATGCTATTTAGTATATTTATGAATGAGTTTGACCTCAAAATTTATATATATATATATATATATATATATATATATATATATATATATATATTATGAATTGTTCAATTATAGTAACCAAATAAGGAAAGTGAATAGTAATTTTACTGGTAAAAATATTATATTTTTTTTGGGGAAAATAACAAAAAGTCTAGGTAATAAACTGAATCTACCAGATAGTCCCACAAGCTTTTTTTTGCACATAAAGTCCTCCATTTAGCGGTTTTTGTTACTAAAAAGTCATGATTTCATTTCTCTAGAAGATTTTAGCCTCCACTTCATTCATCTCTTTCTTCAGCAGATTTTCCTATTCTTCTCCTCCTGCACATCCTTTGGCTCCTGATTCTCCTATTCGTCGTCGTCGTTAGTGAATCGTTCACCGCTACGAGCACCTCAATTTGACAGTCGTGGCCCGATCTTGAACAATTCTGGTCGCGACGGTCAAATCTATAGATGAACAGATCTATGCGATTGTAAACAATAGTTGCAGCTCCCAACAAGAAATTAAAAAAGTAAAAATAGTAATTTTCTCGGAGAAATCATTAAAAACCTATCTCCTGTTCTTAATTAGTGTTTACCTTGGTTAAGAATTGGTGAACTATGTAGCCAATTTCCATCTTCGGTTTTGTCACCGCCGACGAAATCGAACTTTCTGAAAGGGGGTTCAATTACGATTTCATTGTTATTGAGCAACGATAATTGGTGGACTATTTAGGATTTTAGAACTTTAGGTGAGAGACGTGTGTCGAAATTGACACAAACCTTCATATTTCTTACTTTTAAGGTTCTAAATTGAATTGATTTTGGATTTTCAAATCCACAGTTCCTCTCAACAATTCTGATGAATGATGAACTAATATTTGTTAAAAAAACGACGGTTTAGTAGAGTTGAACAATCTCGTGTTGTAATTCTGAAAGAAAGTGGAATATAACACGATCTCTCGTGTTATATTCAAAAGTGAGCTGGGGCAAAATTAATAAAAATAAATAAAAAATAATAATTTATAACATATATTTTAAGGAGATGTATTTGCTAATTTTGTTATGAGAACTCGTGAGTAACTGCCCCCAATTTTTTCCCTTTATATTCTTTTCCTTATCTCAAGTCACCTGCATTCCATCCCATTCAATAAAACAAGCCATTGGTGCAAATTTTAAGGGTCAAAAGTGCAATTGTTCCTCGCAAAGTATAGTAGGAAACCCCGTGAGACATGATTTTGTCTGATAAACGCAATCAAACACACTTGACATCCAAATTTCCAATCAGAGGCTCAAACCCACCTTCAACTAATGAACACCCTTTTGTTATTGTTGCTTTTCTTGCACACCCAGATCAATGGCGGCTTATTTTTGGACGTCAATTCATTGACATCCACCGAATTAGACGTAATGGCGAAAAGGGTTTTTGCCGGAAAGATTAGAGAATGCCCAGGCGTGGTGGTGGAGTCGTCGATGGATTCGGAGAGCAACAGGAGAGTGTTGATGATGCAAAAGAGGTACATAAGCTATGCGACCTTGAAAAGGGACATGGTTCCATGTAACCAACCGGGGGCTTCTTACTATAACTGCAAGGCTGCTGGTGTGGCTCACTCTTACAACAGAGGTTGTGAGATCATCACGAGGTGCGCGAGAGATGTTAGTAATATCAGATCTTGATGAACTCTGGAAGTACTGTGATTGCATTGGATTGGTAATGTTTTTCAAATTTCGTGCTCCCTATTTTTGGGATCTTTTATTTTTGATTGTATATTCTGAAATTATCCATCTCTGAGATATTGATTTGAGAATCACTATTTGAATTGGTTCCAAGCGTAGTTCTGGATGTCTGATCTTTGATTTTAATGCGTTGTTACTTCAAATTTTCCTTTAATTTTGGGCGGGGATGGTGATTGGAAACTATTGTTGGTGGGAACAACTGAAATTATAAATAAGTACTTAATTAATTCATAACTAAATAAATAAAACATGAATAAAAACCGTAAGAGATTTCAAGCACGCGAGTTTCAGAAAATTAACAACAAAAAGTACGATAACCGGGTACAAAAACAAAATAAGGTAGATTGAGGTTATAGTTGGACTCTTATGTCCTTAAAGCACATTTGCACCACACACACGTGCTGACAGTTGAATGAACTTCTATCTCCAAGAGTGCCATGATTTTGAGAATCTGGTACTGGCAAACCGGAAATTCTGGTGAACTAAAAGTATTTGAATTCTCAAAGACTCTGTACGATAAGTGCAATTCAGTGGTAAAAAATGAAGTGAGATGCAGAATGGGAGGTTTTCGATTTATAGAAGACCATAAGGCACCAATTGAATGGATGCAGCATTCTTGAATAGAAGAGAGGCACCAGTTCGGAATAGAGATATATTGTTTATTCATCAGAAAGGTTCGACTGTTTGGCAGTGCATCGAAAGCTGTCTGTAGAGGTGGTGGTTGTCTGTGGCAAAAGGCAATGATTTGCAGAGTTGTGAGTCACATATCTGAATGGAAATATCTTTTTGGATTAAATAAGTTTTAAAGTTCAAATGAATTAGGCCTAAAAAAGGTATTGCGTTGTCGGCCTAAGCCCAACCCAACACCAATGCCAACCCAACCCAATCGACATCCATGCCTTGACTGTGCCGGCATGGCTCGGCTTGGCCTGATTGACAATGTTGTTACTCGCGTGTGTGGTTAATAGAGGACACACATGAAGAACAAAACGTTTTATGCCCAAAGGGCTTTTTCTTTAAGCCCAACCTTGAACTACATACGTAGGTGTAGCTCTAAGTTTTCTCCCACAATCAATGTGGATCGCCTCCCATTCAAGAATTCAACCAACCATTGAAGAGGTATGCATTGAAACTCGAACCCACTGAGTTTAGTTAATGGGTCACGCATTAATTAATTGATAAAATAGCATCGTCATTATTTTTAAATAATTTCATGAATTCCATGTAATTTTCGTATTAAGCTTTATGATTGTTTTGATATCACAATACCGTGTTTGTTTGGGTAAGTCCTTTTCGTTATGAATTTTTAGCGTAGCATGAATCTTAAACTTTGGTATTTCGTGGGGATGGCAATTCAAAGGATGACCATGTACACTTGCATATAGTTCTGCTATAAGCTGGCATCCTAGTGTAATTCCTTCGCATAGTGAGTCGTGCTAAATGCTGCACCATTTACTTAATGCAAATATGCCATAGTATTCCTGCATAACCGAAAAAAGGACATCTTTATGCACACCCGTATGGCTCATGCTGCCAAAGACGGTCCAATTCTGACTATATGCATAGTAAAGAAGTGATAATGATCCAGCGTCATATGCGATAATCTTCTAATATCCTGTTAAACCATTAAATCTTGGAGAAATTATTTTTAGACCCATAAGAGACCCAAATCTGAGTTTTAACTCACCCATAATCATTTAAGTTCTGCAAAAAAAGTTGGTAAATACATTGTCAGATTTGCCCCTTTATCTTTGGCAAGTCAAATCTGACCCGACATAATTAGTTCCGATCTCTATTTAATACTATATAATATTGTAATTATTTCCGCTATAAGAGCCCACTGTTGGCTAAATTCGGTGACACTGAGTCTGTTATTTACCTCCCTTGTGTACGTAGTAGTGTTAAGTGTGTCAATTCTTTCAAAGATCTTCGTGCAAAATGTCTGCCGTCAGTTAATACATCATTCAACTTTCAGAGTTTAAGATCGGATAGGTAATTTGATGCATTGCACACACACAACACCAATTGCACATACTGCACTTGTTTGTAAAAGCAAAATTGCCAAAAATAGGATTTTTTGAAAAGGCGCACTTCAAGTGTCCAAATTGCCATATCAACCGTCCGAACGCCTGAATGCCAAGAATGGCCGTCTGAATGCTGAGGCTGCTAGAGTTTGGGCATCCAAACTGCCAAAATGGGCATCTGGATGGTTATTTCAGCGGGACTTATCTTTTCTTCGGAGATTTAGGGCTAGGGGGTGTTTCTAAAAATTGCGATCTTTCTATGGATTGATGTGGAACTAGGCTTAAGCGACATCAAGGAAGCATTGCAGGGAATAAGAATCTTTTAGGGGAGCAACTTAAGTCTGGAAGTGTCGTGTCTAGTTGTGTACTTTCATAGATCTTGCTTTCTAGTGGATTGGCTTGTGTGTCGCGAAGCGACGCCAAGATTCTTGACTCGCAAGAGTTCTCCATGTAAGTCTCTGTGTCACCATTTACGTATCCGTAGTTATCTCTCTGTTTGCGGTGACTATTCAATCTTCACGTTGTTTCACGTACTTAACTGAACTGAAGATTAAAATTAGAGATTTCAGTTAAATTAGAAGAATGTGCAAAAATGTTTGCTTATTCACCCAATCTAGGCTATATTTAGATTGATAACCAATATTTCACCTATGAGCACTGTTCAAAGCCAAGGTTTGAACCAATGATTTAGTACTATCAAAGTATGGCTACTTATACATGAAAGAAATAATACAAAAGATCACATGCACAATTACCATATAAATATCAATTTAATATGTAAATCTCCATACGAAAAAATATTTAACCGCTTACGTTCAACTACTCATTACCAAATATATATTTCATATGGTTGTTCTAGTATCATGCACTAACAACCTGAGATTTACCATCATCTAGAAGAGAATAAGTTCTATATGCTACTCAGTTCAAAAACCGAATTATTATATACCAATTAATAATTTTATAACTAGACACATTTAAGATATTAGTTATTAATATTTTTATCTTCATTCATTTTTCTGTTGGATAACAGTTGGTGCCTCTATTTGATGTACTAGAAATACTACTGGACATATTTGGCTTGGTTTATATTTTGAAACTATTTATTTGTACCTGCCAATATAAGAGCTAAAATAAAAGAAAATCATATTGGTACAATGATTTAAAGCACTCTCCATTTGGGAAACACTAAAACAAAGTGATGTATATTGTGGACTGTTACTTTTGGCCTAAGAGCAGTTTTTTAAGTTGTAATCTTTTTTATTATTCACTTATTAGATTTTCTATTTTTTGAATTTTCCATTTTTACCTTTTCTGATTAGTTTCTTTGTTTCGATTTCTTCTACCCATGTAATTGCCAATAAATAGATCTCACTAGAAGCTTTGAGCTCTCCAATGGCCCTCTAGGAGCTCCCTTCTCTCTATCACATGTTTTAGTGGGTTTTAAATGTAGAAGATCCTTCATCTCCTTTTTACTATTTTATCAATTAATCTTTATTTTTATTTTTTTAAAGTAAATAAGTAGGGCGTAATATATTAATGGTAATGTGTTTTAGAAAGAAAGAAAGAAAGCTTCAAACAATTTCTTCTTTAAACACAGTGCAAGATTTAACCAACTGAAAGGAAATAACCTATATGGTATTTTAAGTGGGGGTTTCAGTTGGATTCAGGTTTTGGTAGTGGGTAACCCGAAATTAGTGGGTTCAGATATCGGGCGGGGTCGGTTGGTTTGGATTTAAAAAAAAACAGAAAAATGCCAAAATAAAGGCAGGCCGTTGCGGTCTGGTTGGGTTGGGTACTCGGATAAAATTTGCACCCTCTTTGCTAGTAGTGTGATGTAAGCTGCGGCGAAGACGCTATTAGTTGGAATAGATATGCTGAAAAAGTGAGGAGAAGTCTACAGTATAAAGTATAAATATATTCATGTAGTTGTCCTTAATCTTCATTACTTAACTGACAATCTTACAAAGCGAAAAAGAAAAATAAAGCGGAGATCCCATTCATGCAAAAAACAAAAAAAAGAACTCAAATTGCTAGTCTCACAAGTTCAAGTTAAACAAACACAATAGGCAAAGAAGGGATAATAGAATAAATTACACCCAAGTATGAAGCCAAAACTAGTCAACATGATCACTGTATGTATTAATGTATATATACTTGTATACTCTAATCAAAATCATGGACAGCCCAAGAGCAGGCAGCCAAACAAACAAGCCAAGCCAATGCGTAGAAACTCAATGGGCCTCACTCACTCTCAAAAGACGTCTTGAAAGAGGAGGATTGTACCTAGACTTATATATAACTTAGGATCTGGTAAAACAAGCGATATGGAATTAAACACGCCCCCCTCACTACAAACAGAGGGGGCCTAACATTAATGTGAAATTCAACAAGCTCAACATCAAACAAAAAGTTTGATTTTGATATAATGTGAAAACTCAAAGGGTCTAACTCACTCTCAAAAGACGCTTTGAAAGAAGAGGATTACTCCTAAACTTATATATAACTTAAGATCAAGTAACACAAGTCATATGTGATTCAACACACTGCAACGAGCTAGCAGGGAATATGAAGCATAAACATACCCTTCACAGGACAGCCCCAAGACATGTCATCAATGCATCCACACTCAAACAAATAATTAAGTAGAATAATTAAATTTGCTCCGATTAATTATGCGTATGTCCACTTGAACTCGATTTAAGTAAAATCCCACTTGTTTGATGAAATGGAAATTCCTTAACGCCGCGTTTAGAACACAGGATTCAGCACGGGATTGGAATGGTCATGGAAATGATTCCATTCCATTCCTATGTGCCAAGGTATATGGGATTAAATTTTATTCTCATTACCATGTGTTGATCCCAAAAGTTTGATTGATAATTAAATGTTAATGTTTTTTGTAGAACTAACAAGTTTATTGAGTGTTTCAGTGTAAAAGTTTCATTGTTGATGAAGTAATTGCTAAGGATGCTAAGAGATAGACAAAGAGACGGATATTAAGAGATTGAAGATTCTGAAGAATTTAGGTAAAAACAAATTAAGTCATTTTTATTCTTAATGTATCCCGATTAGGATCACACATGGCTCAAATTAAATGGGTTATATTTATGTGTGTTTTATTTAATGAAATTAAGGTCTTAATAATTGTTCAAATATTTGCTTCAATGTGAAATTGAAAAAGAAAAATTGACTTAAGCAAGATTAGCGTTTAAAATTGATTATTAGTGTCAATTTAGTTAACCGAGAAAAGAAATCGGTTAAAGGGTCTAAAACGTCGAAGATTGAAGTTGAAATAAAACTGAGAATGGGTGGTCCAACAACAATCGGTCAACTGACCAAGGAAGTTCGGTCAACCGATGGGCAATGGCTGGAAAAAGGATGTCTCTGAATCGATCGGTCAACCAGATCAGGGGAGATTAGTCAACCGATGGCCGAAGTGGAAACTCTCTGTATCGATTAGTCAACTGACCATCAATGATCGGTCAATCGACCAGGGCCAAAGATAGGCTTGAGATTGCATCTTGTATTGATCGGTCAATCGACCTATGGTGGATCGGTCAACCAACCAGTGTTTGAGAAATGGTTGGGATATATCCTGTATCTATTGGTCGATCGCTGGTACAGAGGCCGGTCAACCGACTATGCTATTTGAATTTCGATGTTTTTGAGGATCATATCTAAAACTAGCCGTTACTAGCTGCTTTTTGGCATATCTTTTGGAGATATTCTGGGGATTTGGATATATTGAATATATAATATTCTTATTTAGATTTCCCTATAGATATGGTATATTAAATTAAAGTGTTTCTCAATTTAGTTAATTTAATACTTCCTATCTTTACAATTTGAGATTGAGAAATAATTTGAGGACTAAATTGAATATTTTAAAAGCCATATTTAAGTAAAATATATCAGGAATGAAAAACAATGATATATGGGGTTTATAGGTACCTTTTAGAAGCCTATCATTTGAAAACTAGTTGTTTGAGGGCTTGTTCTAATTCTTTTTATATAGACCTACGAATTTTGATAAAAAGATATCCCAATCAATCAAGAACTAAGTGTTCATGAGCTTTCTAAGAGTTGTTCTTCGGATATTTTATTGAACGATCATTTGTGAGATCTTTTGTGAGAAATTCTTGAGTTAAAGCGCTAATTGATTTGGCGTCACCGATTTGAGCTATCTAAGTGATTCAATTTTCAATCTTTTGGTGTTATACTGGTGAGATCTTTGCAAGATTTCTTTTTAATTGTAAATTTACATTATCATTGCTTGCTTAGTTATAAGATCGTTGTGAAATCGTTTTTAAACTTTAAATAGCATAATTTAAAAAAAAAAAAAAAAAACGAGTTTTGTGATAATCTGGTTACGTGCTCAATTTTGTACTACCCACACTTAATATAATCAGATATTATATTCCTTACGTAAATTCTATCATTAGTAATTATCGGGATACTAATTGAGTTTAAATTGATTTAAGGTGGTAGAAGCTCCGAGTGAAAAGAAACTTATCAATTTCTTTGTAATTGGTGAGTTTATGCAGATTAGATACTGTTAGAAGTATCTAGTCAGGGGTAGCAAGAGTTTCAATCTCTTACGGTAAAGAGATTGAGGTTTAATCTTTACCTAAGGTACAAAAAAGTTAGATTACTATTTTCCCTTGAAAAGAGCTAGGCGTGATTATTCTTGATTAGAATTGATTGTGAGTGAATTATAACGGTTTCATCATTACCAGTGAAAATGATACTTGAAGTGTTTTTGGTGAGGTTTGATTCTTAACCTAAGGTATAAAAGAATTAGGTTTGATCCCTAGCTTGTGAAAATATTAGGTTAATCTTGAGCTTAAAAAAAAGATAAAGTTAC
Source organism: Eucommia ulmoides (assembly GCA_016647705.1). NCBI lineage: Eukaryota > Viridiplantae > Streptophyta > Magnoliopsida > Garryales > Eucommiaceae > Eucommia > Eucommia ulmoides. The sequence goes on along the minus strand of CM028327.1, from coordinate 15,547,061 downwards.
TACTGAACCTGTAAAAAGATATTATAAAGGTTAATTTTGAGCCTGTGAAAATAATCAGTGTAAGGATTCAATTCCTACCTGGGAAAAAAATCTTGAGTTTAGTGGGTGTGAATCTCCATGGGGCTCGGAGGACTGGATTAACAAAGAGTAGCTTGGTGAATCAGGATATACTATGGTGTTCTGTTTTATTACTTTATTTATTTATTATTGTTTGGGTGTGCACCTAAATTTGAACATTTATCCGCTGTGTTATAAAAATAAATAATTAATTTAGGATAAATTGATTATTTTATTTAATAAAGTGTTGAAAGATAAGAAATTTGCTTAATTTTTTTTAACTACCCAATTTACCCCCCTCTTAGGTAGCTCACTAGGCCAACACCATGAATTTCCTAATCATATAAAACACGAGATTAACTAATCTTTAGATAAACTTGGTATTAGTTAATCTTAATTACATGAGATTAGATTTTAATCTTTCATTAACCAAAAAATGCGATCAAACACTAACCAAATATTAGCATTAAAATGAAATTTAACTAAATTATTATTTTACCCTTTGAAAAAAATTAATTAAAATACTATTTTACACTTTGAATTTCTAACAAATATATCCTTATTTTTTTTAATTTTATACACTTCTCTCCCCTTCTTTCTTCCTCCTTACACCATCTTCTCCGGCCAGAATTTGATGCCGACAGTCAATGCCAACTTCTCTCTCTCTCATCTTCTAATTATCCCCCCAACTCCCCATAGGTACCACCACCCTGACCCTCACCGATAACACCACCACCCACCATCCATTAGCCCCCTACCTCCTATCTCTCCTTATTTTTCTTCTTTCTCCTTCTACTCTTATTTTTCTTCTCTCTCTCTCTCTCTCTCTCTCTCTTCTATACACGTAATTTAGGAAAAATCCACTCAATCCAAATTTTACTGTTAACCTTTTGATCCATAAATGAAATTCTGTTACCACAGTAGGTAAAAAGAACAAAAGAGAAGTTGCTTTAACAAATGCCACCCAAAGTCATAGTCTCAATAAAGAAAATCCAAGATCATATAGCGAAAGTCAGAGTCTCAATAAAGAAAATCCCATATCACATTAGATTTAGACCATTATAAAGAAAATAGAGTTGTCAAGACTGTAGAAACTCAAATAATTGAACATAAAAGAAACTCAAAGATTTCATCGGACCTTGCAACTGTTACACGATGCCAAATGATTTCACAATAAATCAATTTATATACCATATCTTTAAGTGATGAGGTTTCGAGTGCTAGTATTAGAGGATCAGGCAATAAAGGATGAGAACTTGCCTTCGTCCGACTCTGAGTATGAGTCATCTAGTAATCAAAATTCAGTCTAAATCAGCCCATGTAGCCACGGGTCCTTTCTTTTTTTAACTTTACATTATTGGCTCATTCGGACTCCTACGGACTCCTCCAGCTCTTCGGCTCTTCGTGTGTATCTCCTCTTCTTATTTTAGGAGCTATTGCCCGATGAATTGTTGACTCCACCCTTCATGAACTTGGCCAACTTCTTCACAAACGTAGGCATCTCTTTATCAGGCATTTCTTCTGTATCCTTCTGCCTGATATCCTTTGGCATTCTTTGAGCTTTTGAAAGCAAGAGTTTTAGATTTCACCTCCACAGGTTTGCACATGCTCGTTTCAAACAACTTAAATTTCCTGTTAAGGTTTTCTACAGTGCCAAATAGATTTTGTTCCAAGACCGATTTACTCCAAAAAACAGAGTAGCACACATGCAAGCATCAAGCAATAAGAGTAAACGAAATTGATAATGAGTCAAGTTTTATCATAGAGCCATATATTCAACAATTTTACATGAATAAGATACGTTATATGAGCAATGCATGCATGCGTGGTGAACTCTCCCTTAATTTATGTCATTAATTATCAGTATATTCCAATTTTTAATCAAATCACTTGATTTGAATTTTATAAACAATCAAGTGTAGTGGGAAGTAGGTGTTATCTAGTCTTTTGTCGGTAAGAGTGAGAAACACCAAGTAGTTAATGAATACCAATTATGTACTACCATCAGATGTATTACATAGAATCACAGTACTAATTGGATTTATAATCAATTATTCATGTCAGAGGGTAATCATCTCAAGTAGCTTCACATATTTCATCAACGTCCATGAATGTAGAAGTACTTACTTATTTAAAATATGATGGACGGAGTGTTTGTGTTTGTGCTCGCATCTTAATGTATTATAGATTCAAGCATAATGAGACCAATATCATGAGATATGAGAGCACGACTTATTCAATTGTGTAAAGCTAGTAACATGAAAAGGTGTTCATAAAATGACTATACCAAGAAGAACATCAAACTATTGAGAGTGTGTATGTGAGGAGGATAAATATAAGATAGATGAAACAACTTAGGACTATAGGTCTTAAGCTCGATCATGCACTATTCATATGTCTAGTAATGTGAAACTTTTAAGTTACAACATGAGATAATATTCAAAAAAAGGTTCCAACATGCTGAGACATTTATAGACTCCAATTTCAACTTCTCTTAGATTTTTTCCATGTCAAATTTTAGCATTTCGAGATCATTTCCACATACTTTCATGTTTTTTCTTAGCAAATTTTAGTGCATAATAGCAGAGAATATATGTCATGAACTAGTGATTGATAACCAATATCGTGGCACAACGAATGATCTAGCATTAAATTTTGTCAGCAAAATTCAGCAAATAAAACATGGAGAAGATTAACACGTATTATAATGTACATAGATGCATGGGTGCGTGATTTTATGATATCAACTTATTCAAAGCACATGACGAGGAGAGGTCTATATGTGAAGTGAATTATAGTACTCACTATCTAGCAATTTATAAGGAGGCATATAAGATATAGCATACATTGCACAACTTGTGATTCTCACGAAGCACACAGTGATATAACATCTTTAGAGTAACCTGCCTTATTAGAGTTACTCAGGTTTATTATTATTATTTAGTAAGGGTATAATAGTTTTTTACTTGTTTTTTAGGTTTTTCGTTGTACGCTTATATAAGTCTCTCTTTCCTAGGTTTTCTAATTTGTATTCTTGTATTCATTATTCAGAGATAATAAGCCTTAGCCGTCGTTTCTCTTTTCTCTCTAGACTTTTCATGTTATTCATTGATCTTCACATGGTATCAAGAGCCTAAATTTTTTAGCGTCCATACAATTCTGATGTTCGTACAGATCCGTACGACTATGATTGTTGATGTTCGTACAGTTTTGACTTCTGTGCAAATCTGATTTGATTTTCTCTGTAGTGAATCATCGATTTTTTTTTAGTATTTGATTTTTTTTCTCCGTTGCATTAGATTTGTGTTTTTCGTTTGTTGGTATTTGTAATGGCTTTCGAAGGGATGATTCTCTTCAATCTATTGTTGTGAGATTGAATGGGAAATTTTTTCATATTGGAGTTATGTGATGAAAATTTTTGTCAAAGGCAAAAAGATGTGAGGTTATATTAGTAGTATGTTGGTTAAATCAAAAGATGAAAGGACTGAAGATTATATAACTTTGTTAGACACTTGGGAGGCAAATAATTTGAAAATCATTACCTGGATTAACAACTCTGTTGATCATTCAATTGGTATGCAATTGGTGAAGTACGAGTGCGCCAAAGAGGTTTGGGATCATCAATCAAGGCTGTACACACAATCTAATTTTGCAAAACAATATCAATTGGAATATGATATTTGAGCACTAAAACAGAATGATATGAGTATCCAGGAATTCTACTCTACTATGACAGATCTTTGGGATCAATTAGCTCTTACGGAATCTGCAGAATTATGAGCATGTATTCCGTACATTACTCGTAGGGAAGAACAACATTTGGTCCAATTTTTCATGGCGGTACGTGATAATTTTGAGGGACTTCGTAGGACAATTTTGCATCTTAATCCACTTCCTTCTATTGACTCAGTGGTTAATGAATTATTGGCCGAGGAGATACGCTTTAAATCTCAATCAGACACAAAGGTTCTCCAATCATCCAGTCCACTGTTCTGGCAGTTCCTTCTAAACCACCTCATAATCATCAAAACAAACCCTATTCGAGGCCCGCCTTTGATGAATGTAGCTTCTGTAAGCAGAAAAGTCATTGGAAGGCTTAATACTCTAACTTAAGTAGAATACAGCAACAACCGCCTCCCTAGTGGAAATTTGACAATCGATCTCAAAAACGTCCTTACAGGCTTCCATAGCCTAACACTGCTGCAGTTGTACCGTCATCATCAAATTCGTTTGGTTTTGGAGATCCAGCATCTTCTAATCCCACAATGCAGGCCCTTACTGAATAATTTCAAAAGTTCCTTGCCGCACAACCGCATGCCATGTCCAATGCATCTTCAGTAGGTTTGTTTCCCTCTAGTTCTTCATGTATGTCTTCCTCCATATGGGTTCTAGATTCTAGAGCCTCACATCACATGTCACTTGATTTGTCATCATTTGCTTATTTAAATCCTGCCTCATCTGTATCTGTTATGACTGCTGATGGTACTCCAATGCCATTAGCAGGCATTGGTTCTATTGTCAAACCTCGGTTATCTCTTTCAAGTGTTTATTATATTCCCAACCTTGCATTAAATTTTATTTCTATTAGCCAATTATGTGATTCTGGTTACTCAGTTTGTTTATCTTCTACCTCTTGTCATGTGCAGGATCCGCAATCCCAGAAGCTGATTAGGATGGGCCGTAGGTAGGGAGACTATATATACTGGACGAGCTATGAGTACTAGATGTTGCAACTTCCGGTGTTGACTTATCGTCTTTTCATTTCACTTCTTCATCTTCTAGTTTTTATTCATGACATTCTCATCTTGGTAATGTTTTAGCATCTCTCTTAAAATACTTAGCATCTAAAGGATCCTTAGGAAATTTGTCAGCTTGTGATATTTCTGATTGTAGTGGTTATAAACTGGTAAAATTTTCTACTTTACCTTTCAATCGAAACATTTATTCTTCACTTGCACCATTTGATCTGGTTCACTCTGATATGTGGGGATCTTCCCCGATTGTTAGAAAATGGGGGTTCAGATATTATGTTTCCTTCATTGATGATTACATTTGATATTGTTGGGTTTATCTTATGAAACGTTGTTATGAATTCTTTGGTATTTTTCAAACATTTCAAGCTCTTATTAAGACCCAACATTCTGCTATTATCAGGTGCTTTAGATGTGATTTAGATGGGGAGTACATTTCTAATCCTTTCACTAACTTGCTTACTTTAGATGAAACAATTTACTAAACCTCATGTATTGACACTCCCAAGCAAAATGGTGTTGTTGAAAGGAAACATAGGCACATTGTTGAAACTACTCGTTCTCTCTTACTATTTGCCTCTGTTCCTAGTGTATTTTGAGGAGGAACAGTACTTACTGCAGTGAACCTAATTAATAAGATCTCATCCTCTTATTCTTCAGGTTTGTCTCCATTTGAAAAGCTGTATGGTCATGCTCCTAACTATTCATCCTTAAGAGTATTTGGGTGCACTTGTTTTGTTCTTCGACTGAGAGTAGAGCGTAGTAAGTTATCTTCTCGCTCTGCCATTTGTGTCTTCCTAGGCTATGGTGAGGGACAAAAGGGATATCATTACTTTGATCCAGTTGCACAAAAATTATGTGTCACATCATGTTGTGTTTCTTGAGAATATACTTTGTTTTTTCTCCATTCCTGCTAGTACACACAACTTGACAAATTCTGATCTCATTTTCATTGATCTTTTCTCTGATGACACAAATAATATATTTTCTCAAAACCCATGCATTACAGATATTCACCCATCTCATGCGTCTCGACCTTATGACACTGGTAGCTCTGCAGGTATTAATACTTCTAGCGTCCCCTCCCCTCCCCTCCGACGGCCTACCAAGAATCTTCTCAGGTTGTGGATCATCCTCCTTGCTATCCTTAGCGCATTCAAATACCAGATTTTGTTTACTCTTGCTATTCAAATTCTTTTGCTTCATTTTTAGCCTTTATTCATTGTCTCTCTGAGCCTTTATCCTATAAAAAGGTAGTACTTGATCCTCTTTGGCAATAGGTTATGGCTGAAGAACTCTCTACTTTATACAAGACGAATACATGGGATTTGGTACCTTTAGCTCCAAGTAAAAGTCCAATTGGTTCTCATTGGGTCTACAAAATTAAAACCAAGTCTGACGGTTAAGTTGAGCGGCACAAAGCTCGTTTGGTTGCCAAGGGATTTTCTCAGCAATATGGTATGGATTATGGGGAGACTTTTTCTCCAGTTTCAAAAATGATAATTGTTCGGACTCTTATTGTCGTTGCATCTGTTCGTCAGTGGCATATTTCTCAGGTGGATATTAAAAATGCCTTCTTGAATGGCGATTTTCAAGAAGAAATTTACATGACTCCTCCTCCGATTGTTGCTCATAAGTTTAGAGAAGTTTGCAAACTTAAGAAAGTTTTATACGACTTTAAACAGGCTCCTCGAGCCTGGTTTTAGAAGTTCTCTACGGTGATTACTTCGCTTGGTTTTCACCCAAGTAATCATGATTCCGCTCTGTTTATAAAGTGTACCACTGCCGGCCGTATTCAACTATATTTATATGTGGATGACATGATTATTACTAGTGGTGATGTTGATGGGATTGCAATTTTGAAGTCAGAATTATCTCGTCAGTTTGAAATAAAGGACTTGGGGGTTTTACACTACTTTATGGGTATTGAAGTAGCATTTTCTTCAAAAGACTATCTTCTCTCTCAGTCTAAATATACAGCTAACATTCTCGAGCGTGCTCTTCTTTGGGCTGTTGTTCTTCGTATTCTTTGGTATCTTCGATGTACCCTCTTTCAGAGTCTCTTATTTCCATCGGCCTCGTCTTTGGAGCTACATGCCTATTCTGATGTTGATTGGGCTAGTGATCCCTTAAATCGTAAGTTTGTCACAGGTTTTTATATATTTTTGGGTGATTCTCTTATTTCGTGGAAGAGCAAGAAGCAGACCGTTATTTCTAAATCTTCCACAGAAGTTGAGTATCGTACGATAGCATCCACTACCACCGAAATAGTCTGGTTGCATTGGTTACTTGCAGATATGAGTGTTTTTCTTTCTCATCTCACTTCCATGTATTATGATAACAAGAGTGCTATTTAGATTGCTCATAATTCAGTTTTTCATGAATAGACCAAGCACATAGAGATCGATTGTCATCTCACTCATCATCATCTTCAACATGGGACCATTACTTTGCCTTTTGTCTCATCATTCATGCAAATTGTCAATTTTCACCAAGTCGCATTCTATTTCGCATTTTCAATTTTTGGTTGGCAAACTCTCGATACTACTTGCAGCAATATCGTGAGTTTGAGAAGGGATATTAGAGTTACTTGGGTTTATTATTATTATTTAGAAAGGGTAGAATAGTTTTTTACTTATTTTCTAGGTTTTCTACTGTACGCTTATACAAGTCTCTCTTTCCTAGGTTTTCTATTTTGTATTTTTGTATTCATTATTCAGAGATAATTAACCCTAACTGTCGTTTCTCTTTTCTCTCTAGATTTTTTATGTTATTCATTGATCTTCACATGCCTTACCCCCAAATAGCATGTAAACCATCCACCTATATTTTGATATACCAAATATGAAAAAGATGGGGGTTAGAGGTACTTTCAACCTTTTCGAAAGTATGTAGCATTTGACACAAGTATAGGATGTAGCATTTGACACAAGTATAGGTGAGTTTTGTCATGTTGTCCATTCTTTCCTTTCTATTTTTTCTCATGTATTTGTTTGAGTTTTCCTCACTTGGTTTTCATAAGACTTGATGTGAAATTACATACAACACAATTTTATTTTATTTTTATCCATGTACCCTTTTTCTTTATGTCCTTCCTTATTAGCATAGGCTTGCATGGTTTCATTAACATCATACAATGGTCATTATGAAAAGCATATAATTTTTCTCAATTTTTCATTTTACAAGTAGAGTGAAATATTTTCAAGATAGAGTGTAGTAAACTTGTCAATCATTTTTTAATTATCTTTATTCCCACAAGATTAAGTTCTCATTTTCAAGAATCTCAAATTTTTTATTTTAAAATTTCTGTTTTAAGTTGAGATTCAATAAAGACAATTTGAAGGCATATTTTGAACTGAAGTTAGATGATATTGACTTTTTCAGTATAAGAGTAGGAGTCCTGCTTTTTATTAGAAGGCTAGAGACTTAGGATTATCACATGCTTGATTAAACTACTTAACACAATGGAGAAAATTAACTCTAGTAGATAAAGTTAGAATCATTACCTAAGAGGCTAGGAGACTAACTCATTTCTTATTACGCTCGAGCTTCATTGTACCTTGACATCCTTTTTAGTTTGTGCTTGAGCACGAAAAAGTTTTTCAATCTTTTCTACGAAGCTTGTGAAGTTCGATCCCGTAGATCAAACTCTATTACCAATTGTTGGCCCGGACTTGACCCAAGAGGGGTGAATTGAGTCATGGAACTTTTTCATCTTTTCTTTTATCTCTACAAGTCCTTATCACTTCAACAAATCCCTTTATGTATATAATGAACATAAAGATAATTTGAAGCGATTCATTTGTTCGATTGTTTGTCTTGTTGTGATACCTTTAGCAATGTCATACAACGGAGTAAAGTAATCACTATCCAAACATATAACAGTAAATCATAAAAAGATAGAGATAGAGACAATGAACCACATAACACAGATTTTTATAGTAGTTTGGCAAAATCAATTTGCCTACGTCTACTCCTTCGAGCTCTTGCAGAGATTTCTAATCTACTAAGTATTCAAATCTTCTTCCCCAACAAAGACGGAACCGTTTCAGGCTTGTTTACAATTTTAACCCTAATTTAAAATTTATTCTTAATCAGTCTCAATTTTATTTTGACTCAAATCCAATTTTAATCAGCTCAGACATTTTAACACACATATTTTTAACAATTAAAAAGTCACATAATAATGCAAGTATGTGTGTCTCTCCTAGAGGTTTATCTCAATATACTTCTCAAGTTTGTTTGTTATTACCTTAAGACTCAATCTTCGTTGTGGTGTAGCTTCTTGATCTTTTTTTGCAGTGAGTCTTCTAGCTTTCCTCTTGTTCTTTGATGGTCTCTTTCTCATTTCATGCAATGTCTCAGTCTTCTTCCATCCTTAACTTCTTGTTTCATTTGTAAAGTTTGTGCTTTTGGTTTTCCTGCAAGATCACTTACTCAAAAATACTATTATGATTAGAACCATATATATACATTCCCGAATGATCACATGTGTACATGAACAAAGTATATCTAAAGAATTTCAAGTAATCACATGCATTACATATGCATGAATAGATATCTTATGTATGACATAGATTGGTATGGCATAATTTCATAGTCACATAAAATGTAAGAATATAGATATATGAGTATGATGTGGACATGAGACAACTCTATATATTACATCGATATCCATAGAATGACATCATCAAAACCTAATATCTCAACAGATACACCTCACTTGGTGGTAAAGGATGAAGGTGAATCTCCTAATTCACAAAACTCAAACCTTTCCTATTCGATGCTCTTCCCATTGTTCAACATCTTTCCCAACATTGAAGAACCCACATGCATCTTCCTAAAGGCTTCTTGGGCACTAAAGGTCTCTCTCATGAAACCTCACTTTTTCTTTAAAGCCCATAGACTCCGCCACTTTCTCACACCTATCGTTCTCTCAAGACCTAGGATTTTGGAATTAGAAACGTCAAGGTTTTTCCTAAAGTTCTCTCTCTCTCTCTCTCTCTCTCTCTCTCCCAACTAAACTTAGATGGTTAACTTGGCTTTGGTTAGTTAAAGGCTTACCTCATAAAGCTCCTCGTAGGCATTCTTTAACTCAACTTTGTGAATGAGCCTCAAAGTCCGAATCGTCCTACATTGCCTCCAGTCCCTTCCTCTTGTTCTTGGCATTGTTAGCGTAATCGGAGGCTCGATGTCCGAACCCCTTACAAGTATTGCATTGAACCTGGGGTTCTTCTACGGATTCTTGCATCTCTTTCTCTATCTTCTTCAGAAACCACTTTTTATATTTGGAGCAACTTCCTGTTGGCTTATTGAATCCACCCTTCACGAAGTTTATGAACTTCTTCACAAATAGTGTCATTTCGTGCTCGGGCATCTCTTTATCATCATCATCTCTTGTTCGAATTTTTTCGAGCTTTTAAAAGCAAGACTTTTGGACTTTGTTTCTACTTGTTTTTACATGCTTGGTTAAAACATTTTTAATATCACGTTGAGGTTTTCAACAAGTAAAGCATCCATGTCTTGACTTTCTTGATGGCCACAATCTTTGGAAAAAAATATGGTAGAGAGAGAGAGAGAGCAGAAGATCTCCTTACTACTTAAGTGTTTGTTAGATTATTGCGAAGTTGGAATCTAGAGTTGGCTTTTTAACTCAAACAAGTAGCAAATTTATCATATGTCTTGTCCTCCATCATCCGACAATTTTCGAACTTGTGGGAAAAACTTGCAACTTTAAAACCTTCACAGAGATTGTATGCTCATGCATAATCATAACCTTTTTCAGACTTTCTTGGTTGTTTCACATTATAAGATCCTGCGAAATTCATTAGAACCAACAACAAAAAATATAACATTTAAAGTTTTATTATTGTAATTAGAACGAGAGATATCAAAAGTCCACTCCTCCTCTAGTTTTGATACATCTTTGCCATCAATTGCTTTGGTGGGATAAGCGACTTGAGTAGTAAATAATGGAAATTCCTTGATCCTTGATTTGCCATGGGTATCGGAAGCTTGATTTCATTGGGCTCGAACAATGATCATTCCTCTTGAATAATATCATACTGAATCCTCTTCCATTTTCCAAGAACCAAGTGTCCTACAAGGATTTGTGCAGCACTTAGATATAGGGTAACAATATAAGGCTCATGGGTTCACTAATGCAACCTAGAAAAGCTTTGGTCCCCATATCTTCAAACCTCTAGCTTCCAAAGGGAACATACATATAAGGTTGGTGATCCGAGCAATGTGTTTTCAGTATCGGTCCCAATGATTTAACTAGGACGGCCAAACATACGTATAGGCTCCCTAGTTATATCCTTCTCACCCATCCCTAACTATAACCGAATCTAAAATAAAATCCATAACGGAATTATACCCAAATTACCCTTACGTCTAGAGTATGTGAAACGGACATTTGACTTAACACAAACTTCATTTTTCAGAAAAGGAATTATTGTAAAGTGTCATTTTAACTAGGGTTGAGTGCAAAAATGAGGCAAAAGCTGCAATTTCAAGGCTTTAAGTATGGTAAAATATTTTAGAAAAATTTGGTGAAATGTCATATTTCATAAAATCATCACTGTGCTGGGTCATGTAACAATAATTTTTTAACACATGATATAATCTTTAGAAAGTAATTTTTTTTAGTCTTGAGACCTCTCAACAAGATTTACAATATTTTAATACATGTTTGTAAAATAGAACATATGCGGTGTTGAACATGGAAAGTGGAATTGGTTTTACATGTCTTAAACATATGCGAGCAAAATGATGGATATGAGTTTAATGCTTAAATAGTATGAGTGTTGTTATTTGATCTATCTATCTGACATACTGAATCAATGAATCTTTAATGTATTAAATATCCAAATTAATAGTATTAAATATGGAATGGATAAATGACCCTAAATAATTTCCTTTACGGTAGTGGCGATGATGAAAATGTCCTAAAATGAATGTTAAACTCATGAGATGAAAATAGTATGAAATATTAAGAAATAATTATATTTTTTTAAAGAAACTAAATGCCATGAATGCAATTATATCGATATTGTCCAATTTAAATTAAGGAATACCAGATTTGGTATCCCCTCAAATCCTATTTGGAAATGAGAATCGAGGGAATTCTAAGGAAATATGTTTTCGTTGAAACTAACCTCTGCAAAACTTCTACCGGTTTCCATGAAATGACATATCTAAGGAAGCAATTCCCTAAATTGATAGTTTTCAAATTTCACCTACATTTGGATAGTCGAAACGACTACATAGGAATCATTCCCTTAGTTCATCAAATTGTTGAACTCGCCACAAGGGTTAATGGAATAACTTTTATGAAAACACACTTAGAGATTTATTTTTTTTACTTTTCCGATCCGAAATTTCGGCATAATAACGACTTATTTCAAATTTTTTTAATTTTAAAAAAGACATAATATAGTCATATTTTTATTTTTTTTTAATTTTTTATTTAGAAATGTAAACGGACAATATCACAACATAAAAATAATATGAGGTACGTAAATGACAGAAAATTTAAATCAGCGAAAACGTAAAGAATCCTTATCAAACGCTTGGAGGCTAGGGTCGAGAGCATACCCTCATCCTAGTGTATCATCGAATCATTGGATATAAGGCGATATTTAAATGACGAATAGTAAGTTGCAAGGAAAGTAAATGGAGGAATTTGAAGACTATATGTAAATTACGAGATGTAGGATATAGAAATCCTACCCGAGAAGTTCTGAACCTATGTTTACCACTATTTTCAATGGGGTCCGGATAATAAGTACGTTAATCCTTGCTGGTATCCCTATATCTAAGATCTAATGTGAATTAAAATAGAAAAAGGGTCAAAGAAAGGGCCTAATGGGAAGGAGGAATGAACATTGAACTTAAAGAAAAACTGTAAATTGATATACCTAGCTCGAGAAACACTAGATTTCTTCTTCAAAATAGACCATGGGAGTTTCTTTGGGGATTTGGGTTAAATCATGGTGGAATAGCAGAACCAGAACTATTGCACTTCAGAAAGGAATTTCAGACTTTGACCCCTCCCCCTGGAATAGGCCCCAGACGATTGGGCCGCATCATATGATGCAGCCCTTGGCCTAGGCCACAATGCCGAACCCTTCAGATGGCATTTTTTTTGTTGGCTGCATATGCTTCACTCACTTCCCCTGCCAAATTCATTATTCTGGTCGAAACAGGATGGATTATAGAATCCTCTAATTAAAATTCACTTTAATCATTTTAAATGATTAAAAATTATTTTTTTCCAAAAATAAATTGGTTTAGGGGAAGGGTGACACATGTCAAAATGTGATTTGGGAGGATAATGTCAAGATGACATTAGGATTATACCATTCTGGATAATGCATGGGTGATGTAAGTGATATTGTTTTTAATTAAGCCCGATCTTAATATTAAGTACATTCTAGATGACCAATTAAATCCGTAATCGAAGTATAATTAAATTCCATATTTTAATTTTACCCCTCGAAGAATTAGCCGAATTCCGAGAATTCGACTAATTTTTTATTCAGAGTAAATTGATTTTTGAAACTCAACTATTCTCCAATATCGTGTTTAATTCAACCGTTCCCGATGTTAATGTAATATATGGGTTTGACCCACTTGACCCATTAGGTCAAAACTCTAACCCTAAGTTCCCTACTTCTTTTATAAATACCTATTGTATATCATTGTAATACATATTTTTCCTACATAGCAATATATCGTTCATGTTTTCCATACATTTCACTTCTCAATTATCTTAACATGATATCAAGAACAAGTTTTTCTTGAACCCATTCTTCCTAAAAATTTCTTTTTCGTAACCCTAATCCTATCAAAGCTTCTGCCGTCGTTTTTTTTTTTTTTTTTTCTCTTGTGGTATTGGTAACTTCTACAAGCCTCACCACCACTCCAATATCAACAAACATCACACGACCATCTTCATCTTGCAGATACAAAAACAATACCACCAAAATCACAGCCACCGAAGCTTCCACGCGCCCTAACGCACCTCCCAAAGCCTGTAGTACTACCAAGCCTTGCCATCTAAAATTTTAGGCTCTACTGCCTCAACCAGGGCTCCAAATCCATCCCATAATATATCATCGGAACCGTCTCGACGAGACAATCCTAACGACACAAAAATCATCCCCATCTGACCAAGCGCGCGCCCACACATGCGAAAAGACCAAGGTTATAGTTTTGCACGCGCCGCCAACCGTTCATTATTTTTTTCCTGCCACGTTAGCTCTAATCCCTACCAATTCAGCTCCACGTCAACGTCACGCCAGCGCCACATCAGCCATTGACTGCTACATCAGTCGTTGACTCTGCCACACCAGCGCCTAGTTTGCCCGTTCCTGCCACTTCACTAGTTCTTTGAGGTGATTTTCTTTGGACTAGTTTAGGCCTTTTTAGACCGGTTTTTTTACAAAGTTGGACCAATTTCTATGACTTTTGGACGTCTTGATTCTGTTTTCATCCTCCGTTTTGTGATTTGAGACTCACAAAATATATTTTCTTTTATATTCGTGTGGTTTCTATGCCGGTTCACCCATTTTTCGCCTAGTTCTTAAAGATTTAATATTGATTCCTGGACAATTTTAGCATTCTAGATCAATCTGTGATATCCGTTTAGTCAAATTTGGATCATACAATATAGTTCTCTTTATATTGTCGATTCGGTTTATCACGAAGATTTGATCGGTTGAAGGAGTTCTCAATCGGTTCTTCATAATTATAGACTGGTTCCTAGACAATTTCAGCGTTCTGAATTCATCTGTGATAGCAGTTTCTCCAAATTCATATCTTATAGTATAACTTGTTGTATATTATTGATCCGATTCAATAACGGTGTCTGTGGGTTCTTCGATCATTCTTAATACCAAAGAGGGTTCAGATACTACCTCCACTACTGTTACCATGTCTATTGTAGATATGGTTTCATTCCTCCATCATATTTTCTTCAAAAATGGTACAATCATTTTTCCTGCTCTCTCACTTACTATATGTAACTCTTCTTGGTTCTTTGATTTTGTCTGCTGTTATCATATGACATCGGATCCTAAAAAAAATTCTACCAAACTCTCTGCTATGAATACCCCTGATATTCATACTGCTGATGATTCTCAAATGCGTGTTACTCATATCGGTCAGGTTTCTACTTCTCATCTTTCTATTCCTAACACGTATTTGATCTCGAAACTCACCTTAAATCTCTTATCTATTGGGTAACTTTGTGAATTGGGATTTAAAGTCATATTTTTTAATAGTGGTTGTCGTATGCAGGATCTTCGGACAGGAAAAACCCTTAGGATTGCTCGTAAAGTTGGACGTCTATTTGAACTCAGCAGTTTGCATCTTCTATCTCAAACTCTACCACCACCACAATCATATGTCCCTTCATCAACTTGTGCAACCTCACCACCACCACTAATATCCTCCTCCTCCTCATCATCATCATTATCTTTACAACCACCATTATTTCTATCACCATCTCATATTTGGCATTCTCGGTTAGGTTACACGTTATCTAGCCGACTCAAATCACTTATCTCTAACGGTCAGTTAAGTTTAATTCAGCATGAGTCCTTCAAATGTATCAATTGCCAACTTGCAAAACAAGCGGCCCTACCTTTCAAAGAGAGTCTATTTACCTTGCACCATTTGATCTAATTCATTCTAATATTTTGGGGCATTTTCCTCATACCTCAATGGGTGGTTATCGTTACTTTGTTATCTTTGTGGACAACTACTTTCGATATACATGATTGTTTCTTATAAAACATCGATTAGAACTATTCTAAATATATTCCGAGTTTTCCTCTTGGTTCAAACCCAATTTTCTTGAAATATCAAAGTTTTTCGCTCAGATAATACAATGGAATACAAGGATCGTGCATTTTTTAACCTGTTTTGCAAAAATAGAACGCTCTCCCATCCCTCGTGTCCTAGTTCATCCCAACAAAATAGACGAGTCGAACGCAAACACAGACATATTCTTGACACAATTTGTGTTCTTCTCATTTCTTCATCCTGTTTTGAGTGTTTTTGGGTGATGCTTCCTTCACAGCCGTCTACACAATAAATCGTATCCCTTCTGCTACAATCCAACACAGTCTCAATTTGAGCATCATTTCATTAAATCTCCCGATTACTCTGAACTTAGAGTCTTTGGTTGCCTTTGTTTTTATTCTTCTCAAATCACATGAACACAACAAACTAGAACCAAGAGCTCGCCTATGTTGTTTTCTTGGATATGGCATTGAACATAAAAGGTATCGGTGATGGGATCCTATTTTTAAAACTCTTCGTATCTCTCGACATGTCGTTTTTTGGGAACATCAAATGTTTTCTTTCTTACGGTTATTTGACATGTCAACCATCACGAACTCTAGACTTTTTACTGATCTATCTATTGTGTTATTTCCTGAGGATACAGTTCCAGGTACTATTGAGTCTATTCCAATACCACCAGTTGAGCCAGTCTTGCACCTTACGCTGAGTCCATTCGAAAACCACCAACTGAACCCACTCTAGAATCACTAGCTAATCTCACCCTTCCAACTCCATCGACCATGTCTGAGACTTCTTCTGTGGTCGATTATTCTGTATCGACTGCCTCTGAGACCTACGTTCTAGATCACCCCCACCGCTCTACCAGGGTAACTCATCATCCACCTTACCTTACTAATTTTCATTGCTTTTCTACTATACTTCATCTGCATAAGCCTCAATCTTATAAAGAAGTTAGTACTAGTCATCTTTGGTAGAAAATAATGAATAAAGAACTTCAGGCTCTCACCAAAACTCACACCTGGGATATTGTTGATCTTCCCCCTAGGAAAACTCCCATTGGGTATAAATGGGTGTTTAGATCAAAATACTTTATGATGGTTCTGTGGAACGATATAAAGTCCGACTTGTTGCCAAGGGATTTGCTCAAGAATATGGAATTGACTATGAAGAGACATTTGCTCTAGTAGCGAGGCTCACATCTATTCGTACTCTTCTTGTCGTTGCTGCCATTTGAAAATGGGCTCTCTTTTAGATGGATGTTAAAAATGCATTTTTTAATGACGATTTTCTTGAGGAAGTTTATATGCATACCTCTCCTGGTCTAGTTGCCCCTCGAAATAAAGTTTGTCGCCTTCGTCGTACCTTATATGGTTTGAAATAAGCTCCACGTGCTTGGTTCACAAAATTCAGCAGTACCATTCATCAGTTTGGGTTTACATTCAGTGCTCATGATTTAGCTCTGTTTATTCGCCACACTAACAATAGTATTATTCTTCTTTTATTATATGTAGGTGACATGATTATTAGTGGGAATGATCTACGCGGTATTTTTGAACTCTAACGGTTTCTCTGTGGACAATTCAAGATAAAAGAGCTTGGCGTGCTCACCTATTTTCTTGGCCCTGAAGTCTTATTCTATTCAGATGAATATTTTCTCTCTCAGGCCAAATATGCCTCGGATCTTCTTTCCAAGGCTGGCATCACTGACTCCAACATTGCCACTACTCCTCTCGAGTCGAATATCAGACTCACTTCATTAGATGCTTCACCACTTAAGGATGTCACTCTATATCGCCAACAGGTTGAAAGTCGGGTATACATCACTGTCACTTGGCCAGACATTGCCTATGTTATTCATTAAGTCAACCAATTCTTGTCTGCTCCTCGAACCACTCATTACTCGGTTGTTCTTCACATCCTTTGGTACGTCAAGGGTACCTTATTTCATGGACTTCATTTCTCAGCTTAGTCTGCTCCCACCTGACAAGTTTATTCTCATGCTGATTGGGCCAGAGATCTCATTCACAGATGTTCAAGCACTGGTTATTATTTCTTCTTGAGTAACTCTTTTATTTCCTGGTATAGTAAGAAACAAACTGTGATTGCTCGTTCCAGTACTGGAGCTGAATATCGTGCCATGACTGATGCAACTCAAGAACTACTTTAGCTTCGGTGGCTCCTCGTTGACTGGAAATCTCTTCTCCTCCTACTATTGTTTTTACACTGTGACAATAGGAGTGTCATTCAGATCGCCTACAATGATGTCTTCCACGAGCATACAAAACACATCGAGACTGATTGTCCTTCATCCGTCATCAATTCTCTAGAATACGGTTCGTCTCCAATCCGTCAGTTCAGCTGATCAGACAACAAATATTTTCACTACGACTCATCCACCCAGACGCTTTCACTCTCTGGTTTCCAAACTTAAGTTCACATCTCATTACCACCTTGAGTTTGAATAGGGATGTTAATGTAATATATGGGCTTGGCCCACTTGGCTCATTAGGTCAAAACCTTAACCTTAGGGTTCCCCACTTCTCCTATAAATACCTAATGTAGATAATTGTAATACATATTTTTCTTACATATAAATATATCATTTATGTTTTCCATACATTCCACTTCTCAATTATCTTAACACCTGAAATTAACTAAGTCAAGAATATCCAATTTTGAATTTAAAAAGTGCTTTAGAATGACGATTTTACCCATTATTTTCGAAATTCAAAATTGACTCTCGAAATGCACCGTTATGTCATGTAATGCTTTTCAACAATGTCTGCATTATTTTTCAAGCCAAATTATGCCCTCGTATCCTCCCAATTTTAAAATTCAAAAAAAATTCAGAAATTGCACTTTAGGTCCAATTTTTTAAAATTTTCTTGAAAAATCGATTTTCAACAACTCTTTTTTCCAAGATTTTCCCTATAATTTCTCAATTAAGTGAAATTCCAATTTTCCTTTTTCTATTTTTATTTTTTTTATTTTTTTGGATTTTATCTTTCTTCATTTTTTGGTTTTTTCATAAGATTTCGTGTCAAAATTATATGCCCAAACGGGGTCCAAGTGGCGAGAAAAAATTTGGTGTCTAGTATAATAAATTATGAATTATAAAAATAATAATAATATATTTTTAAACACCTTATTATTACATTTAGAACACAATTAACTGACTCAAATATTTCGACAATGACTGCACTGGTTAATCTATTAACTTGTTATATCAACATTAATGTTTCATGATAAGTGATCAGGAAGATTCATTCTCATGGGACCAAAGCCTTTAATACCTCTAGACCCTTCAAATTATGACATCCCTAACCCATATACTGTTAGATTATGGGGGCATTTTTATGAGAAGTCCATTATTTTATCTTTAATTCTAAAAAAATTCTATATGTAATTATAACTTGTATTTTAATCCTGTACGTTAAAAAAAGGTGGAAGACTCAATACACACACTGCACTATCACAGTTACATGTATTTAACTTATGTGTAAAATATTTGTTAGATATAACAAATATTATACAAGTACATGTAACTTAGTTACATATAATTTGTAACCTATAACCAATATTATACAATTGTATATAACTAATATTACACAACATGAACACATGCGGGACTAATATGCAAACAAAAACTAATTCAAAAGACTAAATCAAAATTTATGTGTTAAATCAAGACTAAATCAAAATTTATGTGTTAAAGACTAATATTACACCTACTATTTAGAACTAATTATCAATTATCCCTAGATTATGACCCTTCAGAATAAAGATAAAGAGTCGAACGAATCAATTCAAAGCATGATTGCGAGTGAAGTGCATGAAAGAAGATGGACAACCTAAACCCTTCAAAGGACTAATATGCAAACAAAAACTAATTCAAAAGACTAAATCAAAATTCAAAAGATGGACAACCTAAACCCTTCAAAGGACTTTGATGAATCCAAATATTCTTTGTTGGAGATAAGCTAAATAGTCGATCCCTATTTATTATTTTAATAGTTATTTCGGTGAAATTAAAATCTCAATTATTTATTCAATAAAGTGTATTTTTTATATTTCATATTATTGTGTTATTTTGATATTAGATATTATGGATATTTTATTAAAATTTTTAGGTATTAATATTTATTAAAAGGTGTAAGATCATTGACATTTGATAACTAATATTTTAAATGTTGTTAGTAATTTAGAATTGTTGAATTAGTACTTAACGATTCGGTTAGATTAGTTAGTGGGTTGATTTCTCTATTGAGAATGGTGGATCTCGGAATCATTAGTGTGAAACACTAGAACAACCATAAGGGGACTTAATAAGTTGTTGTAAGGGCCTAAACATGATCGTCCTTGATATTCCATCATGATAAATTTACTTAATGTCAAATGTCTGAATTGTGGTGGTACTTGTGATATTTAGACTTGAGGTACTGGATAGTAATGTAGATGAGTTATTATATATTCATAGTACTAAGTATTCTATCCATGGATTTTCAAAGGTTCTCATTGGGTACAATGACAGATGTTTGTTAGGGTTCGCATATGCAAGAGAGGTTGTATCAACGTTAGTAGATATGGATGTGTCCTCTATGATTATATTTATAACTCAAATGTAATTTCTAATAAGACAATGTGATTTTTTGGATGAGATACTAATTAGTGTCAAAAGGTTAATTATATAATTGATAAAATACATATGATTGAACCAGAAATTTTGGTAGTATCCATATTCTATTGGTTCTTTTGAGATCACAAAGATAGAGACATGAATAATGCAATAATGAATAGAGGGGTACTTTTGATGTAAATTCCTATCAACTGGATATAATTGTAGCATGTTGGCAGACGTCAACCATAGTTGGTTGAAATGCCTTCAACAATCAATTTTTTACAAGGTAAAAATTGTATTTTTTTTTTCCAACTAATTATTCAATTTCTACTATCCAACTTTTCATATGACCTAATGGGTCACGTAATAAAGAATTGAAGTCCTAATCTTTTAGAAAGAATGGGTATGGGTGCCAAATAATGTTAGGAAATTTTATTTCCTAATTTGACTTTGGACAACATATTATTAACACAATTATATTTACTATTTAAATTTAATGGACTAAAATTAAGTGATCTAATTAATTTGGGTAAGCCCATAGACTGCTCAAAAGAATGTGGGTTAAATGAGTAGATACCGAAAACTGTTGGGGTGACTAGAGGATTATGGGAACCCTAATCACACCATAAAAATACAAAATATTAGGGTTATGATCCCCAATATACCAAATCATCTTGACGGTTCTCTTCTCCCCATCTGGAAGAGAATCGCGAATCCCATCGATGAACTCTAGAGATTTGGTTGAGGAAGGCCACGTACCCGCTCAATCCGTATTCTTCTTGTGATCGATTTTCACAGGATTTCGCATCAGAAGTCAATTGATGGTAATAGATCTAGGTACGTAATTTACGTGTACATTAGAACTCTTGGTGATTTGACATGTTGATTAAGGTATTATTGATTTACATCTATAGAGATTAAAATCCCAATAAGTGGTATCAGAGCCTACTTCATCTTAAATTATTAAGGTTCTTGAGATTTTCAAGTTCGTAGAATTTTAGGGTTTGTGTTTTCTCCATTAAAGTTGGCTTATTTGTGAAAATAATGGGAGAAAATATGCAGGTTTATTATGTATTTTACATTATTTATATGATTTCTTTCTAAATATTATGGATATAAGGAATGAAAAACCCTAAATTTTGAATTGTTTGGGATCGTTTCGCCACAGAAACGAAAGAAATTAACCAAATCTGGATAGGTCGGTCGACCGACAAATTTTGGTTGGTCAACCGATCTATTCAGAGATGATTTCGGACATTTTTGGCAAACGTTCGTATTTCGGCCATAACTTTTTTATACAAACTTCAATTGAGGTGATTCAAAATTTTATGAAAAGATCAAAACGATATCTACAAGTTTCATGTTTTGAGTTTGCCCAAAATCTAATTGAATAATTGTCAAAATTGTGATTTAAATTGGATCTGGTTGAATTAGGGTTGAATCGGTCAACCGATTCAATAAAAGAGGCATTTTTGGGCTTTGAATCGATCGTCTTTCTCGGTCGGTCGACCTATTGATTCAAGATGCCGATTTTGATTTCTGACCGATCGGTCGATCGACCCTTTATGGTTGGTTAACCGATCGATACAGGATGTTAAGGTTGCCCAACTTTAGTCAACCGAACCTTTTCGGACGGTCGACCTTTTAATTTAGGATCCCAACTTTTTCCTGGGATGACCGATCGGTCAACCAATTCTTTATGGTTGGTCAACCGACGACTTAAGGACAGATCTAATCATTCCAATTTTAAGGACAACTCAACTGATTGAATGCCCAACATTAAAAACTTTAACTCGTTGCATGATATTCGATCAACAGACCATAAGGACGATCGACTAACATAATCTTATATCTTGAAATAAATTAAAATTAAATAATATATTACCAAAGTAATATCTGTTGTGTAGTTTATTTTATTTTGTGATATTGAGATATAAATATTTATTATTTTATGCAAGCAATAGTCGGCCCAAAGGAAGACTATTGTTTGGCAAAATAATAAACATTGATGTTTATTATTTATGCAAACCATAACCGGCCCAAAAGAAGGTTGTCGTTTAACTAAATAAAAAACATTGTTTAAGATTCGTATGGTTATTATTTATGCAATCAATAATCGACCCAAATGAATATTATTATTTGACCAAATAATAAACATACCTGCGAGAATAAATGTGTGATGATTATTAAGTTTTTATGTGAACAATAAGTCGGTCCAAAGAAAAGCTTATTGTTTGACAGGACCTATTATCAACATTTGTTTCTTGTGCTGAGAGTACCAATTACAGTTAATTCCTCTGTCCAAAGACTAGGAATTAATGTTGTGCTAGGTATCTTGAGATGGGTCCCAAAAATTAGATTAATTATTCATGTCTTATTTTATTATTTTATGACATGCTTGTATATGTGCTTGTTTATTTTATTATCTGTTTAGTTACTACTACTATTATTGCCAACATAAATTTTATTCCAGTGCTTAATGGCACAAACCTTAAGGATTAAAGAGAGAAAATTTCAATTGTTCTTGGCTGCGTGGATTTTAACTTTGCGTTAAGGAAAGAACAACCTTCACTTCTCACTAAAGAAATTTCCCGTGAGGCTAAAAGGAAATATGAGAGATGAGACCGTTCTAATTATATAAACCTTATGATAATCCAAAGCAGCGTTCCAGAAATATTCAGAGGTGGTATATCCGATAAGGTAACTATTGAGACGTTCCCTAACGAAATAGAAAAATATTTTGTAAAGAACGAAAAGGCAAAGACAAATACACTTTTAGCTAATCTTATCTCGATAAAGTATAAATAAAAAGGGAATGTAAGAGAGTACATTACGAAAATGTCCAATGACTAGCTCGTGTGTTTAGTACTTATTTATCTTCCTGCATAATACAGTCATTTTACGGTAAGTTATAATACTCAAAAGAATGAATGGCCACTTAATGAGCTCATATCTGACTGTGTATAAGAAAAAGAAAAGAATTAAGCGAGAAATGACAAAAAGTGCTCACTTGGCCACTACCTTTAAGGTAGAAATTACAAAGAGATAAAGGTTAGGAAGTTGCAGTTGGAACATAATAGTCCAAATTGCAAAAGAATCAAGATCAAGATTTTACCTGTTTCTTCTGCAAGAAAGCTGGACATATAAAAAATAGAGTGTTCCAAGTACGCCACATAGCGTGTAAAGAAGAGTATGCTTCTCACTCTGATTTGTTCTGAGGTTAATTTAGCTTATGTACCTATTCATACTTGGTAGGTAGTTTCTGGTGCTATTACTCATATAAGTATGTCTCTTCAAGGTTTCCTGTGGAGCCGAAAGTCAATTGATACTGAAAGATGCATCTATGTGAGCAATGGCAAAATAGTTGTTATTGAGGCAATATGAACTTTTAGATTATCCTTAAACACTGATTACTTTTTGGATTTGAAAGAGACATAACTAATATCGTCATTTAGATAGTATTTGGTTTCTATTTCTATTTTGGATAAATTTGGTTTTTTCTTATTCATTTGGAAATAATAACCTCGGTCTTTTTCAAGATTCAAATATTATTGCAATTAGTTCTTTAATTGATAATAATCTATAGTTGTTGGATACTGTTGCTTTATATAATAAAACCTTGCAAACAACTAATTGTGGTACAAAATGCAAATTAGCTAATGAGAATTTTGTTATACTTTGGCACAAGTGTCTAGGACATATCTCTAAATAGAGAATAGAGATGCTTGTTTCTGACAGAATTCTTGATCCCCTTGATTTGACAAATTTCAAAGTTTGTATTGAATGAGTAAAGGAGAAATAGACAAGCATAAGGAAATTGGGTGCCAATAGGAGTTTCGGTGTCTTAGAACTAATACGTACTGCGGACCATTCCCTAGGGCATCGTGGAATGGACAACAATATTTTATTACATTCATAGATGACTACTCTCATTATGGGTACCTATATTTAATTCATGATAAGTCTCAATCCTTGAACATACTTAAGTCTTTCAAGTTGAAGTTGATCTTCAACTTGGAAAGAAAATTAAGGTTGTTAAATCGGACTATGGTGAATACTACGAGAGATTTGATGGATCAGGAAAACAATGTCCAGGACCTTTTGCTAAATTCCTAGAGAAATGCAAAATCGTCCCAAAGTACACCATGCCAAGCAAACCTGGCATTAACAGTGTTGCTGAGAGACAAAACAGAACGCTGAAAGACATTATAAGAAGTATGATAATTTATTTTTCTTTACCAGAATCACTCTAGGAAGAAGCACTTAAGACTACAAGATATATCCTAAATAGGGTACCAAGTAAAGCGGTGGTTAAAACCCCTTTATGAACTGTGGTTAGGCGTAAAACTTAGCATAAAGCATTTACACATTTGGGTTGTCTAGCTGAGGCAATGCCTTACAGGCCAAATAAAAGAAAACTAGACTCAAGAATAATTAGTTACTGCTTTGTTGGGTACACTGAACTATCAAGAGGATTTAAGTTGTACGATCCCACATCAAGATCCTTTTTTAAAATGGAAAATGCGAGATTCCTTGAGGGTATTGATTTTGAGGGAGAAGAAGAACAAATGTTGTCTTTGAAGAAGAATCTGCTATTAAAGGTGGTTAGGTCTTTGTACCTATTGATGTTTAAGACACAATTTTCTTCAAAGGGGAACATGTTATTGACAGTGATTAGGTCTCTATAAATATCGTTGTTAAAGACATTGTTCCGACATTGTTCCAGACTAAGATAACAATGAGATTCTTCTTCAAAGACAACCTATAGAACAAACTCAACAACCTCAAGAAGTGTCATTAAGGAAATCCACTAGAGAGAGGAGAAGTGCGATTTCGGATGAATATATTGTCTTTCTCCAAGAACATGAGGATGGTGTTGGTTTAACAGAAGATGACCCAATCAACTTCTGTCAAGCCATACATAGTTCTAACTCTAAAAAATGGATTGATGCCATGAAGGATGAGTTGAAGTCTATAAAATACAATGACGTTTAGGATCTCGTCAAGTTACCTGAAGGTACGAAGCTCATTGGTTGTAAATGGATATTTAAAACCAAGAGGGATTCGAAGGGTAACATCGAGAGATATAAACCTCGTCTAGTCGTCAAAGGCTTTACTCAAAAGGAAGGCATAGACTACAAAGAGACTTTTACTCTGGTATTTCTCGAAAGACTCTTCTAAAGCTAATATGACACTGGTGGCTCATTTTGTTCTAGAGTTGCATCAGATGGATGACAAGACTGCGTTTCTCTATAGAGACATTAACAAAACGATATATACGGTGCAACCAAAAAACTTTGTATCAGGCAATCCAAAGTCTATGGTTTGCAAATTAAAAAAATCCATATATGGTCTCAAACAAGCTTCCCGTCAAATGGTGTCACAAATTTCATCAAATCATTGTCTCATATGGTTTTAAGGTAAATGAAGTTGATGATTATGTATACCACAAGTTCAGTGGGAGTAAATTCCTTATTTCCAGTGTTATTTATCAATGACACTTTAATAGATGGCAACGATATAGGCTTATTGCATAAAACCAAGAGATTTCTAACTAAGAATTATCTTGGGGACGTCTATTTTGTATTAGCAATAAAGATACGCCGAGATCGCTCTTGTGGTACCTTTGGGTTATCACAAAAAGTTATATCGATAAGGTGTTTGCTAAATTTGGCATGAAAAATACTGTGTACTAGGAAATACTCATGTCGCTAAAGGAGACATGTTTAGTCTCACTCAATGTCCCAAGAATGAGTTGGAAAAGAAAGAGATATAGAAGATTCCTTATGCATTGGCAGAAGAGAGTCTTGTGTACGCTCAAGTATGTACGCATCCGGATTTAACATTCATATTTTGGATGTTGGCAGATACTTAAGTAACCTTAGTATAGAAAGTTGGAAACCAGCCAAACAGCTTATAAGGTATTTACAGAAAATAAAAGATTACATGCTCACTTATCAGAAGACAAATCATTTGGATATCATTGGGTATTCTAATTCCGATCAAGTTTCCAGTTGCTAAGGATAGAATTCACAGTAAGATAGTGTCTATAGAATATATGAAAACAAACTCCATGATTGTGGATCCGCTCACTAAAGGTTTGCCACCTAAGGTATTTCATGTCCACACTGCTCGTATGAGTGTGATTTTATCTGATGATGTGCTGGTTTAGTAGGAGTTTGTGTTTGTTGAATGTTCTTTTATTAGATACATATATTTGATTTCTGCAGAATAAAGCTGATGGATTAAATTTTATTTACTCTGAATGTATTCTTTCTAATTATGGTTTAACATAAGGATAGAAAGATTAAATATTGATCTCACTAAAGATTAAAATTAGACCAGTTAGAAATAGGCATGTCTAAAATCACATTGTATGTAATTTCCATGTTACTCATCCACATTTGATCTATGTCATTGAGTATATTAGTATGGTGATCATCGTGGTTTGGTCATGCTTGTATTGTGATATAAGCTACGGTAATTCCATTACTAGTATAGGAGATGAACCAGATTGTTTAAGGAGAAGTCTAAGGATAAATAACATACAGATGCGTGCCTAAGAAAATTTGTGATATAATTGTTTCAGGAATAATATGTAGTCCAAGTGGGAGATTGTTAGGAAATTTTATTTCCTAATCTAATTTTGAACAACTTATTATTAAGACAATTATATTTGCTATTTAAATTTAATAGGTTAAAATTAAGTGATCTAATTAATTTGAGTAAGCCCATAGACTACTCAAAAGAATGTGAGTTAAATGAGTAGATATTGAAAACTGTTGGGGTGATTAAAGGATTATGAGAACCCTAGTCACACCATATAAATACATAATATTAGGGTTATGGTCCCCAATATACTAAATCGTCTTGACGGCTCTCTTCTCCCCCATCTGGAAGAGAATCACGAATCCCATCGAGAAACTCCAAATATTTGGTTGAGGAAGGCCACGTACCCGCTCGATTCGTATTCTTCTCATGATCGATTGTCACATGATTCCACATAAGAAGTCAATTGATCGTAATGGATCCAAGTACGTAATTTACATGTACATTAGAACTCTTAGTGATTTGATATGTTAATTAAGGTGTTATAGATTTAGATTTATAGGAATTAAAATCCCAACAAATAACTCAAAAACGTTCGGTGATTAAAGTGTAAATTAGGACAAAGCAATATCTTATGTATAAATCCATAGACAATAAATAGGCCTCTATGGTAGGTCTTAAAAAATATCTTTTGGTTACTGCCTTTCTCTCTCTTCCTAACTTGTTTTTGATTGCTATTACATTCAAACTCCTCAAACAAACCCTAGCCTCCATCGATTTAATAACTAAATACATAGAAGATTGAGGGGGACATGATTAGGGCAGATTTCATCACGTGAATACTGTTAAAGATAAGACACTTGTGCCATTGATTTAGATATTAGAGAAGAGAAGGCATAAAACCGTTGGAACTTCTAGCTAACAGTGTTGAAACACATTCCAAAGGTAGCTAATTGATTCATTAGATTAGTATATTATTCCATGTTATACAAATTCAATAGGGTTAGGAAAAAATGATTTTCTTCAAGTAGTATCAAATCCATATATGTGTTACAATGCCAAATATTTTTTGTGGGATATTGGATCATACAAATATAATAAAAATTTAATTTATAAACATAGTTTTATGAAACATGTATATTTTAATTTTAATTTTTTGAATTTTGAGATTAAAACAAAACGTAAATTTCTAAAAAGGAAAGTGAATAATTTTTGTATTAAAAATTAAACCTAAAAATTTAATTTATAGGTACTAAAGGTTTTTATTCTAGTTATTATACATAGTGGTTGTTTCACAATTTGCTAAACCGATTGGGCTATGTTTTTCACGTTTGTAATGCAAATAACGCGGAGAATACAAAAATCAGATTTTTATTTGATAAATAATTAAAATTACTTTTTGAAATAATTTTTAAAACTAGGGAAATCGAGGGCCCGCTATAATTGGTCGCAAAACAACCATGAATGGGTTATTTCCACAGTTGTGCAGCGCTTTGCCACAAAATATTTTTTGATTATGATTGTGGTGGTGAAAAATCTAATAATAATTCAAAATTTTAAATTAGATTTTGTTTTAAATATTATGAGATAATATAGACATAAAGTTTATTGTTAAACGAAAATTCTAATTGTATTGGAATAAGAATAATATTCCTTATTAGATTAGGATAAATTATTAGTTTAGTCATTGAAATACGAGATAAATATTTAATTTTTTTTTTAAATTAAATTCTAGTGATCTAATCGGATTTCCATAATCAGTATAATATTTTTATTTTTATTTTACATATATTATACATGAGACGTTTATGCGTGTGAAACATGAGATGTTCATAGACTTAGGCCATTTGAGCCATGTGATTGGTTTATTTGATGGTTTTATTTTTTGAAAGGTTGGATGGCTTATTCTAACAAATCATATTCAGTTTTAGGATTTTTTTTCAAGAGCTTGTATGTTATGCATAATTTACCTCTTAAGATTTTCTCTTCTTAATACTCCTTTTTCCCTCTTAAATGTATTTTTTTTAAATTATATATTTTGTTGTAAATTTAGAAGATAGAGAGGGAATCCACGAGGACATGAGATGAGGAGTCAAAGAAGCATGAAGTGATGGAGGCCAAGAATTAACAAAGCCCCCAAGAAGAAAAAGATCCATCAGATGAATCTTTTTCATTTCAACTAAATGAATTATAAATGCCTTTATTAGACATAGATTCAATTCAATGAGACATAGATTCAATTCAATGACCCTTCTATCCTATTTGTATATGTGTATGGAACATTTCTTTATATACTGCATTTGAACCCATTAGGATGCGTGTAAGAGGGCATTACTTATATTTTTACATGTAAGAGATTTATGTTAAAACAAACTAAATAACTATAAGATTAGATCATAAAATAAAATTCATTAAATCAAATATTAAGCTGGAAATGAGCATATGATATATGCATCATCACGGTCTTCCGCACGAAATAAGTTCGGGATAGAGTTTCATCATACTAAAGTTGACTAACAACTATTATTTTTAGGTTTTGTTTGGGAAATGAGGTTATCTTTGACATATATTTATTATATAACATGCAAAAGATATATTGGATGTCTTCAATATCTTCTGAGTGAGAGGCTCATTAGGACTAGTTTGAACCATAATGGGTGAATGTAGAATAGTTGGGGAAGTAGGCCAAGATCAAGTAATGTAGGTTTCATGCAATCTAAAGACCAAATAAGAAGCTGACATTTTTTAAAATAACCAAATAAGAAGCTGACATTTTTTAAAATAACGAGTAAGAATTACTTAATTGCTCTGGATTTGTAGGAGAAAATATAGGTATGTGAGGCTGATCGGCATTAATGGATATCCTATTGCCCCAAAAGAACATTTTGAATATAAAACTTTCTCATATAAGGTGTGATATTCAAAAAAATTGTTGGGAATACATTTAGATTCTTAGAAGATCATAAAATCTATAAAGATGTATCCCTTTTCTTTAGCATCTATGTTTTTATAAATATATCATTTGTTGAAACTATTACAAATTTTTCTTGATAACAACATTTTGACTTGCCCAACTTCTCCAATTTACCAAGTGTCATCATATATTGGTTTTTATGATGTCACGATGATTTCATAGAATGGATTATGTGTTGACAAAAACTATAGACATGTGTCGCTAGGATCATTCATGTTGATTAACAAATATGTGTGATATAACATATATGCCTAAGTGTTTCGGTAAATGAGAATTACGTTTTATTGTGCTAATTACAATAATTGATTTGTTTAATGATCTGATTCTCAAAAGAGAACAAATACAAGAAACAATGAAGAGTTGAAGATTTTTGTTATGTAATAACAACCTTGCGATAAGATTACATATTATTTACTCTCTAAGATTAGACACACATGCATTCGTATTATCATGAACCCCTTTGAATTGTATATAAATGGTTGACCAAATTTGAATGTATATAAATGGTTAACTCCTTTGAACTTAGGGGCTTAGATATAATAAAATCTCAAGCATTTCGGTCATCCGATTGTAAAACCCTGTTAACCAATTCGTTCAGACCGATTTTGTTTTGCGCAATTTTCTTTACGATTTAATCTGCTTTCCATTTTTAATAATTTTAAAATATTATTTATATTTATTAAACATTTTTTTAATATATTGGCATATTTTAGTATGGATTAAAGTATTTTTGATTAATTCTTAACGGTATTTTGAAAAGTGATCTTTTTTTTAATAATCCTGATTTTAATCAATCAACATATCTTTATTTATAGTTGATTGGTTGACCATATCTAATTATAAAAAAAAAAAATAGCATCCTAACCTTTGTGTTAAATTTGATTATACTTAGATTAGTTAACAAGTATCAATCAACGTATTCAGAAAAATCAAATCTGCCCAGATTAAGTTTAATCAACCCAATTCCCTCTTTATCTAGTGAAATGTCTAATCATATTTTAGGGAGGTTATTGTTTGATTAAATACTATCATATTTACTTATAATTGAATCTGAAATTTGTTTAACAAATAAATTAACAAACCACTTCAATTTCCCTAACAAGTTATTATCTAGATATTAAGAGGAAACATATATAACTAGGTGCACAACCAAATAGATAAGGGTAGAGAAATTAACATATAATTTTAGTGGTTCGGCAAGCTACTCTTGCTTATGTTCACTCCCCTAAGCTCCCGTAGGGAATTCGCAATCCATTAAACTTGATCCCTTTCCCAAGTAGAAACCAAAACCTTTATAATAATCCTTTTTACAGGTTCAGAATTAATATAATTATTTTTCAGGCTCAGAATCAAATCTATCATTTTTTCAGGCATAGGATCAACCTATTTTCCTGATTAGGCAACGTCCCTTTATACCTAATCCACTCTAACTTAGACCAGTTACATTTAGGTCTAAACTACAACTCACAAATATGAAAAAAATAAAAAAATATACGTCTCTTCTAGCATGAGCTTCTGCCACCTGAATTCAAAATTAAACTCAATTAATGTCCTGATAGACTGGTGATAGAAATTATGTGAGATACAAAATATTAATTTTAGAAATTAAAGCACATATACTTTTTCAATAAAATTTTCATAAAAAGTATGAAAAGGTAAGCTGAAGTCATACTTCTCTCGGGAAACGTTGAGGCGGCTGTCGTAGAGCTGGGCAGCAATTCAATGTTGACCTTGTTGCATTCGAATGTTATGGTAAGGATACTTCATCTTTCCTTTGATTCTGATGATCTTCTGAGAATCATCTGACGTCTTCCGGTCGCGGAGCAGGAGCGTAGAGCAACAAAGGCCGAGCACACAACTTCTAAAGCTCTATGAGATACAGAGAGGTTGAGACAGGAGGTTGCTTCTGCCCAACAGAGATCTGCTGAGGCCGTAGAGAGGATCATGTCCCTGGAGATGTAACTCCAGTGGTCTTTTAAGCTTGTAGCGAGAAGCCAAGTCGAACGAAATATGAGAGGACACTCCATTCCAGGAATAAGGAGGAGATGAGAAGGACCTGCTCGGGGAGGAGTCCTCTGACCCAAGAGGCACTTTGCATAAAGTTGTATTTTATCCCTTCTTTTACTTGTCTATTTTGTTTTCACTCATTTCGGTTTTCCAGGTGAAGTCTTTAACCGGGTGGATCCAGGTTGGTGCCTACTTAGTATTGATACTGATGCCAAATTTTGCATGTTTCCAAGGTGAGACTAGTCTGAAAGTATCTCTGGGTTCTATCCTCGTGAAACATACCTGCGTACTGGCTTAATAGGAATTTGTTGATCTTTTTATCCATCAGCATTCAATGTCGCATGCTCGACTGTCGTCATTAATAATACATATTTTTTATATTTCGTCTGGGATGGCTATTTAATGATCACTTGGCTACATTATTTTCTCATCCCTGAATCATTCTTCATGTTTCCCATGTTACTTACATGATAGGTTTTCTCATGAGCTCTGAAGTTGATTGTGGTGACGAGTTTCAAAAGACAGGTCTTTATTTAGCAGCCGCTTGACAGCGTTGATGCTCTCGTTATCTAAAAAGGCTCAGAGTTCTTTCCACCATTGCATATGGAAACTGCCATAATAATTCTAGGCATTTGGAGGCCTAAGAGGTATAGCCTCCCAAGCCATAGCTAGAGATGGTACAAAGATCGAGTACAACGGCAGAGGTGGAGAAAGAAGTCCGTCATTCTGCCGATGTAAGGTTTGGTTGTTTGTCTACGGATAAATTCAAATCCTTTTTCTCTACGAGGAGTAGAGCCTTCAGGGGGGTTCTTCTAACAGTGGTTAGCCGTAGAGGAGTACGACACCTCCCCCTACAGTGTCCTGTGGAGATAGGGAATAAATGTGTTGTTGTCGGTCCCTCTTAGAGACGATAGGCTCTTTGACAACTTGTGCCCAAACATGGCGAGTTGTGGGGATGAGTCTTCTTTGAGACTACCGATTTTGGGACTAGGAAACCTTTTTTCCCTGATTCAGTTCAATTGATCTTGGTTAGAAATAGATCGTTCTGCTTTGGGCAATTTGAGGTTCAACTATGTCGTTTCTTTTCGATGAACCCATGATTTCCAGTCGCTCTAGACCCCGCTGAAGAGCTTTTCCTCGCTTGTTGAGAGGCATCACTCTTTTCTTGGGTGAAAAGGGAGGTACATCTTTATGAGACTCGCTCTGGTTCCCTTTTCTAGGAAGGGTTTTCTTCTTGAAACTTGTTGAAACCAAGGGGATTCTTGTTCTTGGCGGTGTTTCTTTTGGAAAAGTTTCCAACTTTGTATTCCACAAATTCTTCACTAATATATTTTTTCTTCCATATTTCCCTTGAGCCATTTTCTACGTCGAACGATTTTTGTAGAGATGTACTTGAGAGAACTTTGTACAGAAAGCTTACTCATATGAATAAAAGATCTCTACTTTTCTTTTACCTACCTGCTTGCTTTATTTGTTGTATGTAGCGTGAAGTTACTTTTAGCTATAGATGATGAAATGCAAGAAATTTTGCAAGATTGCAGGAGATAGTTGTGGAAGATATTAGCCTGGCGTCAGTGAGCATTGTTGTGATGAATTGTCCAGGGGTGGACTCAAGTTTGTAAGGCATGCATGGAATATGCTCATTGCTGACCGCCTACTCGAGTGGACATGGGTTATCGGGTTTGCCTGAGTATATATAGGGTTTTTCATCCATGTGCAAACTTTTTGTTGAATCCGGAGTTGTGAGAAACTCGGATAATTTTCAGTAGACATCGCTCTTCTGTGGCCTTCCTCGCTAGGGCAGCTCGAGTTGAAGGATTTTTCAGCGCTTTCGACAATGACATTCTCTGACTCCTCATCAGTCCCCTATTGAAGGTGGGTGCGGGTTATCGAATTTGACCGAATGTATGAAGTGTAGTTTGTCCCGTCATCCTTCCCACGCGTAACTTGACGAATCGGATCTCGATTAGAGGCCGCCATCGTATCATAAGTTTTTGAATTCACGCTTGTTTAGAGCTTGTTATCGAGTCAGGAGCTAAGGCCACACTATCGAGTTAGTCCCACCATTGGTCGGCGGCGACTCCCTTCCCACATGAAGCATAAGGAATTGGGTCTCAACCAGATCGTAGATGGCCTGATAAGTTCCCGAATTCAGGCTGGTTGAGGGCCTGTTGTTGAGTCATGGGCTAAGGCTGCCCTATTGAAATAGTCCTACCATTGGTCAGAGGTGACTCTCTTCCCATGCGAAGCAGGGAGGATCTTTGAGTCAGGGATTGAGACCGCTCTATCAGTTCAATCCGCTCTTGTGTCTCGACATGTAGATACTAGCAAATATTTTGAATAAAACATAAGTCTTTATTGAGAAAAAAAAAATTGATTGCACGTATTACTAAAAATACTGCTTTAGGTGTTCTACATTCCATAGATTCTTCAACAATCTTCTTTCCAGTGTTTCGAGTTCGTAAGTGCTTGAGTCAATGACTTTAGTGACACGATAGGGGCCTTCCCCGTCTGGTGCCAATTTTCTTTCTAATAAATCTCACGTGGCAAGGGTAACTTTCTATAACACAAGATCACCTTCCTTGAATGATGTGCTCTGATGCACTTGTCGTGGTATCGGGCCATTCGTCGTTTATAAGCAGTCTGCAGACATGGACATGCTCCTGTTTTTTCTCCAGAAAATTTAGGCTCAACACTAGTTCGCACTGGTTTTCGTCAGGATCGTAGTAGGCCACCCTGTAGGTTGGTAGGCCCAGCTCAATCGAGAATACTGCTTCTAATATGAATGTCATTGCGAACGGCATTTCCCCGGTCGAGATCCTCGAAGTAGTGTGGTAGGCCCAGAGTACAAAAGAGAGATATTCCACCCATTTAGCTTTGGACTTTTGCAGCTGCGTTTTCAGTGTATAGATGATAGTTGGATTCGTTACCTCGACTTGTTCGTCGAACTGCGGGTGGTCTGGATTTAACATGTGGTGTTAAATTCCCAAGTTGGTGTAGATTTCTTCTAACAGGGTACAGTGGAATTGCGATCCATGATGGCCTACGATGGCATATGGGACCCTGAATCAGTATACGATATGCTTCCAGGTGAAGTCTCTAACCTTGACATCATTGATCTTGGCTACAGCTTCGGCTTCGACCCACTTGGTGAAGTAGTCGATTACGACGACAAGGAACTTCTTCTAGGCTGCGGCAATAGGAAATGGTTCGAGGATGTCAACCCCTATTGGGTAAATGGCCATAGTTTAGTCATTGGCAGCTGACCTGTAGTTGGGATGTTAATATCTGGTCTGAACCTCTAGTACTTGTCATATTTCTTTACTAATTCCTTAGCATCAGCTTCCAACGTTGGCCAGAAGTAATTATGTCGATGCGCCTTTCTCGTAAAAGATCACGCTCCTGAGTGATTACCGTGATCCTCTCGTGGATGTCATGGAGGACTAGGTGGCCTTCATCCTGGATTAGGCAGTGTAGTAATGGCCCCATAAAAAATTATTTGCACTGTGACGGCCTGATTTCCCAAGGCCGCTATTCCGGTTTCTCCTATAGAGAATTCCTACCCAAAACGAATTACCGATAATTTATTAGGTGTAAATCCAAACAAATTTCATTTACTACGGCGACAAATTTAATTTTTGGCATAAATTATAAGAAAGTTACAAACGATAGTGACGATTACATATTAAAAATACATTATATAATCAATTAATTTATCCTCAACTCATTATCCTCAACTGGTAAAAAAACAAACTTACATTTAACCCATTTACAATTTATATTCAATAATTACAATTAGCCACCAAATTACTTGTATATTTACCGAAATCTCAGTAATGGACACTGTTAATTTTTATTCTAGTCACTATACACCAGAAAGTAGGCAAGGGACAAACATTTTGGGAAAAACCAAAAACTCTGATAATATTAATATTTATCACCTCATTTTTTCAACCAAAAATAATAAATACAAGTTTTATAGATAGAAATTCAAGTAAAATATCTCTTTATCGTTTTGTTCTCGCCGACCCTGTAACCAAAAACTATGGGGTTTTAAGCTAACGCTCAGTAGAACTCCAACCTCTCTAATACATGCATTTAAATTCAATACACCACGTAAAAACACCTTAGGAAGCTCTTCATTTAATTTTCATATAATCAAATAGATTCCATATAATCAAATAAATTTCACGCGACATTTCCATATAATCAAAATATAATCAAATAGATCTCCTACGAACAAATAACACTAAATACTCTGACAATGATAACACAATGTCACATTGAGAAAATTAAATACATATATTAAAAGAGTTAGGAATTCTACCTCTTCCGAATCTTCTGCCGACCGCGAGATGAGTGTTTGGTTTTTATTGGGGTTGTTTGTGTATTTTTCCTTTTTCCCTTCTTCTTCTTCTTCTTCTTCTTCTTTTTTTTTTTTTTTTTTTTTTTTTTTTTTTTTTTTTTTTTTTTTTTTCGCCAGTTGGGTTCTCGCCGACACGCTCACACCGATCAACAGCCGGCAACCTCACACCCACACCGCAACGGCCGACCGATGACATACACACACCTTCCGGCCGCACAGAACACACGCACACACAACGATCACACACGCACACACAACGACGACGACAAATCACGCACCACCGGAGCGAACGACCACACCATCGCCAACGACACACACATATACACCGAAACCTACCACACACACACATACACAGCCACATCACAGCTGAACACGGACACACCTGCAAACCCACCGGCCGACGACACTCTCTATCTCACTAGTTCTCATTCACCGCCGGCCAAACGATCAACGGCAACACACACACCCCTGAAACACACATACCCACAACAGAAACACATACCCACAACTAAACTAAAACATACCCACTGACAACGTCCCATCGCCGACAACTACAACCGATCACACATACACACACGCAGTAACGATGATGACGGTCGGACGACGGAACAGTACACTCGCACACGAACGATAAAAAACATCCACCCACACAGCCGACAAACCACCCAGCGACGATCACCTGTCGACAGACAGCCCACATCGTCGGACCGAACTTCTCTCTCTCTCTACCACTCTTGCAACTCACCTATGACTGGAACAACACACACACATATTCATAACAATTGGACACATACACACACCCAGAACACACAAATACATACAAACCCACATCCCTTACTGACGATCACACTCCTCCGGTCAACGACACCACCTCCGATCCTCTCTTTCTTCTCTATTTTTCTAATTTCTTCTTTTTGAGGGTTTTTTTTTTTTCACGATCTGCATGAACGTCTATATATACGCATGATTATAGTGGTTGATTATAGTGGTTTGCCTTCATCTCCAATGCTGCCATGTCGATCGGATCTCGATTCTTTTTCTCCTTTTTTTTTTTTTCGATCTTGACAGTATATATATATATATATATATTAATTAATTTTTTAATTTTTTTTCTTTTTTCCAAATTACATTAACCTCCCCTCACTTTCTTTAAGTTCTTAGTTAGACCCAAATTCTAATTTTAATATTTTGAAAATTTCAAATGGACCCCTAAAATTTTAAATTTAAATAATAAATAGCACCATCTACCCCGTTATTTCTAAATGTGCTAAAATGCGACTCAAATTGTGTGTGTACAAAAAAATCAGGCTCTTACAACCCTTCCCCCCTAAAAGAAATTTCGTCCCAAAATTTTCGTTCAAAACAATAGGAATTAATTTTTTTGTCAAAACAATAATACTTCATATTTGCGCCGCATGTTCATGTTAGTCTCACTTGATTCTAGAGTAATTGTTTTCTATGTAGGGTCCCATAACCAAAAGTCACCCAAAATTCTTAACCGTCAAATCCGCCAAATCATTTCCACACATTGCAACATTTTCATTCGCAGTGGCCCACATTATATCCAATAACCAACAACTAGGGTGCATTTTGGTCGGTAACACCTAGCACAGATAACTAACTATCAAAGAATCTCATGTTTTCAAACACTTTCGTTGCGCTACTCTGATAAAATCACACTAAATAACAATATAAATACAATATATTTAGGTCTATCTTATTTTCAGTAGGTCTACGACCTTAGTCATTTTTCTATAACCAACATTTATCCACTTTATCCAACATTTCCAATCAACCAATTTGCAACAATATTTCCATCCACCATTTAAACCAACAATGCTCGTAACCAATATTATAAGCAACAGATAGCCCAACTCCACGTGAACTGGCCCGTGAGACAAAAAATCATCAATCGCAATATTCACATCCAAAAGTTTAATAATCTCGTAAACGTTTCATAAATTCTACCACAATCCAACTTTAATAATAATTTTTTCGCAATACATCAAAATCACATAGATATGTACCGAAATACATAAATACGTTCCAACTACGAAAATTCGATATGTCACAAAAAAACGTCAATAGTCACTGTATAGAAAAATATTATATCAATAAATTTCTAACATACTCATCAACTCAAGGATAATTCAGATTATCCTTTTCCTATGAAATCCCAATGACCCGACATTCCGATTCCGCCCAATGTTAGTAGTGGACCAATACATAAAGTTGAATTATTTTTATCGGTGTAATGTCTTCGTAATATAAAAGCATTTTATGGATCAAGTTTTTATCAAAATTCCATTTCCAATAAAATGTAGCCATACTAGCTGTATCCATATCTCAACAAAATATCACCAACGCACCGTCAATATTAAAATCTCAACCAAATATTTTTAACATAGAACCAGTTTTAAATTAACTAATCAACTCACGTGTATAAAATAAAATAACATACTTCCTCGCTAGCCATAGGATCGTTTTTACCTCATAATCGAGAGTTGCGACGGTACTGCAACTTATACGACTGTGCCATCTACAGTGACTAGCAGTCGTAACTTGTACGACTATGCCATCTAAAGTGATTAGCAGTCGTAACTTATACGACTGTGCCATTTAAAGTGACTATCAGTGCCAATGCCATTATATATCCCCAATGGTAGGGGTAGCCACCCGCAGGATTTGCACTCTTGACGAGTCAATCCACATCTCTTACGGGAAAAAAATCCACGTCCCTTACGGAAAGAAACTATGGCATAGTCGGACCAAACATCACTCTTCACCTTAAAAAAAAAATCGACTCAAGCCAGAAATCTTTTTTTTTTTTTTCACCTTTAAAACCAACACGATCCAAAAATCATTTTCCACCTTTCTTTAAAATCAACCTGGTCCAAAAAAAAATCCTCTTCTACTTTTAAAATCAAATCTCACTTGATCCATATAAGTTGCAAATTCGTTCATTTTTAGATAAACACGTTCTTCATATTTTATATCAAAATATAATTTTGTAATTTATAGAAGACAGTGCACATCCTGCCTCCATAATACAAAAAGAATTCACGGATCAAGTATTTTTTTTTTCAAACACCACTTTTCAAAATATAATATAATATATATCCGCGTACAGTATTGAAAATCCAGTTCTACTGCCACCAATGAAGTGAAATAATATATTTAACACCCCATTCAAATATTTTAAGTCAACTATTTCAAACATTTTAAATCCACCAATTCAAATATTTTAAGTCAATCCATTTAAAATAATATAATTAAACCAACCAATCCAGACAGTTCATCGTATAGTAAAATACCGCACACCACCTCCTACTAGCCATAAGATCATTTAACCTCATGATCGGGGTTATGACAGTATCGTGACCTGTCCAACTGTGTCATCTAATGTGATCAATAATGTCAGGGCCATTTATTTTCCCTAATAGTAGGGGTACCACCCATGGGATTTGCATTCCAAACGGGTCAATCTATATCTTGCAGGCCATCCTCCTGAAGATAAGAAATCCACATCTCATAGGCTATACCCGCCTAACGAAAAGAAATCCACATCTCGTAGGTTTCCGCCTAACGAGAAGAAACCACATCTCGTAGGTCTCCGCCTAACGAGAAGAAATCCATATCGCGTAGGTCTCCCCCTAATGAGAAGAAATCCACATCTCGTAGGAGGTGCCTAATGAGAAGAAATCCACATCTCGTAGGTCTCCGCCTAATGAGAAGAAATCAACATCTTGCTGGTCATATCCGCCAAACGAGAAGAAAGTTATGGTATAGCAGGATAATAAAATCATTTTTCACCCTTTAAAATTTTATTTGATCCATGAATCATCGTAAAACCGTCCATTTTATCAACCCTTTTTTTCTTTCCATAATTTAATATGAAAATATAATTTCACGATTTATGTAGAAGACAGTATACACCTTTACATTAATAACTCAAATTTAGCGACAATTTTCATTAATAAATGACTAACACAGTACTCACCCAGGCTTATTTAACTCATCAACCGCCAGCTCAGATGTTAATATGTTCAAACTTAAAACGATCGGGACCAAAGTGAAATAATGATAGTAACACATTGGGGTAAGGTGTCTAACCTCCCAAAAATATAACAGAGACGTCAATGCCTATATGTATATTATTAATCCCACCGCTAGATATTAATATTTTTATCCACAACCACACATTGAAGTTCATCCACTATCACATATTAGTACCAATAAAATGCCCAACGTTTCGTTTATAAACTTCCGAGAATTTTTATCACTTAATTGAACAAATTTTTCAACATCAGTGGTTTATGTAATTATTACAAAGCGTAATTTAATATCAAGTCCCAACTTGTCAAGTCAATGTTAATATTAACAATTTAATATGATCAAATTGAAACTATAGGAATCAAATTATGCAATTTGGCTAACCAAAAGTTCCACCTAATCAACCAAATAGGTATATAAGTAGGAGTCATTACAGTCTCAGTCAATTGTAACACGTAAACAATCACCAGATTAAACCTAGAGTTAGCCGATCAAAACTTACCATTTACAATTTAATTGTCCTGTGAATTGTTTACCGTAATTTTTTTTTTTTCTCACTTTTATTTCGCGATTTCTATTAAAATTATTATTTTCATATTAAACAATTTATTATCAATGATGGGTATCATAACCCTGTCTCAAGGCGGTCGCAAACCCCACTCTGATACCACCTTGTGACGGCCCGATTTCTCAAGGCCGCTACTCCGATTTCTCCTATAGAGAATTCCTACCCAAAACGAATTACCGATAATTTATTAGGTGTAAATCCAAACAAATTTCATTTACTACTATGACAAATTTAATTTCTGGCACAAATTATAAGAAGCAATGATCACCTGTCGATAGACAACCCACACTGCCAGACCGAACTTCTCTCTCTCTCTACCCACTCCGGCGACTCACCTATGACTGAAACAACACACACACATATTCATAACAATTAGACACACACACACACACCCAGAACACACAAATACACACAAACCCACATCCCCTACTGACGATCACACTCCGCCGGCTGACGACACCACCTCCGATCCTCTCTCTCCCCTCTGTTTTTCTAATTTCTTCTTTTTGAGGTTTTTTTTCACGATCTGCATGAGCGTCTATATATACACATGATTATAGTGGTTTGCCTTCATCTCCTATGCTGCCACGTCGATCGGATCCTGACAGTATATATATATATATATATATATATATATATATATATATTAATTTTTTTATTTTTTTTATTTTTTCTAAATTACATTAACCTCCCCTCACTTTCTTTAAGTTCTTAGTTAGACCCAAATTCTAATTTTAATATTTTAAAAATTTCAAATGGACCCCTAACATTTTAAGTTTAAATAATAAATAACACCATCTACCCTGTTATTTCTAAATGTGCTAAAATGCAACCCAAATTGTGTGTGTATAAAAAAACCAGGGTCTTACATGTACAATACGCCTTATAGCAAGGTATACCTGGACGCTCGATAGCAAACTTTTCTTGCCTTGCTCTTCTGCTCTGTGAGTGTTCCACTATGAAAGTAGTTGTAGATGGGATCCATTTAGCTAGGTTGGTATGTTATCATCTCCACATTTTCTTCAGGTTCGTCACAGCTGGGCTGCGAGACTTTTTTTACCATGATGTAGTGATGTCCCCAGGAAATTGAAGGCAGAAGTTAGGTTGGCCAATGAATTGTTGTGCTTGTTCTCATCCCGTGGGATCTACTTGATGGTGATTTTCTCGAACCCTTGCAACAGGAGCATAACTCGACTCAAGTATTATGCCATTTTGGCTTATTTGGCAACGTACTCTCTATTAACCTGATTGGCTATCAGGAGGAAATCACAAAAGACTTCAGCTTCAGTGGAACCAAGCTCATTGAGGATCCTTAAAGAGAATAACAGTGTTTCGTACTTTGCCTAATTATTGGTGGCTTTTAAGGCAAACCTCAAGGTGTATTCTAGGATGTCTCCTTTGGGAGTTCGAATCACAACTCCGGCCCCAAGCCATTATAGTTTGAGGATTTTTCTATGTGCGTAGTTTAACACTCGGTCGAATGCTGGTCAGGGTTCTCCGTGCTCCCCACGCTTCCAGGGATTGGTCCATCGGAGACTATGAACTCTAAGATAAAATCGGCTAACACTTGACCTTTCATGGCCATTCGCAGGCGGTACTCAATGTGGAATTCTCCCAGTGCAATGGACCACTTCAGCAATTCTCCAGAAGACTCTGGTTGGTGTAGGACAAATGGTGGCCGCTAAACAAAGCGCTATCACTTTCACTGCAAGCATACGGATCAAGTTTTAGTATA
This sequence comes from Eucommia ulmoides, assembly GCA_016647705.1. Classification (NCBI taxonomy): domain Eukaryota; kingdom Viridiplantae; phylum Streptophyta; class Magnoliopsida; order Garryales; family Eucommiaceae; genus Eucommia; species Eucommia ulmoides. Next base: position 15,504,568 of record CM028327.1, on the reverse strand, counting down.
GTGGACCTTTCGATTAGGTATCGTATCCAGTTGATATTACTATCGAGTATTACGATTGTCATAAACTAATTTTATTTAGGCGCTAAAAATGGAATTCAATTTAATACTAATACTAAACTAAAATACTAATTAAGTTAACTATACTATAAATACTAATTTGAGATTGTTTAGGGGAGTAGATTGCCTAGGGATTAACTTTATTTACTTAAATGCGTTTGATCTCGTTTTAGTTAACATTAACGGCGTTCGGCGTATCCGACAATCTTGGTTCGTAAACTCCCTCGCCACCTCTTCCGAGTGTAAGATGGGGGAATACGTGACTTTATTTCAACGCCGAAGTCCTCCTCAAAGTCTTAACGACTCTAGGTCACGTGAGTCTCGCTCCAACGTCATCGATTGCACATTTTCTAATACCCTCTCGGGTCGTTAGATTGTCGTGTTGTGTTAATCCTTATCCAAATCCAGGGTTACCTCTCTTGAGTGTCAAACCCCGTATTCTCAATATATCTAAACTAGCATATAATCATAGAAAACACGGCAACACGATCGAAATTGTAAGGAACAACCATAAACGAAACATAAATTCAACCAAAACTACATTTTCATAAATAATACGTTAATCCCTATTACAATCCATGTTTAACTCATGGCCCTAACCATTTATACAATGTAAAACGAGCTAAACATGCTCAACAACTACCAAAATGAAGAAAATAAAGAGAATAAATTAGCGAATTAACTGATATCCGAAGATTTGCCACTAGAAACGTCGATCGATAGCTTCCTCATTGATCCTCCACCTCGAGTTGAGAGCTCTCCCTCAAAAATCCCTTATCCTAACCCTAAAATATGGCCTAAGGCCTTAGGAGCTCAAGAAGAATGAAGAGATGAGGAGAAAATGGTATATATAGGCCAAAAAAATATCTCAAAAATATCTATTATGCGTAGAGGTTTTCGCCTTTGCCTAGGAGAAGTTAGGTTGGTTAACTTTCTACCGGATTTTCGCCTAAGCGAAGTCACTGCAGGTTTGAATATTGTTTTGACTGTAACTTCTTCATACGAACTCCAATTGAGGTGATTCAAAAACCTATAGAAATATAATATAAAGATTTACAACTTTCATGTTTTTAGTGTTCCCAAAATTTAATTTCATAATAGTCCAAAATAGCCTTGAAGTTACAATACCTGTATAGGCTTTGCAGGTTTGGTGACCGCCTAGGTGAAGACGTAGGCGATAGACATGGAAATGTTCTTAGCATCTTCATAGCCTAGGCGAAGGTCTGGATGCCTAGGCGGTGGGCTTCTTTCACAATGTTGCCTCCTTGCTCATTTATCTACTGTAACTTCGTCCGCTTTGGTTCGATCACATCGTGTTCACTCCGATTTCATACCTTTTCAACCCACACACCTATTTTAATACAAAAAGAATAAAAACATATAAAAACATATAAAAATAACTATAAACGTACTCGAAAACTAACAAATTTCGGATTGGAAATACATAGGTAATTTACACTTATCAACAAACCTCAGGGGCCAGTTGGTGAGCACTACCATGGGATGAGCTTGGAAATAGTGTCGGAGATTCTGAGAGGATATTATTCGTGCGTACGCAATCAATTCCAGGTTAAGATAGCATGATTTCACTTCATTCAGAGCATGGATGACATTGTACACGGACTTCTGGACCCCGTGTTATTCGATTACTAGGGCCAAGGTCACAGCGGTAGCTAAAAAGGCTAGGTAGATGATCATCTCCTGCCCCAGTCTATGGCTAGGGTGAGGATGACATGGTAAAGGAAAAAACTTGCTCCAACCTATGATTGGGGTGAACGTGTGACGAAAAGGTATAAGATGTGCCCAAGCCTGTAGCTGAGGTTGATACTTACTTCGAAAACCTATCTCAAAAGGGAATTACCCATTTGTCTAGCAACATAAAAGATTACCTTAATCATCAAGCCATTTAGTGAGCGACAGTAGTTTACACATTTCAGCTTTTGAATTTTATTCAAATGGTTAACATAACATTTCCAAAATATACACTTTGAATGAACAAAAAATGGCCATAATTAGTTATCCTTATTCTAGCTACTTTGTCACAATCGCTCAAGCTTCTGCTCAAGGTAATGAGGAACTTTTTCATTTAGTCGGTTGAAGACAGTTGAATTGATTTCAAAGTGATATCAATGAGATCCATTTTAATTTCTTGACAAAATCCTGAAGGCCATTAATTTGAACTTAGAAACTTTGCTTCAAACTTGGAGGCAAGGCCCAACATTGAAACATCTCAACCAAAATTCTTAGCTTATCCTGTTAGACCCTTGTTTCTCCCAGCTGCCAAACGTTTTGATGCTTGGGGTTTTATACTCCTATATGCTCTTTATTTTTTTTCAAGTCCTGTAAAACTAGTTTAGCCACACAAAAAACAAAAAAAAAAAAAAAAAAAGGCAAAATGTAGAAAAAATTAATAAAACAAACACTTTCGATGACATATGTGATTTTTGCTAAATCTCGCGTTGGATTGCTAAATAATACGATTTCAATATATTTTCGGAACATGACCGATATTTCTTTTAACAAATCCTAACACCACTCAAATCCATGAAATACTAATCCAAAGAACAATTAGCTATACACAAAGATTGGCCTAAATCAGCGACAGGAAAGGAAATCCCTAAGCGAATCAATCTAGCTCCATTTTTTTTCAATTTTTTTTTTTTTTTTTTGTTTTCTGCCATTTTTCCTTCAACGTTCATTCAGGTTTTCACCAAATTCAGCTCCCAAAATTTTGCACCTCAATGCCTTTTTGGGTTTTCACCATACCTGTGGTTTTGTATCTTGCTACGATCCCTTCAATATTTTCATAGTGATCTTTCGAGTTTTCACCATGTTCAGGTTGCACTCATCTTATTTTTATATCTTTTTCCCTCGGCACTTGTTAGTTAAGAGTCTGTAATTTTTTTTTTTTTTTTTTTTTTTTTTTTTTTTTTTTTGAGAAAACGATTACGCTTACAAAGATTCAAAAGTAGCCGAGTTTAGTAGATAATTCGGTCTTCTTTGTCAATCGAGACAATGATTTAGAAGTAGCCAAGCTTAGCAGACAATTGGGTCTTCTTTGTCAATTGAGATCTGATTATAACCTGAGGATCCATCAACAATTGAGCAAACTTGGCACCTTACAATATTTGTTTATGGCTATAGGATACTTGATAGTGGGACATTTTATTTTCTCTGTGGAGATCAAGCTAATCCATGCTAGCTTTGATCTTTATCGAAGGACTGGGTACCAGTATTATATTTGAGGGCCCTGTTTACCGCAATTGCTGATCTTGATGGTTATGTTCCCTGCTTTGAACCTCAAGTTAGACATCAAGCTGAAATAGCATTTCCTTCTACTCTTTTCCTTTTTCCCTTCTCTCTTATTATTTGTCTCTTTATTTCTTCTTTTCTTTTTCTTTATTATCATTATTACATAGAGGAACTTAGGTTTTAGAGGATACCTGTGAGTTATGATGTTCTCATCCAAATTTGTCGACTCAACTAAAGACCAGGAAGGACAATTTGATAGGCTGGCAATGATAAAAAAAAAATTAGGGCAGTGAAAGATTATCTTTCGAACTTGCTCGTTCGAGGTCAATGCAATCCATGCAGACTTTAATATTTTTGGGGGACTTTGGCACTGGAACAATGTTGGAGAGCCATTCACTGTAAATGATCTAGGTAGTAAATTGCCTTATGATCTTCTCTTTGACCTTGAGTTTAATAGTAGTCCTTAGCTTTCTCCACTTCTGTTTGACATGAACACAACCCGACTTTAGAGGCAATTTACAGTCACAATGATCTTGGCTATTCCAACCATATTGTTGTAGGACTAGGCCAAGACATCGTGATAGTTGACTAAGAGTGCGGTCAGTTCATTCTTCTCCAATGTCGTGGGTGTTGATCCAATTTTAACTTCTTTCAGGTCCTTCGTGGTTTCAGAATCGACCACTCTATTTCATCAGTGTCAAGGAATAAGTTTTCTCTCAGACTCGGCAAAGGCCTACCAAATCTACCATTAACTAGCAGAATTGAGTCTTCCTTTATTTCTATTCCCATTTAATCATGGTCTAGCTCTGTACTAAAACATACACTTCACTTTCTTACTCAGTCACATCACATACGTCATATGTATGCAATTTTTAGGAACCTGAAAGAGTAAAAATTTTAATATTTAAACCAATGGTTTAGATAAAGCAGTATTGAATTCATGAATAAAGTCATTACAAAACAAATCTTTTTCCACCCAAAACACAAGCTGGATGGAAATGTGAGTAAAAAAATGTCCCAATTTGACTGAAACAGCTGGTGAACTGGGAGCGAACAAGAATCCCAGTTTCACAGCTTTGGGATTCTCTGGCTTGAGTCTTAGGTGCACGACTTGCCTCTATGTCTACCAAAACTTTGGCAAAGATCGACTTCGCTACTCCCCAAAGTCATATGCTTGCGTAATGTATTCTTCTGGCAGTTTGGTACTGTAGCCTTAGGTCCTCTTGGAAAGGTAATGTCTCCATATTGTATGAGATTTTTTATCTTGGAAATCAGGCGATAACACTACTCAATATCATAACGTATTGCCTTCGAGTTGTATTCAGAAATGGCATCTAAGGAAGCAACCTTTGTTCTTGGTTCTGACTTAAAAGATGGCAATGGAACAAGCTTCATTTCCTTTAAACACTATTCAAATAGTTCCTTGAGAGCGACTAGGAGATCGTGCAACGTTTTATTTCTAACTTGGAATTGTCCCCCAATGGCTCAAAGTGGATAATTTGGATGGTACTGGCCATGGGTTTCAGGGTATTATTAACGTTCTGAGATATGTAATTTTGTCTTGAATAATATCGTAGTGCCTGGTAGATAAGGACCCGATATTGTAGGTATGCTTAAGGGCAGTGCTAAGGTCGGTAACTTTGGTAAGGTAATGGTGAGTTTTGTCATGGCATGGGAGGTTGAGGGTAGTACGGGTAGTTTAGAGACTGATAAAATTATTCTAGAGGTTTTTGGGAATTTTGGATATTATTTGGGTGAAGGTCGATATTTTAGTAGATGATAATATGAGGTACCATGGAGGTAGAATCCCCTATCAAGACTTTATGGGAGGCTTTCTGAGTAGCATAAGGCAGTGCATCATCCGAATAGAGGTGAGGACCCCTTAGAGTTTGAGTTGGAGTTCGATGCCTCGTCAGAACGCAATAGCCTAGTATTGAACAACCCAAAGTGGTAGGATTTGGATTTGACTGAGGATTATCCATTCTAGACATTGGAGAAGGATTCTTGTTTCAAAACTTGGGATTTGTCGGAGTAACGGGGGCTTTTTGGCCTGAGGGACAAATGCCTTTGGGTAATCTCGTTTGTACAACGAGATTCAGGATTACCTTCAGAAGCCATCACAGGGACAATTCGGGTCCGACTAAGAGTGAGGATCGAAGTTCGGGGTGGGAAAACCAAAATCATTTTTATAGGCCAATTTTCCTTAAAAACACTTAGTCAAGTCAAATTTGTTAGTAGTCATGAATCTAATGTAGCCTAAGAACCAATCAAGTTTGAAGTTTCCAATTTCGACAATGATTATCCCGACAAACAACTATTTGGTAAAAGAATTCTCATATGTCTCGAGGGACTCGACATAATATTACGGCCATATAAATGACTCAAGACTCGTTATAACCCTAAACATCACAATATAAATTGAGATGATAAAGTACACCCTTAAAATGAAATTACAAACCTAATAACAATTATTTTTAGCCTTATGGAAATTCTTTCATCACTTTATTCTTCATCGATATAAGAAACCTTCAATTTGTTTGGTTCTAAGACTGCCTAAAACACCATCGATCACATTATATATAAAGTCCTTTTCCATGTCCTATATTACAGTTTCCTATAAAGGTTTGGGTAGCACTTTATCCTAGGATCACTATATATGGCTCATGGACTTACAAATGCAATGCTAATAAAGCATGGTTCACATATCTTCAAACCTTCGACATCCTGAGGGAGCATCCATCATTGGTTGGTGATCTGAGCGAGGTGACATTCAAAATTGATCCCAGCGGATGAATCGCGTAGCCTAGATTCTACTATCGACCTTTTTCTAGTCGTATAGGGTTTTGAAACTAGACCAGGCCGACTGCGCTGCCTAACTTCTACTATCGACCTTTTTTGAGGTTTATGATTTGGGACCAATGTGGATGTAATGCAATTTGTGCTCGTTCCTTGGAAGAGTGTATAAAATAGAAATACAAAAACATGAAACTAATATATGTGCAAATAAATATGGGGAATGGGGATAATAGATATATGTACAATAAAGGAAAAACAAAACCTGACACACACATCTCTATTTACAAATAAGTAAAGAAAAGATAACAAAATAAAATAAAACATTCAGATTTTAGATTACTTGGACTTACTTGGATATTATAGGCTCAATCCTCTTAAAATAGTTTCCTAGTGGAGTCGCCAGCTAACGCATCTCAAATTCTCAAAAAAATGATTTAAAAGAAAAGAAAATAAAGCGTTTTTGGAAAAACAGTAAAGAGATCTTTTTAAGGCGTTGGCTTTCTCATAAAAAGAACATAAGTTAATTTTTAGAAAAAGAGTTGCCACTTAGCATTGAGTTTAAATGGTATATTAGGTCACCCCTTTTTTTAAAAACAATTCAAAAAAATTGTTTATGCAATATTTTGAATCCAAAAAGTACAGCATGACTAGAGATTAATTTTAAAAAGGTTCTGAGGTCAGTTGCACTCAGTGAAGATGTTAGGCACCCCAAGATACCCGTCCAAAAATGGTACTTTATCCAATTAAGTCTAAGTAAACTTTAAGTTCAAATGTTTTATTTGATTTCGAAATCTTTTCTCGAAAAATATTTTTTCATAGTTTTTGAAATATAGTGTAACAAATTTTTGTATTTTGTAGAAATTTTTCCCAGGTACGATCTCTTATCATATATGGACGAATTAATAAGAATAACCCTCGGGGTTTATTTTGATACTTTTTTGTTTTGGGTTACTTTAGCAAAGCTAAAAATATATTTTTTGTTGATGGAAAAAGTAAAAGTAAAAGTAAAGTGCTTAATCAAAATAAATTTTTGGATCCTTATTTATGAAGAAATCATTTTTTTTTTAAAAAATAAAACTTGCTTTTAGAATGAAAACGTTTGCATTTTTTTCGGATCCTTAGTATGAAGAAATCCGTTTTTGTTTTTAAGGAAAACTTTCTTGCTTTTTTTTTAAAGAAAACATTTGATGAGAAATGAAATGCAAGCTTTTGTTTGCCAATTTAATGTTAAATAAAAACTGTCTTGGAGAAGAGTCTCCTTCAACCCACCATTTAAAGTTTTACACAAGTTGAGAAACCTAAAATGATGGTATGGGAAACTTTCCCGTTCTTAATTTTCCTTAGTTAAGACTTTTTTTTTTTTGGGGGGGGGGGGATATTTTGATTTTTAGTGAAAGTAGTAAATATATACAGAAAAATAAACTGCAAGAATTTAAAGTGTAGAAAGACACAGAACAGAAAAATAAAGTGTAGAAATTTAAAGTGCAGAAAGACGTAGAATAAAAAAGTAAATGACAAAAAAGTAAATAGTGCGGAAAGGCGCATAATAGAAAAGTAAAAGACATAAATTTAAAGTGTGGAAAGATACAGAACATAAAAGTAAATGACAAAAAATTAAAGCGTGAAAAAGTACAAAACAAAAAAAAATGATGGAAATTTAAAATGCAAAAAGGCACGTAATAGAAAAGTAAATGCAAGAAGTAAATCGTTTTTTAAGTGTTATCTTGGTAACATCCTCTAAGGTTTTTTTCGATGTATTAGTCTATCTATCAAGTGATTTTAGGAAAATAAGATAGTGTTTGGAGGAGGTTAAGGACTTACCTTAGTTTCGGTATAGGAGCCTTCTTTCTTTTCGTCTCTTTATCATTTTTCCTTATTTTTCTTGTTGAATTATGGAGCGGGTCGGGTCGACTCGTGGAGTGTCCACATGGGCCCTATGTTTCATGGAGAGTCACCATGTGAATGGATGCACCTCTTGGTCTTAAGGATCGCGTCTTTTCGATAGACACCTATTGGAACGAACATACCCTTTCGGTATGTACCCATTAAAACGGACACATCCTTTGGGATTTTCTCTATAAATATACGTTGATACCTCTAAGGTCTCTATCCCCATCAGATTACAAATAATTTGAGTGGCATTGATTAATGAGTGTTTGGATATTATTGGTAAATACTCTAGTAATTTTTTCTTGCCGACGAGAGAAAAAACGAGGAACAGGTTGTAAGCGAGTCTTCCGAATCCGAAAGATATGCTTCCGTTTTTATGTTTCCGTATTTTTCTACATTGGTATCAAAGCCTTATAGACTCGTTTCGCCAAATCATGTTGTCCATGGAAGAAAAATCATTTTTTTCTCGTGTTCATGGCCGGATTTTTTTTTTTTTTCTGAAAAGTTTGATTTTTCTGGAAAATTTTTATACAAAAAAAAATCTATTTTCCATTACAATTCTAACGATATAAATTTAATAAAATTTAGATTTGCGGTTGATTTTATATGATTTTTTAAAGATTAAAAATGTAGAATTCTGTAAACATTGTTATGGCTAACGTACTAGCTCTAGTTGAGCATTGAAAACGATGACCTAAACGACGTCATTTCGTTTTTGTCTTATGAAATAATGCAAAGTGATTATAACCTATTCACACACGTCTCAATTGATAAATAACATTTGGTTCATTGCCACCTCCTTGAGCTGTTGAAACAGTGAGGGGTCCGCAGTTCAAGTCCCTGCATGTGATTTTTTTTTAAATGAGACTTTTAAATAGCGAAAAACAGTAGGAAAAGGCGTGCCCAACTGAATTCGAACCCCTACATTCAAGGACACTAAAACCACTTAATAACCGCTAGGGCAGTCCATACAATTCTTTCTTGATATCGCAATGTTTATATATAACACTTGCTGTTTAAGTTACAATGGATAGATTATCATGCTTAATTGTATACCATGACATGACATTTGATTTCATTACTTATCAACATGAATTATATATAAATTTTTCATGTTATTTAATTTGATACACATATATGTTTGTTTCCTTCTTTCTTTTTCTTTTTCTTTTTTTTTTTTTTTTTTTTTTTTTTTTTTTTTTTTTGACGCATAATGTATCTAAAAATTATATTTAAATCTATAAATACAAAAGATGATTATGAGCATAGCGAAATTTTTGATCTTGTATTATAGAGACATGTATTATTTTTTAGATTCGATTATTACGGAAAAATAATTAGTATGTGCGGTAATATCCTAAATGTGCATAAAATGTAGTGAAATGATTTTAATGAATATAGTAGCAGACCTTGCTAAAGTTGAGAAACTGGATGAAAATAACTACGATATTTGTCATCGTAAGATCCAGTATCTCATAAATGAGCGAGAGGTTCTGGAAACATTGACACATAGCATGGAATCACTTCCCAAAGGTAGGTCTGCCCAACACTGGCGTACGCTAATGATCATCAAGGATAGTGGGAGAGATTTAGAGAATAATGGGAGTATACTATAAAATAATTCTCAAACTCTTTAGCTGCGTAGAAGTCAACGTGGAGATATTCCTCGACGTCTATTTGGGATTGATGAGGAATTTTTTATGTGTTCTTCACTAGAGGAAGACAAACCTTTCTCTTATCAAATAAGTCTTATCGTCGCCTACTACTAAAGAATTGATAACTACAACAGATGAGATTAGTTCTATGCAAAAAAATCAAGTATGGAAACTAGTTGATCTTCTGCCTGGACGAAAATCTATTGGAAACAAATGAGTTTTAAAGATTAAACGTTAGGAAGATGGATCTATTGATAGGTACAAAACTCGTCTCATGGCAAAATATTACACTCAAATAGAGAGTGTAGACTACGAGGAAACTTTTTCATCTGTAGTTAGGTTTGCCTCTATTATCCTAATCCTAGTCATCGTCGCCCATTTAGATCTAGAACTTTTTTAAATGGATGTTAAAACTGTTTTTCTCAATAGAGAACTAGATAAGGAGATCTACATGGATCAACCTATTAGTTTTGTGGTCAAGGGACAAGAGCACAAAGTGTGCAAGCTAAAACGGTCCATTTATGGCCTAAAACAATCATCTAGACAATGGTACCTCAAATTTCATCAAGCCATAATTACTTTTGGCTTTATCATGATTGAGGAAGATCATTGTCTTTATATAAAGTGGTCGGAGAAGGGTTTCATTATACTTACTCTGTATGTAGACGACATTTTATTGGTAGGAAATGACATAGGGGTGATTGTCTCCACTAAAGAGTGGTTGTCCTTTATTTTTGATATGAAGGACATGGGTGAAGCAAATTATATACCTAGTGTTAAAATTATTCGAGACCGTTATAAGAAATTTCTTGCATTGTCTCAAGAGACTTACATCAGGAAAGTACTTAAATGATTTTGAATGCATACTGCTAAGCCTATAGGTCATCCTGTTAAGGATGGTAGTACCTTGAGTCTTGATCTTTGTCCTAGAACTAATGCTAAAAAAAAAAAAAGATGTCTCGTATACCATATGCAAGTGCAATTGGAAGCCTAATATATGTCATGATGTGTACACGACCAGACATATGTTATCTTATGGGGTTGGCTAGTCGTTTCCAGAGCAATCCAAGAATTGTTCATTAGAGAGCAGTTAAAAGGATCTTGCGGTACCTTTGTGGAACCACAGACTATATGTTTTGCTATCATGGTAAAAATATACATTTGCAAGGATATAGTTATGCACATTGGAGTGATGACTTGGACGAACGTAAGTTGACATCAGGATATGTTTTCATACTCAGCAACGGTGCTATTTTGTGCTCTAACAAAAAGCAATCATGCATAGCACTATCTACTATAGAAGCAAAATATGTTGCTTGTGCTTCAGCAGTTTAAGAGGCTGTTTGGTTAAAAAGATTTTTAAAAAGTCTTAAGATAGTACCACATTCTGTAGAACCTGTAACCATACATTATGATAGTATGGTTGCTTTCGCATACGTCAAGGATCCTAAATATCACGATGTACATTTAAAATTTTATACTTTTTTTGCGTTTATTTTGAATTAATGTCAAAATAAATTCCTATTGAAATTTTCATAGAGTATATAAGCCATTTAACATTAATAATAATTTTAGTTGACTTTTACCCGTTGACTGTTCAAGTTCAAAAAACTTAACCATTGCAATTAAGTCGTATGCAAAGGGTTGTGTAAGTGCTGACGACAATAATACAGGGGTATAAAGTGCAATTCAGTCTATCCACAGGGGTGCAAAGTATAATTAACCCAAGATTATATTATTGAGTAATGAAATTAATTTATCAAAGACTCAAAATCGTGAAATTTTTAAACTGTTATAGCCCCCAAAAAATAAAAATAAAATAAAACAAAACCAATTTTGTTGCGTTTCTAAAAAACCTTATAATAGTGAAATTTGTAAGACCATGGCTCCTAAAAAATTAATTTTATTACTTTTAGCCACAAGGTCGTTTTATGGAATAACGAAAGTATTTGATCAGAAATTTAAAATCATGAAATTTACAGATTCTACTATCAAATTCTGCACGTTTTCTTTAAAATTCAATTGATTTTTGTTCTTCGATATTTTTGTTTGTAAAACTTTACCATGAAGATTTATTATTCCAATATTGACCCTATGATTATTTTGGGTTTATAAGCATTATTATGAGTACATGATTGGAGGATAATAATGATCATATTTCTTGTTTGCTATATTGATGTAGAAGGGTGAGAATGAGACTGTCGAGTCGAGTCTCTTTGAGTAGAATTTTAAAGAGTTAAATAAACGGGTTGATGTGAACACCTCTAAACATGGAACCCTCTTAGCAATTACGAAATGGGAGGCTTGGAGCCATGAAGGGGCTTCTTTTTTTTTTTTTTTTTTTTTTTTTTTTTTTTTTTTTATGATGGCCATTACGAAAAGGAATAAAAAATAAAAAAAGTTTTTTTTAAAAGAAAAACTTAATTTCACAAAGACATAGTTTACTTAAAATCAAAAATAAAAATTTGTGCTCTTATCCAAAAAATATTCATTGAAAAAAAATGGATGAAGATGTTTTAGTCGGTAAATCTTCATCAGTTTCTCAAAATATAAAAATCAAAGAAAAAAAAAGTAACTATTTGTCTTTTGGGAATATATATATATTTTGAATTTAAAAATATTTTTTTAAGTGCCAAACAAGCATTACTTTTGAATAATTATTTTTTTCTTAAAAATTAGAAAAGTAGGTAAAAACATTATCAAATGTGACTTAGTCCTACATTCTTTTTATTTATTTATTTATTTTTAATTTTTATGGCCTGATTATTCACTTGTTTGAATCAGGTGTTGAATGAGGTGATTCAATACAACGGCGAGCCTCCCATTAGCTCTATGAAATGAATATATTGTTGCTAGATGAGATCAATGGCGCCATTTGGTTTCGAACGAGAAGCAATGGATGCATGTTCAATTTTTCCAACTTTGCCGCTCTTCTATTTCTAGGATTCTAATTTTCACCATCTTTGGTTGCTAGATTATTTAATTTAATTTAATTTTTTATTTTGAACCTCGTAGGGACATTTCTTTAGGATAATAAAGTTTTAAATATCCCTAAACCCTAGTGATGTAAAATAAGAGAAAATTAGTCTTTTCAGTATCACATGGAATATGATATTCTTATTTCTTTAAGGTAGTGTTTGGTTTCATTGAAATAAAGACTCGGAATTGGAATTACATAATGCATGTAATTTAAAAAAAAATAAAAAATTACTTGTTCACTTTGATTTCTAGTTCTATGGTTTTATGTTTGTGCTCCCAAAAGTTACCTAAAGTTAGGGCTTGTTTGATAACAATTTAATTTTTTAGTGCTGAAAATTTAAGTGCTGAAAATTAAGTGCTGAAATTTTAAGTGTTGAAAATTTAAGAAGGTTGTTTGATAAAATTGTACTGAAAATTTAAGTGTTGAATTTTTTTTATTTGTTTGATAAGTACAAAATTTGTATGCTGAAAATTATTTAATTTACATAACTACTTTTGAATCAAGATAATATGAAGAAAAAAAAAAATTGAGAACAAAACAATAAAATCAGGGTGCCATTTTTTTTTAAAAAAAATTATATTAAAATTAAAGATAGAAATTAACCAAAAAATATGTAAATATTATGTATTTTGTTATGTAGTTTGATTGCTTAAATTAAATTATAACAATAATTTAAATATAAAATAAAATTAAAATCATAAAATAATCCAAAATTAATTTAATTCTCATTAATCTTAACTCTAATTAAACGCTCATAGGGGATCAAGGATAAAATGGTTAAAATATAATTTATTTTTTTTAAATGAAAAATAATGGAGTGCATTAAGCAAAATGAAATAAGTGAAGAGATCTTGACTTAATTTTTTACTCACATTTTGACTTAATTTTTAAGTTAACTTAATTAATTAAGTGATATTAATTACATTTATCAAACAAATTTAATTAATTAAGTATTTAATATAATCAATTTTAAGCACTTAATATTTTTATTAAATGAATTTTTGTAGGTTTATTTCACGTTCGTATGGGTGTTTTTCTCCTTTATAACACAAAAAACTTAATTTGCGACACAACATTTTAAACCTAAACTACTTGACTTTTAGAAGTCACCAATGGGAATAGCGACTCCATTAGGAGTCCCTATTGCCAACTTCGACTATATTCTAAAGTAGAATGCCAAAGAAAAAGCAAGAGTAGTAAAAGAGTTGTGATGTGAGTGTGTTGGATTTTTATTTTTATTTTACTTCTTTTTTAAGATAGAAAAATAAAAGAAAATCATGTAAATAATAAGGTCGGGTTGTTACTAAATACATTGTGTTTATTATGCTGATACCAGAAGAACCCATTCTAGTATAAAAATGTAATATCAAATCCCTCATATTTAATGTTAAAGGACATTTGTATCCCTAGTTAGACAACCACAAATAAATCACCTATTTTACCCTTTGTTAGTCAACTTTCAATTTTTATTTTACGAATTTAACCCTAATACTTTTAGTAGAATGGCATAATTGCCTTTTGTATGTGCACACATGTTATTAAAATTCTTTTACTATTTTTTTTTTTTTTTCGTTTCTCATGTCTAAAATTACTATTCTACCTCTATCTACTCATCTTCTTCTTTTATACACGATGCATAAACCTAAAGCCCCCAACCCCGATGACCGATACAAAACACAATGACCTAGTTAGCCCTAAAAAAATTTCTTCCTCTACTTATTCGTCGTCTTGAAGCATAACAATAGCAATAAAAGATACCGTTTATTTTCTTTGGTTTTTCCTCTCCTTCTTCGTCATCCACTAATTCATTTTTTTTTTCAAAACAATATTGAAGTATGATTTTCCATTCTTACAATTGAACTCGAATTTTGGGCCTTGAACCATGTCTAGAAGAAGTAAATTATCCAATTGTTCCAAATTTGTTATTCGATTCATGACCAAATTCTGCGATCACAAAAGAAGAGTGATTATTAGGGTCATTCATTTTCAAGAAGCCTACCAAAAGGATTCTTGATTAGACTTAAAGAAATTCAATCAATTTAGTTTACTTCGATTGTTAAGTAGTCGATCAAAATTTGCTTTGCAAAACATTTGGTTCGGTTTGGACTGAGCGAAACAAATTATTCTAATAAATTTTTATTTTTTTTTATATTCACTAAACCCTATTTACTAACCCTCATTCTCATTTTCTCCCTCATTTCCTCACTTCTGTCACCTCCACATATCAGCGAAGAAAGAGAGAGAGACGACTGCCATTGCTATTGGTTGAATTCCAATCTCAGCCAAGCTGTTACCGCCATCGCTGAAGCATACTATTCCCATGAGTTTCTCTTCTCTTTACTTCAATTTTATTTGTTTCGCTCCAAGTACGTATTAGTGCATGATATATGTACATGTTTCATTCGAATTTCACTTTTGAAATGAAAGACATTCATGTTATGTAGAACATGGATCCAAATTTCTTTATTTTGCTCTAAATTTCAATCCAGTAATCAAAACCGAACCGAAATTGAACTATTTTAATTTTACTTGATTCAGATTTTTGAAAAGTTTACACCAAACTGAACCAAACTTTGCTTGAATTTAGGTTTGATTCAGTTTAGTAATGGTTCAAAAATCAAACCGTTTAAATCCATGTATTACAGTAACTTTGGATTTTTGGAAAAAGTATTATAGTGCATTTATTGTGGGTATAAATTCTAAGTTTGTGGACTATATCCCTAAAATTAATTTTAATTTATTTTTTGTTACTCTAAAAAATAGGGATAATTGATTTTTACCCCTTTTACTTTGATCTTGTTTCTTTTTGTCCCCTCTACTTTAAAATCCTATATTTTACCCCCTTCTACCTATAATAAATTAGAATTCTATTTTTTTTAGCTTAACTGAATATGATGAAAAATGGGTGAAATTAAAATTGTCTTTTAAATTTGACATGAAATGGACAAAAATATTCTTTATTGTAATTTTTATTTTAATTTTCCTTAATTAGCAAAAGAAAAAAAAAATAGAAGTAGAAAGAGTAAGAGAGCTAGAGAGAGAAAATAATATGTTTTCTCTTTTATTATTTTTAAATATTAAATATAAATAAAAAAATATGAATTAATTTAGTCAAAAGTCAAAGATGGTGATACATAAATTTCAAAAGTATAGGGATTAAAGTAAAAGCATGGGGGTAAAAAGAAATTAACTCTAATATTTTCAGTCCATGCACTTTTGTGGTTGCGGATCAAATTGGGCTTTTGTGGTCAGTGGGTCATCTGGGCTTTTGACTAAACCCCCCAAAAATAGCCGTTAGGGTATGGCGAATGCCCAAAAAAATAGCCGTTAGGTAATCAATTGTTAAATTACTTATTTATTCCCAAGAGAAACCCATTTAATTGAGAAAATGCTAGGGTCGTTTGGTCATTTTATTTGCAAACCTAATTACCATCTTCGATTAACTGGTCTCAGTCCTTACCTCTCTCTCTAGATTCCAGAGAAAAAATGGAAAAGAAATCCAGGTGTTCACTGTTCACCGTCATCAGGATTCAAGAATGGATCGATCCTCAGGAACATCTTTGTCCTCGATGGTTCGCTCTCGATCTCCGGCTATTCAGGCGGAAACATTGATCCACATAATCAAGAATGGCAAGAAACCTTTCTCCATTTGAGAACCGTCAAAGCAACCCTTCAATTTCTCCATACAATTCCGATTCACTGGCATCTTGTTGAACCATTTTCAGTCCACTGATTTGATTTCATCCCGATCCCTCATTCAAGGTAAGTCCAAACACGCACTTAAACGATTGTGTTTTCATGTTCACACGAACGCGTATGTTCATCAACAGGAATTTGTTGGGATCTGATTATAATTACTAGATATATCCGTTGTTTTTTAATGTTTTTGGATCTCAATTTTTTTGTGGTGTATGGTAATGGTAGGTTTCGGAGGGTGTTTGGCAGTTGAAGGATCACGAGTACGATTATCTGTTTAAGATCGTGTTGATCGCTGACTCCGGCATCGACAAATAGAACATTCGCTCCAGTTCACCCGTAACGAGTTCCGTTTGGAATCAAAATCAACCATTGCGGTTAAGTTCGCTACCAGAACTCTTCAGGTTCGATTTCTTCATCTGTAGTTCTTCTGTTTTGATTGCGTAAATTGTAGTCTCTTGTTTGTGTAATCCAATGTTTATATTTTGTGCTTAAGATTGAAAAAATTGTTTGTTGAACATTTATGCTAATTTAATATCCATTCAAACAATTGGATGAAGCATAATTCAGAGTTTTTATTGTTCATTAAATGGAGATTTCATTTAAATTTCTATTTTTTTTTTTTAAGTTTTGGTTTCTAATTATTATTATTTTTAATTTCTTTTACACATAAATTATTTTTATTAACTTTGAAAATAATATTTTCTTAGAAATAAATTTTTTTCCAAAATAAAGTTAATTATCACAAAAATATAATTTAAAGAATAGAGCGTGGGTGGGATGGGATGGAGGTGAGGGTGGGTGGGAATGGGGGCTGCAAAAAGCAACCCCCATTTGTCAGTCTCAGAGGCTGGCAGGGTGGCAGCCCCAATGCTCAAAATCGGCCGTTGTACGACCGATTTTAAAAAATAAAAAAATAAAAAAAAATCAGCCCCCATCTATCCACTGCAGGGGCTGGCAATGTGGCAGCCCCATTGCTCAAAATTGACTGTTGTACGGTCGATTTAAAAAGAAAATATCAAATTTTGAATTTGGTCATGGGAGGGTTGGTTAGCCCTCAAATGGGATTAAAGTTGAAAGGAGCCTAGTTAGATATTTTGTCATCTTTTGAACTCCAAAAATGCAAAGAACTCTACTTTTCAATTTAAGAGCTGTCACAAAATTAATATACCAATTAAAGTGGCTTTATTTCATGGATATTTTAATAAGGAAACGTGGTTATTCAACTTTTCATATATTTATTTTTTCAATTAAAGCTAGACAACCAATGGCAAAGATGGTGGTCCTCATTCTCTTGAGATTTAACGATCATGCCATTCACATATATATCTCCATCTTATTGTGTATTACATCATGAAAGAGGGTCATCATTGTTCTTTGGTACGTTGCCCCAGCATTTTTGAGACCGAAAAGTATCGCCCTATAGTAGAAGACTCTCCATGGTGTGGTGAAGATTGTCTTTTCTTGATCTTCCTCATCCATCAGAATCTGATTATAGCCTAAGAATCCATCGACGAAGGAATAGAGCTTTCGCCCTGCGGTATTGTCGATGATGATATTAATGCTTGGCAGTGGCAAATCATCTTTCAGACTTGCCCGATTAAGATCACGAATAATCAACACAGATTCTGATTTTTCTCGAGGACTTTGGCACTAGAATGACATTACAGAGCCATTCACGATCTCCTCCTTGACCGAACCTCAGTTTCCTCAACTTTTGCTTGACCTATATACTCTACTCCCAGGCTTTATGGGTCACGATACTTTTGTTCAACTCTACCATGTCATCGTAGACGAGACAAAGACATCTTGGTAGGCAACCAAGAGCGTCATCAACTCTTTCTTTTCCAGAGCAGTGAGGGTTGATCCAATCTTTACTTCCTTCAACTTCTTCGAGGTCTCCAAGTTTATCAACTCAGTCTTGTCAGCACTGGGAATCAATTTATTCTCAAATTTCGGAAAAGCTTTTCTAATCTTACCATTGTCTGGCCTGGCAAGAGTCATCTTCTGTTTCCACTCCCATTAGATTATAGTCCGGTTCTGCATTGAAATCATACTCATCCCACTCTAGCTTAGTTATATCGCATACATCATACACTAGTAACTTAGGCAACCTGAAAGAGTAAAATTCCAACATTTAGACCATAGATTGAATAAAACAGAATTGCATTAATTAATTAATTAATTTTTTTTTTATTTTTTTATTTTTATTTTTAAAAGGCATTACAAAACAAAATCCCTTTCTATCTAGAGGCTAGCTGAATGGAAGAGTGAGTATAGAAAATCTCCCAAATTTTACCGAAATGCCTGGTGAACTGGGAGGGAACAAGAATTCTAATTTTGTAGCTTTTCACTCCTTTCTATCTAGAGGCTAGCTGAATGGAAGAGTGAGTATAGAAAATCTCCCAAATTTTACCGAAATGCCTGGTGAACTTGGAGGGAACAAGAATTCTAATTTTGTAGCTTTTCACCCCTTGGTTCAAATACTGGACCCATGACTTGGTCCTACCTCCTTTCCTAAGATTATGTTCATAGTTTCCTCAATCAGCACTTTCTCAAGGTGCAACTCGAATTCCATGTTATCCGCACAAGATTCTATAAACACATGACGTGGAAGAGGGTTTTGTACTTGATGGATTGATGATATCTTAGGAAGTCTTAAAAACCAAACGAGTTCAAAGTTTTCAATATCGATTACGTAACGCAATAATTTTCATAAATCATTATCTGTTTTGAGAATTTCGAATTCGAATGGATTTTAAGACTACCTAAGACCCACGTGGACTAATAAGTGGGTTTGTTGTAAAAACAGGATGAGACAGGAAAATTGGTCCCATAAAAGCAAATGGTGCCCCCTATTCAAAGCCCAGTCTTTAATAGCAGTCGGATGTCATTAGAAGGCAATCCCGAATCTTCTCGTATGACTCAGATGTAAGAAACCATCGACATGTTAGAGAAAGGATCAACGAACTTAAACGACCTTAGGAGGTGCCAATTCTTCCGTCTGGTGGAACTCCCGTGACCGAATCGCCAAATGGAAATCTTCCTAGTGCCTTGATGGAGAACTCAGTGCCGAATCCAACCACGTCGGCCCGAACTTCGCAGTACCAGTCTACTATGGACCCCAGATGGGCCTTATCCTTTTGCCTATGGAGCACCGGCATATCCCAGCTAGAGGCATGTTTATCAGGCCTCATCTGAAGGCCTGGCCCCCTCCACATTGCAGATCTTCATTCACCTGGAGAGAGTCGTTGCTCCACCTAACATGCCAATCAACCGACCCTAGCTATTGAAACTGAAAACAGGGAAAAAGATGGACCCCCTTTGGCTTGGATTCTAAAAATATAAGAATTGGAGAGAATAGAAAAACTGAAAAGGAAGAACTCATCCAGAAAAGCGGCGTACAAGGAGCAGTTAACACCACCCTGGGTGGTGTATCCGGAAAATTTCGTAGTTCTGGAGTTCATGAAATATGACGGTATTGGCTCTCCAGAATGGCAGCCTTTGCCTGAAGATGTTCCGACGATCGTTGAAATGACTGACTGTAAGCTGGTATATAACCCTAGGCCCTATTATAATTAGCACCACCTCGGGTGGTGTACCCTAAAAAACATCGTATAGGGAGCTGTTGGCACTACCTCGGGTGGTATACCCGAAAAACTTTGTAGTTTTGAAGTTCACGAAGTATGATGGTACTGGCCCTCTAGAATAACGACCTTTGCCTGAAGATGTTCTGGCAATCGTTGAAAGGATCGACTTTCAATTGGTATATGACCTTGGACCTATCATAGATTTAAACATTCAAGGATCTGGTAGAGGTCTTCTGTGAGTAGTATGTGTACAATAAGGATGTCGCACCGAACCGTAATACCTTTTACTAGATAATAAAGAAGAAAGATGAGAAGGCTCAATTAGAGAAAATCAAGTCGATTCAGAAGTCGTCGTTCTATCGAGATCTCTCGAGCATTGCAGTGGCTTCCGTCAGTGATGCGATTAAGCATGCCGAAGTAACGGAAGAAAGAATAAAGAGCGGGAAGATTGAAGGGGCCTCGCCTGACCCGACAAAGAGGTAAACTCTATCAAAGAAAAGAAAGATGTGATGTTGTTGTTTTCCCCCAACGAACCCTTCACCAAAATAACCCCCAAGCCTCATATCCCCAAAATTACCCAAATCAAAACAACCAATACCGTAATCACCTCCTTCAAAATTGCCAAAACCAATATTACCCCCGTAGCCAACCATATTCCCAAAGCCGTCCTCGCTACTACCAGAACACACCTTTACCTTGCTAAAACCACACTCCCCAATACTACCCTCAAGCCTACCAAACACCCATTTTTTGAATGATTTTTGTGAGTACCACTCAGGATCTAGAGGACATACGACTGAGCAGTGGTATCACTTGAAAGACAAGATATGAGAGTTCATATAGATAGGAGCCATCACGTTTCCTAAAGAGCCAGAGACCGGTACGCCAAACTGTTAGCAGAATTCGCTACCCGAACACGCCCTCTCAGGAAGTAGAATCAATTTAATTTTCGCAGAGGAGATTGGGAAAAAAATAGCTATGATCGATATCGGTGGTATTTGTTTGCACCTGAAGGTTCTCAACGGAGGATTCGAATTGCATCAGGAAAAGGTGGTCGAAAAGCTAGAGAATCTCTGGTTTTGTCTTTCCCCAATTGGAGAATGAGAAGAATTGTCAATCTCAGCAAGAGAAATCGGTGGAATCACTCAGTCTAGGAGGGTGTACACACCGCGAGATTTGATTGGAGTTCCTATGAGAGAACCAAGAGGTGTTCTAAAAAAGCCGGTGTTAGAACAGGTAGCTTAAGACTTTCGAAAGGCAATGAAAAATTCAGAATACTGGACCCATAACTTGTCCTGCCTTCTATTCCCAAGATTACGTTCATAGCTTCCTTGATTAATACTTTCTCAGGTTGCAACTCAAATTCTATAGTCTCATTCCCCTTGTTGATGGTTTCTGTTAGATAGGGGAAGTTGACTATAGGATATATGGAATTTCTATCGACTGGCTGTCCGAGAATCTACCCCTCTTCTTTCGAAAGAACTTCGCCCTGTTTGCTCTGGTCCACTCGTATCCCAACCTGAATCTCTTTCTCTTCTCCTTGACTTCTATTGGCTTTGTTATTCTATCCAGGTTCTTGCCTAGTCCTCTCCTTGGGATACAACCTAAGGACTTCATCTCTTTAGCAACGAACGCTGTGCTAGACAGTAACGGTGCCAAATTGTGTCTTCCTTCCTTCATGAAAGTAGCATTTGGAAAGGTACAATATCCAAATCGGCTTTAATTACATACAACGTGTCGTCAAAGATGAATTTGACTTCTAGTGTAGTGACGAAGGCACTACCCCGACATTGTGGATCCACGACCTCCCCAACAATAGATTGTACAAAATAGGTATGTCGAACACTTTGAACTTCATGTTGAATTGGATCGGCCCAATTTCAATCGGCAGGTCAATTTCTCTTGGCCTTATTAAATGCCCTGTTGACAATTTTTGACGGCCGAATCTGTGACAAGTTGATCCCCATTTCTTCCAATGTTAACAAATGACATATATTTAGTGTTGATCCGTTGTCAATTAGCATCTGAGTTGTAAACATCCTGTGGCTCTCGACTGTGATATTCAGGGACTTCTTGTGGCCTGTTCCCATCTTCATTAATCTTATTATCGGTGAAAGTGATGGTATTAGATCCTAGGAACTGCTTGACCAGAGTGACAAACTTCTTTGGATGGATCGTGCTTGGCAAATAGGTATCATTCATGACTTTCAGCGGTGTTTGTCTGTGTACTTCCGAGGACAAGAGTAATAAGAGCATCAAGATTTGTGCCGGTGTTTTATTAAGTTGCTCCACTATCTTATATTCTGAATTCTTCATCGGATTTAGGAAGTGTTGAGCCTCCTGTTTTGACACCGACTTTTTTAGAACTCTTCTTGGTTCTCTCCCAAGAACCCTGATAAAATCTTGTGATATGTATACCCTTCAAGACTGAGTGATTCTGCCGATTTCTCCTGCTGAGACTGACAATTCTTTTCTTTCTCCAGTTTTAATGATGATCTCGTAATGCCACGAGACCTTATTGAGACTTTTTACCGGTTTTTGGATCGGGAAAGAGAGAACTATAGATTTCTCCAACTTTTCGGCCACATTTTCTGGATGCACTTCAAACCCTCTATCGATAACCATTGCATTTAGGAAGTGAGCCTCCTATTTTGACACCGGCTTTTTTAGAACTCCTCTTGGTTCTCCCGCAAAAACCCTGATAAAATCTTGTGATATCTATACCCTTCAAGACTGAGTGATTCTGCTGGTTTCTCCTACTGAGACTGACAATTCTTTTTCTTCTCCAGTTTTAATGATGATCTCGTAATTCCACGAGACCTTATTGAGACTTTTCACCGGCTTTTGGATCGGGAAAGAGAGAACTATAGATTTCTCTAACTTTTCGGCCACATTTTCTGGATGTACTTCGAACCCTCTATCGATAACCTCCGGGTGCAAACAAATACCACTGATATCGATCGTAGCTACTTATTTCTTGACCTCCTCTACAAAAATTAGATTGATGCCACTTCTAGAGGAGGCGTGTTCAGGCAGCGGATTCTGCTGACAGTTTGGCTCATCGGTCTCAGGCTTTTTAGGAAACGTGATGGCTCCTGCCTATATGAACTATGGGATCTTGTTTTTCAAGTGGTAGTACTTCTTAATCGTATGTCCTCAGGATCTTGAGTGGTACTCACAGAAAGCATTCGAAGAAGCGACTTTGCTTCTAGGCTTAGGCTCATAGGATGGAAGGGGTGTCAGCATCCCCTATTTCAAACAACTCCGGTACAACTCGATGATTGAGATTGAAAGGTCTAGTAATTTCTTGTCATTGTTTCGGAAGTTCCCACTATAGTGTGAGGTGGATAGCCTGGGTAGTATTGGGTTCCTTAGCTTCAGGGTTTGGTTAGGAATTTGAGGTGGGGGGTTTTGGTTTGGATGATATGAGGTTGTATGGTAAGCGGATTTTTGGTAGGCTTGAGGGGTAGTATTGGGGAGTGTGGTTTTGGTAAGGTGGAGGTACATTCTGGTAGTAGCGGGGACGACTTTGGGAATATGGTTGGTTACGAGGGTAATATTGGTTTTGGCGATTTTGAGGGAGGTGGTTGTAGTATGATTCAGGTAATTTTAGGGAGTGTGGTTTTGGTAACGTTCTGGTAGTAGTTTCTTGTCATTGTTTCAGAAGTTCCCACTATAGTGTGAAGTGGATAGCGTTGGTGGTATTGCGTTCCTTAGCTTCAAGGTTTAGTTAGGAATTTGAGGTGGGGGGTTTTGGTTTGGATGATATGAGGTTGTATGGTAAGGGGATTTTTGGTAGGCTTGAGGGTAGTATTGGGGAGTGTGGTTTTGATAAGGTGGAGGCACGTTCTGGTAGTAGTGGGGATGACTTTGGGAATATGCTTGTTTACGGGGGTAATATTGGTTTTGACGATTTTGAGGGAGGTTGTTGTAGTATTGGTTGTTTTGATTCAGGTAATTTTAGGGATATGAGGTTATGGGGGTTGTTTTAGTAAAGGGTTTGTTGGGGGAAAACGACGACAACTATCTTATCTTCTCTTTCTTTGCTAGAGTTGAAATCTTTGTCGGGTTGGGCGAGGCCCCTTCAATCTTTTCGCTCGTTATTCCTTCTTCCATCACTTTAGCTTACTTGATCGCATCATTGAAGGAAGCCACTGCTATATGCTTGAGAGATCTCAATTTAACAGCGACGTCATAATTAACTTGAATATCTCTAACTGAGCCTCCTCGCTCAGCCTAGGGATAACTTTGACAGCCTCCTCCCTCCAGCGGGCAGTATACCTCCGAAAGCTTTCATCTTTCTTTTTTAGTATCTGGTAAAAGGTATTACGGTCCGACGCGGCATCCTTATTGTACACATAGTGCTTACAGAAGGTGTGTATCGAATCCTCGAACATTTTAATCTACGATAGGTCCAGGGTCATATACTAGTTGAGATGCTGATATACCATTCTAGGGGGTCAGTACCGTCATACTTCGTGAATTCCAGAACTACAAAGTTTTCCAAGTACACCACTCGGAGTGGTGCTGACAGCTCCTTGTACGCCGCTTTTTTGGATGGCTTCTCCCTTTTCAGTTCTTCCATCGTTCTCTCCAATTCCTCTATTTTCAGAACCCAGGCTGGAAGGGGTCAATCTTCTTCCCTATTTTCGGTTTCAATGGCCGGGGCTGGTTGATTGGCATTCCGATCGTTAGGTGGAGCAATGACTTTCTCCAGGTGAATGAAAATTTGTAGTGCAGAGAAGGCTAGGTGTAAGACCCGAATTTTAGCATGTACGTCTTTTTTGTTGCATTTTAGAGCAATTGGAAAAATACGGGATAAAATTGTGTTAATTCTACATTTGGGATTCAAATTTTCATTCAAGTTATAAAATTAAAATTTTAGGGGTTAAATTGCATTTTAAGAAATTTTATAATTTGAATTGGGTTAAAATGAAGATTTAAAGAAGTTAATGGGAGAAAAGAAAAATTAAACAAAAGATGATTATTATATATATATATATATATATATATATATATATACATGAGTTGCAAGGGAAACAAACCAAAAGAAAAAAAAAGGAAAAAATACATGAGTTGCAGGGGAAACAAACCAAAAGAAAAAAAAAGGAAAAAATACATGAGTTGCAGGGGAAACAAACCAAAAGAAAAAAAAAAGGAAAAAATACATGAGTTGCAGGGGAAACAAACCAAAAGAAAAAAAAAGGAAAAAATACATGAGTTGCAGGGGAAACAAACCAAAAGAAAAAAAAAGAAAAAAAAAAAAAAGAAAACGGAGAGGGGTGAGCTACGTGGCAATCGGAGAAAGGAAGGAGGAACACAAAATTTCATGCTATTAAATGATCCATGGAAAAACATCGCAATCGAATGCCTGAAAATAAGGAGAAAAAAAAATTAGAAACAGATAAGAGAGAGAAGTTGAGCGTGGGGTGATTGGCTGTGCGATTCTCCAACGGGTGTGGGTGAGGCGTTGTCGTTTAGTGTGTGTGTGTTCGTCGTGTATGTGTGTTAGTTGCGTGTGAATGTGTGTGCCCTGCTCTGTTCACCGGTGGGGTGTGTGTGTATCGTTGTTGTCGATCAACCCGTGATCTGTGTGTGTGTGTATGTGTTTCGTTATGTGCATGAGATCGGATGTGTGTGTGTATGGTTCGTGTGTGTTGTTTCGTGCGTGGATGTGTTCAGACATTCGGTATGTGTATAAGTGGTCGTCGTTGCCAGCCGCTGTTCGTGTGTGTATGTGTTCATACAGGTGTGCGTGTGTGGGTGTGTGACAGTGTGTGTGTGTGTTTGACTGTGTTCAGTAACGACGTATGCATGGGTGTGTGTTTTGCTCGACGTCAGAGTGGTTTGTGAGTGTGTTTTGATCATTGGTGAGGGGAGGCGAGTGAGCCGCCGTAGCTGGCGAAGAGAGAGAAAAGGGGTCTGGTCTGATTGCAAGCATATGCAAAACGAAAAACACGGTCGTTCGCCTAAGCAGTGAAGCATCAGAACGCAAATAGAAAAAAAAAGAGGGGTGTTTGCGGAGGCGGTGAAAAATTTCGCTGAGGTGGTGGCGAGTCAATAAGCAAACAAAGAAGAGAGAAGAAGCACGTTCACCGAGGCAGTGGGTCCTTCGCCTAGGCGGTGAGTGCAGGAGCAGAAACTAAAATTTTTAAGGAAAAAGGAAAATCGACAACTGTTTCGGAACTGGTAATGTTTCTCGTTATATTATATGTTTGCTAATTTAATAACTAGCATCAAAATTTCGTAACTGGAATAATAAATTTTGGGACCGTTCATATTATCAAATTTTATACTGTTAATTTTTAACGAAGCGAAATTAATCGAATAATAATATTTCATAATAAAATCTGGCGAATGAGAAATTGGTGAAATTTAGGGCCTGCAATTGCATGGCTAGGTTATGTGGAATAAAATATTAATTCAGGTCCTATCACTATTAGGTTCGCAGGCACTGGCGTACCGATAGAGTGTGGTCAGTAAAAATTTTGCAGAACGGATATCGATATAAGTGTACTGTCTTCTACGTAAATTACAAATTATATTTTCATATATATAATGGAAAATGTGTTATTTAAAATTGGACGAATTTGCAACTTATATGGATCAAGCGGAAAATGGTTGGAAAAATATTTTGTGGATTACGTTGGTTTCAAAAGGTTAGAAAATGATTGTGGACCGAGTCGTTTGTTTTAAAGGTGGAAATTGATGTTTGATCTGATTATGCCATAGTATTTCTTCCCTGAAAGGGATATGGATTACCTTCTAGGCAAAGTCCGGCAGAGCGTTGATTACCTGCTAGGCATAGTCCGGCAGAACGTTTTTTATCTGCTAGGCATAGTCCTGCAAAGCGTTGATTACCTATTAGGCATAGTTTGATAGAGCATTGTTTATCTGCTAGGCATAGTCCTCCAGAGTGTTGATTATCTGCTAGGTAAAGTTCGGTAGAGCGTTGTTGTGACCCGTTAGGAAGGTAAATCCTAGGGGTAGTATGGTACCGTTGCAACTCTCGATCGTGTGGTTAAAACGATCTTATGGTTAGTCGGAGGGTGGTGGGGTGTTTTGTCATATACGGTAAACCAGTTGGACAAATTTATATATATTACTATACACTGGATTAGTGTATATATTACTCTGGTTGCTTTACACTATTTGGTTAGATATAATATTCTGGTGGATTTTCACTACCTGGTTGGAATGTTATAAATCTATGAGTTTATTTCTATGGTGACAAGAAAATAGAGTTTTTTTTTTTTTTTTTTTTTTTTTTTTTTTTTTTTTTTTTTTTTTTTTTCCTTAAGGTGGTATGCGGTTTTTATATTATTATTTGAAATATTTAAATTATTATTATACTTGATCCATACAAAAATGTTTTTATTATGAAGACAGTACACCGATAAAAATTTTGGTTTCAGGTACCGTAGCTAGGAGTCAGTCTAGGTAGAGTTCAACAATAGTGCCGTTTGGGAGTGGGCCGTCTGAGGCGAACCCATGGGAGGTTCAATTTTACTATTTTGCTGATATTATTTTGTCGTACATATATTCGGGGACGGATGTGTCACAGTTGGGAGGAGTTGTATGGTTTGTATGCCTGTATATGTTATTATATATATATATATATATATATATATATATATATATATATATATTGTTTTCTAGTTGGTTGGTCGTTCAGGGGGTGTTATGTCGATGTCATGCCGACCCTGAGTAACGGGTATCTGGGGTGGGGTGGGACAATTTGTGGTATCAGAGCCTAGCTTATAGGTTTTGTAGACTTGCTAGTTGTCCTGTCAGTAAGGGACCATGAGATAGGAAGACGTGTCAGTCGTTTAGTCGGTATGGAACTTTGAGATAGGATGTCGGTGGGTGATTTTGGCACTCGCGTGGTAGTTATTTAAGTAAATTAATTACTGTCATTTTCTGGTTGGCCTAGTTGGGTGTTGAGAGTTGAATTCTATTGCAGATAGTAGGTATGGAGCCTGGAAACGAGAGTTGTGGGAGTGTAGGACCCCAGAAGCAGGTAGAACCCCAGAGGCAGGTGGAACCCTATAGGTAGGTGGAATCCCCGAGGCAAGTGGAACCCCAGGAATAGGGAGATAGGGTGCAAGGGAGCTTGGATGCTGTTGAAAGGATTTTGCAGGCTGCGGCCCAGTTAACAAAGAACAGGCAAAAATCATGGAATGTCAAAATGCCCAAATTGATACTGCTACATCCCAAGCAGTGCGCTTGAAGAGATTTAAGGAGTTGGACCCTCCAGTTTTCACTGGAACGGCAGGTCCAGTTAAGGTTGAGAATTGGATTAGAGGCGTGGGTTATGTATTCGAGGCTATCTTGCCACTTTCCAACTAAGAGAGGAAGCCGAACATTGGTTGGGAAGAGATAAAGAGATTGATTATCGTTTCCGGTGAGGAACTCACTTGGGATTGTTTTGTTGTGGTGTTCAATGAGAAGTATTTTTCTGAGTCTTACCGGTTCCAGATGGAAGAAGAATTTATAGTTCTGAAGTAGGGAAAAATGATCGTTCAGCAATACGAAGTCAAATTTGATGCTTTGTCCCATTTTGCCCCTGATCTGGTGAAAACAGAAGAGGCAAAATGCAGACGATTCCAGAAGGGACTTCATTTAGAGATTTGTTCCAGGTTGACAAGCAGGTAGATTAAGAGTTACGCATAGTTGATGAATACGGCAAAACTAGTAGAGAATGATGTTCAGGAAGCTGATGAATACGCATAGTTGATGAATACGGCAAAACTAGTAGAGAATGATGTTCAGGAAGCTGTCGAGAGTCGTAAGCAGTACAAAAAGAGCATATTTGAGTCGCCCAACAGATTTCCAGGTGGCACGTCACGGGGGGTGGTATCTCGACCGCCAGTTGCTCGGGCCCCATTGTTTGGCCAATCCGTTAGGAGTCGTGGTCCCCGGCAATCACATTCCGGGCGACAGCAGAATGTATCTTAATTAAGTGTCAGTCTGCAGAGGCAGGGAAGGAATCAGCCATCTAGCTAAGCTGGAGTAGGTAGATGCTATCAATGTGGATCACCGGATCACTTCATCAGAGACTGTCCCATAGGAGGACCGATATGTTTTCGTTGTCATGAGCCGAGTCATATATCTACGAATTGTCCGAAATCTGCTACTATATCTGTACCTTCTGTGAGCAATATGGGTAGTGCTGGTTCTAGCACTGTCTAGGAGTGTGGTAGAGGATCTGTTGGTAGACATCCGACGCGAGGCAGTGTTTTTGCTACTACTCGACAGGATGCCAAGGGTACTCCAAACATGGTCACAAGTATCATATGTCTTTCTATGATAGAGATGTACGTGTACTTATTGATCCCCGTTCTACTCATTCATTTGTTTCGGCAACTTTTATGATGCATGTAGACAAGTTTCCCATTTCTTTATCATATCGTATTGTTATTTCTACTCTGGTGGGTGAGTCAATATGGATAGATAGTGTCTATAATGACAGTCCGCTTCGGATTGGTGATAGAGAATTATTAGAGGATCTATTACCCTTGAGTATTTACGATTTCGATGTGATACTGGGTATGGATTTGCTATCTGGATATCGTGCTACAGTAGATTGCTTTAAGAAGAAAGTTATCTTTCGTATTCTTGGGAGACAAAATTATTACTCCTGTCAGTTTGATTTCAGCTTTAGAAGCCAGGAAATTATTGAAGAAAGGATGTCAGGGATATCTCGCGCACGTGATTGATACCAATCAGAAAGAAGTTTAGATAATAGATATTCCAGTGGTCAGAGATTTTCCCGACATGTTTCCGGACGAATTACTAGGGCTACGAGTAGATAGGGAGATGGAATTCACTATTGAGTTGCTTCCAAGGACTGTTCCTATATTGTATGGTGCCTACCGAGTTGAAGGAATTGAAGGTGTAGTTGCAAGATTTATTAGATTGTGGGTTTATCAGACCCAGTGTTTCCCCATAGGGAGCCCTAGTGTTGTTCGTGAAGAAGAAGGAAGGGACGTTAAGAATGTGTATCGAGTTGAAGGAATTGAAGGTGTAGTTGCAAGATTTATTAGATTGTGGGTTTATCAGACCCAGTGTTTCCCCATAGGGAGCCCTAGTGTTGTTCGTGAAGAAGAAAGAAGGGACGTTAAGAATGTGTATCGACTATCGGCAATTGAATAGAGTGACGGTTCGTAACAAATATCCGTTGTCTAGAATTAATGATTTGTTCGACCAGCTTCAAAAGGCTAAGGTATTTTTCAAGATAGATTTTCGATTAGGGTATCACCAATTGAAAGCCAGAGACAGTAACATGGCGAAAACAACGTTCCGTACGAGATATAGACATTATGAATTTCTATTGATAGGTGTGAAAAACCTATCTATTTCCAATCCGAATTTGTTAGTTTTCAAATATGTTTATAGTTATTTTTATTATATCTTAATTAGTTTTCATACTTTTTGTATAACTCAGGTGTGTGGGTCAAAAAGATAGGAAACTGGAGTTAAAACAATGAGATCGAACCAAAGCGGTTCAAAGTTACGGTAGATAAATAAGCTCGGAGGCTAAAAGATGAAATAGGCCTACCGCTTAGGCGTCCAGACCACCCCCTAAGCGGTGAAGATGCAGAGAAGAACGAAATGTTACTGACGGATGCTCGCCTAGGCGGAAATTCTACTGCCTAGGCGGAAATTCTAACAGAATGTTCTCCAGTTCACCTCCTACTTCACCACCCAGGCGATCCGACTTAACCGACCTAACTCCACCTAGGCGCAATTTCCACCGCCTAGGAGGATTTGCCCTGCATAGCCTTTAGATATTTTTAGATATTTTTAGGATATTTTTGCTATAAATATCCCCTTTCCTCCCCCTTTGGCTGGATCTCTCTCATCTCTCTTGCATTTTTGAGCCCTTTAGGCTATAGTTAAGCCAAGGGTTAGGAATTTTAGTGGTGGAGCTCGCATCCTGAAGTGGAGAAGACGGCGAATCGATCGTTGAGCGTTCTTAGCGGTTTATCTTCGGACGAGGCTAAGTTCTTCGATCGTTTTTTCTTATTTCTTTATCTTAGGAGTTAAATATGTTGTTAAATATGGATTGTAGTAGGGATTAACCTAATATTTATAAATACGTTGTTTGGATGATTTCGGTGTTTCGTTTGTGATTGTTCTTTATAGTTTGATTGTATTTATTGTATTGTTTGTTTATTATGCTTGGATTGATAAATGGAGAATACGGGGTTTTGATAAACCCCGAATTCGGAATAGGGTAAACAAACACCACGATTCTATAACCCAATCAGGGTTTGAATCGTGGACAATCGATGACGTAGGGCAAGACACACGCTACCTAGGGTCGTTAAGACGTTGAGGGGGACCTCTTCGTTAACTCGAAGTCGCGTTATATCCCTCGTTTTACACTTGGAAGAGGTGGCGATGGAGTTTTAGAACGGAGATTATCGATAGGGTAAATACAACGCGACGATCCAATAACCCGGGAGGGAGTTGGATTGTGTGCAATCAATGATGCTGGGCGAGACTCACGTGACCTAGGGTCATTAAGACGTTGAGGGGAACTTCTCCATTGACTCGAAGTCATGTATTCCCCCGTCTTACACTTGGAAGAGGTGGCGGCGGAGTTTACGTACCGAGGTTGTCAAATAGGTCAAACAACGTAAACGTCAGTAAATCGGAATCGAACACGTATTTGTAAACACGTTAATCCCTATACAATTCTTCACCCTAAAACATATTAGCATATTAGTGTAGTTAATTTAGGATATATTAGTATTAGTTTAATTAATTAAATACATTTGTTTTTCGCCTAGATAAAATTAGGTCACGACAAGCGCGGTATTCGATAGTAACGACAACAATCTAGTTAGACCTCGTATACTTGCGAGTGTAACCCGATCTTAACGATCACATTATACTAAAACTTAGACCTCGTATACTTGCGAGTGTAAGTAGCGGCGTGTTATTTCGCGTGCTACCATCTAGTTATGCCCTTCGGTTTGACAAATGCCCTTGTTGTTTTCATGGACTTGATGAATCAGATCTTCCAACCTTATTTGGATCAGTTTATTATCGTGTTTATTGATGATATATTGATCTATTCCCAAAGTAGAGAAGAGCATGCAGAGCATCTCCAGATTGTGTTGCAGACGTTGTGTGAGAAACTGTTGTATGCCAAATTCAGTAAATGTGAGTTCTGGTTGGATATTCTTGGGGCATGTTATCTCAGAAGATGGTATTCAGGTGGACCCAAAGAAAGTTGAAGCTGTTGTCCAATGGGAAATGTCGAAAAATATGACTGAAGTTCGAAGCTTTTTAGGATTAGCGGGGTATTATTGTCGGTTTGTGCAGGAATTTTCTGTTATAGCTGTCCTATTGACCCGATTAACCCATAAAGAGTTTAAGTTTGAGTGGACTGATAAATGTGAGCAGAGTTTCCAAGAGCTGAAAAGAAGGTTGATATCGGCGCAATAATGTCTCTCCCAATAGAAGGACACGTAATTGCATATGCATCTCAGTAATTGAAGAACCATGAGTGTAATTACCTGACGCATGATTTGGAGCTAGTAGCGATTGTGTTTGCCCTGAAGATTTAGAGGCACTACCTGTATGGTGAAACTTGTGAAATATACACCGACCACCAGAGTTTGAAGTATTTATTTATTCAAAAGGAGCTAAATCTGAGGCAGAGGCATTGGATAGAATTGATCAAAGACTAAGATTGCACTATCCACTATTATCTAGGGAAGACAAATGTTGTAGCGGATGCGTTGAGTCGGAATCGGCGGGTTCGATCGCACACATTCAAGTTGTTTATTCAAAATGAGCTAAATCTGAGGCAGAGGTGTTGGATAGAATTGATCAAAGACTAAGATTGCACTATCCACTATCATCTAAGGAAGAAGGCTAATGTTGTAGCGGATGCGTTGAGTCGGAAATCGGCGGGTTCGGTCGCACACATTCAAGTTGTTCATACTATTTTGTATGCCAAGTTGAGATCGTTGCGAATTTAGTTGGCGGTTGGTCAGACGATAGTGTTGCTTACGACTTGACTTTGAGGTCGACGTTGATTGACCGTATTATTGAAGTACAAAAGTTAGACGTTCAATTGGAAAAGATTCAAGACGAAGTGAAAAATGGTCACAGAGCTGATTATCATGTCATGGATATCTTGGAGGAAGCACATAGTTCAGCGTACGCGGTGCATCCAGACAATACCAAAATGTGTCACGATTTGCGAGAACATTATTGGTGGATCGGAAGGAAACGGGAAATCGCAAAATTTGTTGCCAAGTTAAGATTGGCTTATCAACGTTCAGGTGGACTACTGCCCTTTACCTATTCCAGAGTGGAGGTAGGAGCATATCACGATGTATTTCGTTTCGGGATTACCCCGTACTCAAAAGGGGTACAATTCTATCTGGGTGATCGTTGATAGGCTTACCAAGTTTGCTCATTTTCTGGCCGTAAAGACGACATATTCTCTTGATAAGTATGTCTAACTGTATATTGATGAGATTGTTAGGTTGCATGGTGCACCGGTTTCCATAGTGTCGGATAGAGATCCGAGATTCACTTCAAGGTTCTGGCTGAGTCTCCAAACTGCTTTGGGTACCAAGTTGAAATTTAGCACCGTTTTCCATCCTTAGACAGACGGACAATCAGAGCGTACGATTCAGACATTGAAAGATGTGTTGAGGGGATGTGTTCTAGAATTTCTTGGTAGTTGGGATGATCATTTGTCGTTGATGGAATTCGCCTACAATAACAGCTACCATTAGGCAATCGAGATGGCCCCGTATGAAGCGTTGTATGGTAGGAGATGCAGGACTCCAATCTGTTGGACCGAAGTGGGAGAAAGAAAATTGCTGATGTCAGACAAAGCTCAGATAACAGTAGACAAAGTCAAAGTGATTCGGGAAAAATTAAAAATTGCTCAGAATCGACAAAAGAGTTATGCAAACAAACACCGACGGGAGTTGGAATTCGAAGTGAGGGATCATGTGTTTTTGCGTATTTCTCCGTGGAAGGGTATAATGAGGTTTGAGAAGAAAGGGAAGTTTAAGTCCAAGGTACATCAGACCATATGAAATTTTAGATCGGGTTGGCACGACAGTTTATAGACTTGCTTTACCGCCAGAGTTGTCTCGACTACACGATATTTTCCATGTATTGATGCTCTGAAACCCTTCGCATGTATTGACTTCGCAGCCGATCGAATTAGAAGAAGATTTGACATACGTTGAGGAGCTAGTCCAAATCCTAAGACATAAAACCAGGTGTTGCAGATGACGAGATGAAGAGACGACGTGAGAGCGAGATGACGAGATGAAGAAAAGATACCGCACTTGTTCGATTAAGATAACAAAATTTCTTTAGGAGATAAGGGTTGTAAGACCTGAATTTTAGTATGTACGAAGAAGACGGTCGTTCGCCTAGGCGGTGACAAGCTTTGCCTAGGCGGTGAAGCATCAGAATACAAATAGAAAAAAAATGGGGTGTGTTCGTCGAGGTAGTGAAAAATCTCGCCGAGGCGGTGGCGAGTCAGTAAGCAAACAAAGAAAAGAAAAAACGCATTCGCCTAGGCGGTGGGTCCTTCACCTATATGTAGGAAGAAGACGGTCGTTCGCCTAGGCGGTGACAAGCTTCGCCTAGGCGGTGAAGCATCAGAATGCAAATAGAAAAAAAATGGGGTGTGTTCGTCGAGGCAGTGAAAAATCTCGCCGAGGCGGTGGCAAGTCAGTAAGCAAACAAAGAAAAAAAAATGCGTTTGCCGAGGCAATGGGTCCTTCGCCTAGGTGGTGAGTGCAAGAGTAACTAAAATTTTTAAGGAGATCAACAACCGTTTCGGAATGAGTAACGTTTCTCGTTAAATTATATGTTTGCTAAATTTAATAACTAGCATCAAAATTTCGTAACTGGAATAATAAATTTTGGGACCGTTCGTATTACCAAATTTTATACAGTAAATTTTAACGAAGCGAAATTAACCGAATAATAATCTTTCATAATAAAATGTGGGGAATGAGAATTTGGTGAAATTTAGGGCCTGCAATTGCATGACTAGGTTATGTGGAATAAAATATTAATTCAAGTCCTATCACTATTAGGTTCGCAGGCACCGGAGTACCGATAGAGTGTGGTCAATAGAAATTTTGCAGAACGGGTATCGAGGTGAGTGTACTGTCTTCTACGTAAATTACAAATTGTATTTTCGTATATATAATAGAAAATATGTTATTTAAAATTGGACGAATTTGCAACTTATATGGATCAAGCAGTTTTGGGTGTTTGTGAAAAAATATTTTGTCGATTACGTTGGTTTTAAAAGGGTGGAAAATGATTGTGGACCGAGTCGTTTGTTTTTTAGGTGGAAATTGATATTTGGTCTGATTATGCCATAGTATTTCTTCCCGAAATAGATGTGGATTACCTACTAGGCAAAGTCTGGCAGAGCATTGATTACCTGCTAGGTAAAGTCCGGCAGAGCGTTGATTACCTGCTAGGCATAGTTCAGCAGAGCGTTGGTTATCTGCTAGGCATAGTCCTGCAGAGCGTTGATTATCTGTTAGGCAAAGTCCGGCAGAGCGTTGTTGTGACCCGTTAGGAAGGAAAATCCTATGGGTGGTACAGTACCATTACAACTCTCGATCGTGAGGTTAAAACGATCCTATGGCTAGTCGGAGGGTGGTGGGGTGTTTTGTCGTATACGGTGAATCGGTTGAACAAATTTATATATATTACTTTACACTTGATTGGTGTATATATACTTTGGTTGATTTACACTATTTGGTTAGATATAATATTCTAATGGATTTTCACTACTTGGTTGGAATGTTATAAATCTATGAGTTTATTTCTGTGGTGACAGGAAAACGGATATATATATATATATATTTTCCAGGTGGTATGCAATTTTTGTATTATTATTTGAAATATGGTATTTAAATTATTATTATACTTGATCCATACAAAATGTTTTTATTATGAAGACAGTACACCGATAAAAATTTTGGTTTCAGGTACCGCGGCTAGAAGTCAGTCCCCTATTGGCACTAGGTAGAGTCCAGCAATAGTGTCGTTTGGGAGTGGGCCATTTGAGGTGAACTCGTGGGAGGCTCAGTTTTACTATTTTGCTGATATATTATTTTGTCGTACATATATTCGGGGACGCATGTGTCCCAGTTGGGAGAAGTTGTATAGTTTGTATGTCTGTATATGTTATTACATATATGTTGTTTTTTGGTTGGTTGGTCGTTCAGAGGGTATTATGGCGACGTCACGTCGGCCTCAGGTGACGGGTGTTCAGGGTTGGGTGTGACATTAGGCCTTCGGGTGAGGCTTGATAAACATGCCCCTGGCACTAAGTTCATTGATAATTTTCTGCGAAGTTCAAGCCCACGTGTTTTGGATTTGGCACTAAGTTCTCTATCCCGACACTTGGAGGATTTCCATTTAGCGATTCAGTCACGTGAGTTCCATTGGACGGGGGAATAGACACCTTCTGAAGTCGGTTAGGTTCGTTGATCATTTTTCTCAACATGTCAGTTTCTTGCATCTGAGCCATCTGGGCCATACAGGGAGATTCGAGATTGCCTTCTGATGTCATCCTAGAATGAGTTTGGGCCTGACTGTCAGTAAAGATCGGGCCTCTGATAGGGGGAACCAGATTTGCTTTTATGGGACCAATTTTTCTGTCTCGTCCTGTTCTTACAACAAACCCACTTATTAGTCCACGTGGGTCTTAGGTAGTCTTAAAATTCATTCGAGTTCGAAGTTCTCAATTTTAATAATGACCAATCAAAATAGATAATGATTTATGAAAATTCTTGCGTTACTTAATCGGTTTTGGAAATTTTGAACCCGTTTGGTTTTTAAGACTTCCTAATGATATCCATCAAGTATAAAACCCCTTTCACGTCTTGTATTTGTAGAATCTTGCGGGGTTAATATGGATACAAGACGACCGTACTTGTGACGGAGAGTTTACAACAATAAAAGCCCATAAGAGAGGAAAGAAAATAAGAAAAAAAAACAAACATCACAATTTATTTACAAAAATAGAAGAAAAAAATAACAAAATAAAATATGATATTCAGACATGAAAAGGTTGGAGTTATTTGGACATCTTAGGCTCAATCCTCTAATTATTTCCCAGTGGAGTCACTAGCTGACGCGCACCGATTTTTCGAAATGAAAAGAATTTTAAATAATAAAGTAGCGTAAAAAGGAGAGGGTTTTTTTAAAGCGTAGGTTTTCTCAAGAAAGTACTTCGACCATTTTAAAATAAGGAGTCGACACTTAGTATTGGGTTAAGTCACCGAATTTTTTGAAAAAATAATTAAAAGGCCTAAGTAAAAATTGACTCCAGAAAATACGGTCAAACCAAAGATTAAAAGCTCATGGGTCGATTACGCTCGGGGAAGCTGTTAGGCACCGCAAGATGTCTGTCGAAGATGGTACCTTATATTCAATTAAGTCCAATTAGTTTAGCTTGAATATTTTATTTTATTTTGAAATCATTTCCTTCTAATGAAATCTTTTTGGTATTTTAAAAAATAAGGTGGGACATGTTTTGTATTTTTTGAAATGTTTCGCCGATATAACCTATTATCAAATATTAAAGATTCGACAAGGATGGTCTCTAAAGGAATGTATGTTTCCGAAAAATTTCTTTAATTTAAATAGGCAAACTAAAATAGGTGAATAAAAATAGAAATATGAATGCAAAAACTGGAATTCTATTTTTTTTTATGCAAAAGTAACCTAAAAACTAAAGAGTTTAATTTAAATATGTCAATGCAAAATGATATGAATACAGGAATTGAATAAAAAAACACTAAGTGAATGAACGTGATTATGCGTGACAATGATTTAATATAAAAATGTAAGTGGTGCACTTGTCGTGACTAAATGTGAAAAAGTAGCATGGTATAAAATAAAAATAAAAATTATATGTATAAAAAGTAAAGTGATAAAAGTGTCATAAACATACCGTCTAAATGATACAAGAAATAAATATACTAAATGAATGCAAAAATATATATTTTAAGTTTACCCGATTAATATAAAGAAATCTCGATTTGAAATTCCCTCAAATTCTACGGATATGAGAAATGAGGGAGGTTCGCGGAAATAATTTTGTTAGAATTAATCTTTCCGAAATTTAAGCGGAATCCCACAAAATGATTCGATGGAAGATATTTCCTAAAACCAATCGTTTCTAAATTCCACTTAAGTCGGGGAATGGAAACGAAACCACTGAGAACTCTCTCACGATTTACTGAGGGAAGAGATTTCCTAAAATCAATAATTTCTAAATTCCACTCGAGTTGGGGAATAGAAACGAAGCCACTGAGAACTCTCCCACGATTTATCGAATCGTCGGATTCACCTTAAGGTTCGTAAGGATTAATTCCAACAATTTAAAATTTTATTATTTTTTTGGATTTTCGTATTTTTATTTTTTAGGGTTTTGATAGTAAGAATAAAATATAAAATAGAGAAAAAAAATACAGAAAATAAATAATGAAAACATCATTCACCGAACGCTTGGGAGGTTAAATTTAAACACGAGAAATCCACCTCGGTGTTTTCATCGGATCATCAGACGACTTTCTTTTTAGTTTTTTTCTCTTTATGAATTATGAACAAGACCAATCATTTCTAAAATTTCACTCGAGTTGGGGAATGGAAACGAAGCCACTGAGAACTCTCCCACGATTTATCGAATCGTCGGATTCACCTTAAATTTCGTAAGGATTAATTCCTACAATTTAAAGATTTTATTATTTTTTTGGATTTTCGTATTTTTATTTTTTAGGGTTTTGATAGCAAAAATAAAATACAAAATAAATAATGAAAACATCTTTCACCTAACACTTGGGAGGTTAAGTTTAAACACGAGAAACCCACCCCGGTGTTTTCATCGGATCATCAAATGACTTTCTTTTTAGTTTTTTTCTCTTTATGAATTATGAACAAAATAAAAAAAAAAAAAAATAGCGAGATACAGGTGTCTTCATCTAAACATTCAAAGGTTCAGATTGAGAATGGGGAACCTCATCTCGGCATATTTCATTGAGTCATTGGACCATTAAAAGAAATTAAAAAAAAAAACTTAAAGGATTTTAAACTATGGAGATATTTAAATAAACTGAAAAGTAAAATAAAAACATACCTGTTCTAGGCCAAGAATTCTAATGCTCGGATTTTTTTTCTCTCATAGACGGCTTCTCGAAAAAGGGTTTGAGAATTACTCTTCTAGGGGGTGGCTCATCTCAATTTATTCCCCGATGCTCGGACTTTTTCTCTCTCACAAACAGCTTCTCGAAAAAGGGTTTGGAAATCACTCTTTTAGGGTATGGCTCATCTCAATTTTTAAATGAATAAATTAGGAGGAAGTGGACTCTATTTATAGGAAAGGATAGGGCATGAAAAACACGAGGAAACCTTAAAAATTAGGTTTGGCTGCCAAACCCAAGAAAGGGGTGAAATTGAAAAAAAAGTAACGAAAAGGTTTAAGGTTGCGGGTGCGTGAGGAATACGTGACCAAAACCACCTTTTCCTCTCCCACGTGCAGAACACACACACACAAACGGTCAACAGGGGCCCCATAGGCCTTTTGACTTCTCTATCTCTTTCTCACATGAACACATACACAGTTAGCAAGGATGAGGCCCTCTTGTCCCCCCCTTTCTCTTCTTCTCTCTCTCTTTCACGATTTTCTCTATTTTCTCCCTATCTCTCACAGTTTCTCTCTCTCTCTCTCCTCTTCTCCTCTCTAACGGTTATCTCTTTCTCTCTCTCGGTGCACACATATACATGGATAGAAAAGGGGAAGGGCCCTACACTCACAATATTCTCTCTTTCTATTATATTCTTTCTCTTTATTTTTATTTCCACTTATTCCCATTCTTTTTTCGTCTTTTAATTTCAACCCTTTTTCTTTATTTCAATTTTTTTTTTTTTTTTTTTTTTTATTTTTTTTTTTATCTATTTTTTGTATTTTCTGGAATAAAATAAAATATGTAATATAAAATAAAGTATAAAATTTTGTGGGGCAGTCAAAATGCCGTGTCTACATGAACCTAGCTAAGTAAATAATTGTCGTCAGATCATTTGAATGGTGAATGCATGAGGTCTAAGTGAACATATGAGATGTGAAGCACACAAAAAACACAAGGATAAGCATTACAATTGACCTCAAGAGATAATTAGGAGATCATATTATCATCGGTTCATGGTCATCATGATCAACAAAACTCACACAATTAAACCTAAAACAAACATGAATTAAACATAGATTGAAAACATGATTAAGCAGTGAGAGGAAACAAAGGCTTATCAAATTGGTCAGTGACCAGTGACTATGCAGTTAGAGTAGTCTTAAGCCAACGAACAGAAAAGATTTTGTGGGTTATCTATTATACAAGTAGAACTCTTAATGATGGACAAGAGAACTACACTACTACGGAAAAAGAGATGTTGGTGATGGATTATGCTTGTGACAAGTTTTGGTCATACATCATTGGGTCCAAGGTAATTTTCTATATGGACCATGCGGTTATCTGCTACTTGTTTGAGGTAAAACTTCCTTGGTTAGTGGATATTATTAATTTTCTTGCTTGCAATGTGTTACCCTCGGATTTGTCTAGCCTTCAAAAGAAGAAGTTTTTGCATGATGTGAAAAACAATCTTTGGGATGAAAATCCTATTTTATTCAAAAAAAATGGTCTGATCAAGTCATTTAGAGATGTGTTCCTTAAGAAGAGATCCAGAATGTCCTCCATCATTTATGGAGGACATTTTGATACAACTAGAACAGTAGCGAAGGTACTTCAATCGGGTCTTTATTGGCCGACTCTTTTATGAGATTCTTATGGTTTTGTGAAGACTTGTGATCGGTGCTAAAGGGTTGATAATATTTCTAGGCAACATGAGTTACTTTTGACGAAGATTCTCGATGATGTATGGGGAATCGACTTCATGGGACCGTCGTTCCCTTCTTCATTTGGTCAAGAGTATATTTTGTTGGTAATGGATTATGTGTCAAAATGCGTGGAAACTGTTGCCATGCATACCAATGATGCAATGATGTTGAAGTTTCTTCAGAAGAACATCCTCACGAGGTTTGGAACTCATCGGGTCATCATTAGTGATGAGGGAACTCATTTTTGTAATAAGGTTTTCAACATTTTCTTGGACAATTATGGAGTGAGGCACAAGGTAGCACTAGCCTACCATCCTCAAACTAACGGACTAAAACACCGATTAGAATGTCTCCATATCGATTGGTGTTTGGAAAGGCATGTCACTTACCCGTAGAGTTAAAGCACCGTGTTTTTTGGGCAATTAAGAAGCTCAACTTCAATTTCAAGACTTCCGGGGAACAAAGACTTCTATAATAACTCAATGAGTTAGGAAAATTTTGACAAGAGTCGTATGAAAATACCCGACTTTACAAGGAGATAATCAAGAAATGGCATGACAGACACATCTTGAGGAGCGAGTTCATTTTGGGACAACAAGTGCAACTTTTCAACTCCCAATTGAATTTTTTTACGGGAAAGCTCAAATCATGATGGTCCAGACCATTCAAGGTGAAGAAAATGTTTCCATTCGGTGCTATGGAGCTAGAAGATAAGAATGGGGGAGACGACCGCTTCGTGGAGATCATCTCGCTCATCGATCCAACTTGAAGCCAATAGTTGAGTGCTAGGGACGTTAAATCAAGCACTTCTTGGGAGACACCCCAAGTTTCTAGACTTTTAGTTTGTTTAGTTTTTTCTTTCTTTCTTTCTTTCATAAAAAAATTAATAAAAAAAATTGAGATGCTTTAGGTCTTAGTTTAAATCCTAGAGTTAAATTTGATTTATCTTTTGTTTTGTGTTAATGTAGGTGATGAAAACCAGTTAAAAGTAAATCTTGGTCATGGTGTGCACTTGGGGAGTGTTGAGAAAATTGAAGACCATTTAGGGATATTTGCGAGTCCTTTGCACGTGAAGAATTGAAGTGAAATGGAATGGAGCAAGATTAAAACCCGTTCCAGCTCCCAAGGATAAACCAAAGACATCATTGGTCGCAGGTCGCAGTGGGAGAAAGTGGGCTACAGTATGCCTATAGGGGCCAAATAAAAGTTTACATGGGCTAGAGCACCAGTCAAGCCTCGATCCAGTGTGAGAATCAGTTCCAGATACGTTGAGACGTGCACTCCAGCGGATGAAATCACGCTCTAGTGCGTGAAGAAGAACAGAAGGGGCTAAAATTCAGGCTATAGCACATTGGGTCATGCTACAACGTGCCTTGACAAAATACTGAGGCCCTGAGAAGTGTGCTCCAATGAAAGAAACTGCGATCCAGCACAAGAAATAACTCTTGATGTGCTGAAAAATGTACACTCTAGTGCCCGTAGTCGCGCTAGCACATGAATGAAACCAGAAACAACGGCGTCAAATTCACGCTAGAGCGCGTATTTCAGTTCATCAGGTCTTCAACTAAGCAAGCAGTAGCGCGACCTCTGAGCTATACCACGCCCCCACTGTTTCTGGTTTTGTTTAGGTGTTGTAGCGCGACTACGGGGACTGGAGCGCACTTTTTCAACACATCAGGAGTTGTTTCTTGCGCTGGATCGCGGTTTCTTTTGCTAGAGTGCGCTTTTGGCCTTAGGATTTTGTCAAGGCATGCTGTAGCGTGACCTAATATGCTATAGCCTGAATTTTAGCCCCTTTTTTTTTTTTTTTTTTTTTTTTTTTTTTTTTTATGCGCTGGAGTACTATTTCTTCCGTTGCAGTGCACATCTCAGCGAATCTGAAACTGATTCTCGCACTGGATCGGGCTTGAGTAGTGCTCCAGCCCATGTAAACCTTCTTTTGGACCCTGTAGGCACGTGGTAGCCCACTTTCTCCTACTGTGGCCTGCGACCATTTATGTCTCTAGTTTATCCTTGGTCGTTGGAGTGGATTTTAATCTTGCTCCCATCGCCATTTCACTTCAATTCCTCACGTCCAAATGACTCCTAAACATCGCCAAAAGGTCTCCAATCTTCTCAACACTCCCTAAGTGCACACCGACCAAGATTTGCTTCTAACTAGCGTTCATCACCTAAATTAACACAAAACAAAAGATAAATCAAAATTAAATCTAGGATTTAAATTAACACCTAAGCATCTCTCAATATTTTTTTTTCTTCTGAAGAAATGAAAGAAAGAAAAATAAAACATGCTAAAAGAAACTTGGGGTGCCTCCCAAGAAGTGCTTGATTTAACGTCTCTAGCTGGACTCAGCTATTGGTTTCAATTTGGATCAACGAGTGAGATGCTTTACATGAAACGGTCTTCTCCTCTATAGTACCCATTGTAATGCTTGAGCCTTTGACATTCACTTAGAAAGGCTCTACATTCTTATCTTCTAGCTCCACAACACCGACTGGAAACACTTGTTTCACCTTGAATGGTTCGAACCATCTTGATTTTAGCTTTTTAGGAAAAAGTTTCAATCAGGAGTTCAAAAGCAGTACTTGTCAAAATGAATTCTCTCTTCAAGATGTCCTTGTCATGCCATTTCTTGGTCCTCTCCATGTAAAGCTGAGCATTTTCATACGCCTCTTATCGGAATTCTTGTAACTCATTGAGTTGTAGAAGTCTTTGTTTCCTGGAAGCATTGAAATCGAAGTTGAGCTTCTTAATTACCCAAAATACACGGTGCTCCAATGCCACCGATAAGTGGCATGCCTTTTCAAACACCAATCGATATGGAGACATTCCAATCGGTGTTTTTGGCCGTTAGTTTGAGGATAGTTGGCTAGTGCTACCTTGTGCCTCACTTTATACTTGGGCAAGAATGTTGAAAACCTTGTTACAAAAAATGAGTTCCTTCATCGCTAATGATGGCCTGAGGAGTCTCCGAACCTTGTGAAGATATTTTTTTTAAGAAACTTCAACACCACCTTTGCATCATTGGTTGGTGTGGCAACGACTTCCACCCATTTTGACACATAATCTACTACCAACAAAATATACTCTTGACCAAAGGAACGGTCCCATGAAGTCGATTCTTTATACATCGAAGATTTTCAAATCGATAATATTCGTTAAAGGTAACTCATGCCGCCTAGAATATTACCAACCTTTTGGCACTGATCACAAGTATTCACAAAACCATAAGAATCTCATAAAAAAGTAGGCCAATAGACCCGATCGAAGTACCTTCGCGGTTGTTCTAGTTGTACCAAAATATCCTCCATGAGGTAATGAATGACAATGATGGACATTCTAGATCTCTTCTTCAG
Organism: Eucommia ulmoides; assembly: GCA_016647705.1. Classification (NCBI taxonomy): domain Eukaryota; kingdom Viridiplantae; phylum Streptophyta; class Magnoliopsida; order Garryales; family Eucommiaceae; genus Eucommia; species Eucommia ulmoides. The sequence goes on along the minus strand of CM028327.1, from coordinate 15,460,378 downwards.
GAACAAGTCTCCAAATGACTTGATCGGAGAATTTTTTTTTAACAAAATGAGATCATCCCAAAGATAGTTTCTTTTGAAGTCTGGGGGTAATGCATTCCAAGCAAGAAAATTAACAATGTCTGCGAACCAAAGAAGTTTTACCTGAACATTGAAACGTTGCACATCTGGGAAGACTTCCATAATGCACAAGTTACCACCATCTTTAACCTCAAGTCTTGACAGATGATCTGCAACAACATTCTCACTGCCTTTCTTGTCGCGAATCTCTACATCAAACTCTTGAAGTAAGAGAATCCACTGAATTAAACGAGGCTTGGTATCATTTTTCGCAAACAAGTAGTAGATAGCCCCATGGCCCATTTAGATTATTACCTTGGACCCAGTGATGTACGACCGGAACTTGTTACAAACATAATTAAGAGTTCTACTTGCATAATAGATGGACCAAAAAATCTTTTCTTTTAGTTGGCCCAAGACTGCTCTAACCGCATGGTCACTCGTATCACAAATAATCTCAAACGGCTCATTCTAATCGGGTGCAACCATAATTAGAGCCAAGATTAATTTTTCGTTTATCACATTGAAAGCCTTCAAACAAGAATCATCAAATATAAATGGAGCACATTTCTCAAGTAAATTACACAAGGGCTTCACAATCTTCGAAAAATCCTTTATGAATCTTTGGTAGAAGCCGTTATGGCCTAGAAAACTCCAGATCCCCTTGACATTAGCTGGTGGAGGAAGCTTCTCAATCATGGCTATCTTAGCTCGATCTACTTCTATTTCTTTAGATGACACCCAATAACCTAAAACAATTATTTTCTTTCCAGCACCATGAAATGACATTTCTCCCAATTCAAAACTAAATTCTTCTCTTCACACCTCTCCAACACAGGTGACAAGTTATGGAGACAATGATCAAAAGAAGACTGAAACACCGAGAAGCCATCTATGAAAACTTCCATTATGTTCTTAACCATGTCGGAGAAAATTGCCATCATACACATTTGAAACGCGGCGGGAGTATTACAAAGACCAAAGGGCATTCTTCGGAAAGAGAACATACCATATGGGCATATGAAATTAGTATTTGCTTAATCCTCTAGTGCAATGGCTATTTGATTATAGCCGGAATACTTGTCAAGAAAATAGTAATAGTGATAACCGGCCAAGCGGTCTAACATTTGGTCAATGAAGGGTAGAGGGAAGTAATCTTTGCGAGACTTTGTTTAATTTCAGGTATTCTATGCACACTCGCCATCCTGTAACAGTTTGAGAGGGGATTAGCTCATTGTTTTCATTTTTAACAACTGTTATCCCTCATTTCTTCGATACAACTTGAACGGAGCTCACCCATGAACCATCCGAAATTACATAAATGAACTTGGCATACAAATGGTTGGACTTATCCCCTTAATGTAAGCAATCGTCCATCCTAAGGCCAATTTATACTTCATCAACACCTCCAATAACGTTTTCTCCTCAAGAGTATCCAAAAAAGATGAGATGATCACTGGAAATGTAGAGTTGTCTCCCAAGAAGGCATATCTCAAATGGTTGGGTAAGGGCTTTAATATCAAGCCTTCTTGAGAGACACTCGAGGGAACCAAAGAGTATTCCATGGAGTTCACTGCCCACAAATCTTCCTCAAAATTAGTGACTTCCTTCTCAACAGGCAAAGCTTCAAGAGCACACACATTATCAACCAAATCTTTACTAACATGAAAATGGGTTTCACTAAATTCCGAGGAAGGGAGCACATTCTTCCTAGTTAATGAATTCACCAAGCAATGCTCTAATGGACCACAAGATAAGACACTATAGATTACTGATTTAACACATGAAGACACCGCATCCACCCAGTTACAAGATTGATTCGCTTCCGGGAATGTCATAGTGCAAAAGATGTTGAAGTTCACTTCTTCCTCATTAACTCGAAGAGTAAGATTACCACTTTGAACATCTATAAAAGCCCTCCCAGTAGCTAGAAATGGCCTACCCAAAATAATTGGAATCTTACCACAAAGTCTACCAGAAAAATGAATTTGTCCACTTTAACTATCATATCTTCAATGATGCCACGAGGATATGTGAGTGATCTATCCGCCATTTGAAGAGAGATAGTGGTGGGTTTTTACCTTTCCTAATCCAAGCTTGTGGAACATCGAAAGTCCCATTAGGTTGATACTTGCTCCAAGGTCACAAAGGGCCTTCTCAAAAGTGGAAACACCAATGGTACATGGAATCGTAAAACTTGCCGGATCATTCAATTTTTGGGGAAGCTTCCATTGGAGAATTGCGCTACACTCCTCCGTCAACTTCATCATTTAATAGTCTTCCAATTTGCCCTTCCTTGACATCACTTCATGAACTTGGCATAATTCGGTATTTGCTCCAAAGCATCCGTGAAAAGGATGTTGATGTGACGCTTCTTGAAAATCTCTAGAAACTTAGCAAATTGATTGTCCAACTTCTTCTTCTGAAACCATTGGGGGTACGATAATGGTGGAGTGATAATAGGAGGTTTTTCCAGGAATGAGATGGAATCCGAAGTTGCCTTGGGAACTTTCTTTTGCTTCTGATCCATAATGGCCTTTTTTTCGCAACTAGCTTTCTTCTTGGACTCATCCTCCTGTGGCTTTGGTGTTTCAACTTCTTTCCCACTTCTGAAGCACCTTGAAATCCTTTGGATTAGTCTCCATATCACTAGGATTAGTCTCCGTATCACTAGGAAATTTATCGGATGATTGGCTCTTGAAGGAGTTGGCAAGTTGGCCAATTGGTGTCTCCATATATTTCATACTTGCACTCAAGTTGGTGCAATGTGTTTCAATGTTGTCAAACCTTGCTTCATCTTTGTTGAATCTCCCTCTAATCTCCACAATAAAAGTGCTCAACTCTTCCAAAGAAGGCTTTTTCTATACCACATTTTGATTAAAGATAGCCTCATCACAGAGCAACATATCTCAGACCTCCAAAGGTACTTCGACATTCTCTTGATCCGCATAGGATGAAACTAAATTCTTCCAAATGCATATTCGGGGTTGCCTTGGGAAAGTTCTTAGTGTTCATGGTCTTAAAAAGGGGGATAGACACGAACTAGGACCAAATCCAAGACATTATGGAAATGTCCTCCCCAAAGACCAAGGCAAAAAGTTCAGAGCCTAGCTAGAAGAATGGTAGTCTTGAGTAGATTCATCTCCCAGTCAAGCAACAAATGTTCTCTCTTCTGCAAGATATTAAGGGGACACAAGGCTTATGAATGAACGGAAGAATGTGAGTCATTTTTCCAAAAGTTGAAACTATATCTGGAAACGACACTGCTGCTGACTACACCTGAGCTAGGGAAGAGTTATTTCTTTATCTTGTTGTTTCTCCAACTATGGTAAGTACTACACTTGAGCTCGGGAAGAGTTATTCCTTTATCTAGTTGTTTCTCCAACTATGGTATGTATTGTTATGATTTGAGAGTTGAAAGAAGGACAAAACCTAGTTTATTACTCTAGACATGTTCTAACCTCTGGCAAGAAATAGAACCCGAGCATGGAAAAGTTAGCGTTTGCCTTACTGGTTGCATCAAGGAAGATGAGGTAGTATTTCCAGGCTCATCCGATCGTCGTTTTGACCGAGCAATCGCTTCGCTAGATACTCCATGCCCTTGATACATTTGGGAGATTAATTAAGTGGTCCTGCGAGTTGAGTGAATTCTGTGTTGACAATCGCCCGCACACAACAATCAAAGGGCAAGTTATGGAAGACTTTATCGTTGGGTTTACCTTCCTCGAAGAGCCCCTACTGGAAACAAAAAATTCGCCTAGTCCAAAAGGAGTCATCTAAGATCAACCAGATGTGGAGTGCCCATTCGGCTGTACCATTAGTGAAGCCTCAGGAAATAGCTCAATCTGAGCGGTGGCCCATCTGAAGCTATGTATAAATTGTTTATTGATGGGTCCTTCGACCAAAAAGGGAGCGGGGCTGGATTGATACTCGTTACCCCGACAGGGAAGAAAATTAAATATTCTCAATCTTGGTTTCAAGGTTACTAATAATGAAGTCGAGTATGAGGCGTTGGTTGTTGGACTCAAATTGACTAAGCATTTGAGGCCAACCAATCTCTTCGTATTCAGTGACTCAGAACTAGTGGTCAATCAGGTCAATAGAGAATATCAAGCCAAGGATACAACAATTATGAGATAGCTTGACAAATTAAGGGATCTTTGAGAAGAATGGCCTATCGTTGACATTACCCAGGTCTTGAGAGATGAAAATTGCTAGGCCAACGCCCTGGCAAACTTGGATTCATTCATGCCTTGAAAGGGTTCTCGGTACGTCCCCATAGAGGTTCTGAATGCGCCCAACATTGACGAAGTAGGCCAAGTCAGGTTAGTAGATAGCTCAGAAGAATCCCCGTGTTAGATGTATCCGATACAGGAGTATAAGGATGGGATTCTGTCGGGCGACAAGGCGGAGGCGAGAAGGTTTCGTTATAGAGCGTTCAAGTATTTTGTGCTCAAAGGAATACTATATGGAAGGTCATTCCATGGGCCTAACTCTCGGTATTTGCGTCCCAAGAAAGCCTAATACATCTTGAGAGAAAACTATAAGGGTATGCGTGATAACTTCACGGGGTGGCAGTCCTTGGCATCAAAGGTAATCCGGAATGGAATCTACTAGCTGATGTTAGCAAATGATGCTTGGACCTATGCTCAAGCTTGTATTAAATATCAAAGGTTGCCTCTTAGCCTATGACCTTTCGCCCGTTAACATTAAGGGGCCACTTCCTGTGGGAACAGGTAAAAAAATATCCTATTGGTGGCTATTGACTATTTCACTAAATGGGTGGGGGCAAAACCCCTAGCCACGATCACCAAAGAGAAAAAAAAATTCATAATTTAGCATGGAAAATCATTGTTTGCCACTTCGGGATTCTGAGGGTCATCGTCGTCGTCGGCAACAAAAACAATTCGATAATGATCTATTTAAAGGATTTTGCTATGGGATAGGAATTCAGAATCACTTTTCCTCACCTGGCCTAGGTGAATGGACAAGTAGAGGTGACTAACTGTACCATTCTCCACACGATTAAGACATGACTCGACAAAGGCAAAGGGGCATGGGTGGAAGATCTCCCAAATGTCTTCTAGGCTTACCATACCACAATCCTCCGCATGGAAACTATAACCACTTCGTTCACTTTTTGTAAAGAAAATAACCGAACCGCGCAGTTCGGCTTGATTTCGGTTTGGACCATTTTTTTTGGGCCTAACGTTTTTTCAGGCTACATTACAATTTTTAGCCCACTTATTCAGCCCAATATCATTATTGGCCAATAAATTCAATTCAGAACAAATTCAGGCCTCGATAAATTCGAAATTCAGAAATCAATTCACCAATAAATTCAGTTCAATTCACCAACAAATTCAGCAAAAATTAGTTCACCAATTCAATTACAACATAAATTACAGAATCAAAATTACATCACAAATTTAGTTCAATAAATTACAGAACAATTCCTGTAGTAAACTACAACTGTACAAAATTACAACATAATTTCGGTACAAAATTATTGCACAAATTCAACAAAAAAATTACAGCACAAATTTAGTACAATTAAAAAAAACTTAAATCTATTACTTAAACTTCAGTGCAAGTTGTTTACAATCCATCCAGTTGACAATTAAAACAATAAATTCAGTTCAGTAATCCGTAATAGTCCAAAAAATTAATAAAGTCCCAATCCATAACATTCTAAAAAATAAAAATAAAATAGTTCAACAAATAAAAATAACAATCCAAACCATTACATGAATTTCCACTTCAAAGAATGATCCATTACTCGTTTATAATCACGAATTTCGATAAAATAGGATCACGAAGTGCTACAATAAAAAAGTAGAAAAATCAATGCATTAATAAAGAAATTATGAATTGTTAAACAAATAGTTTCTATTTTTTAATACCTTCCTCAATGTCAATAGGTTAAAGTTGTTAAACTTCTTTCATTGTCTCTTGAAGATTTATGGGAATTGATGGCCGCTACCAATTTTGAGTACAAGCTAATCTTCCACCATCTTTCTTGACAATGAGCTTCGGAAAGGATAGAAAATGTGTCCACCAGTGCTAAAAATAGATTTTGAACCAATGGTAGATACCAAAATAGTTAATGCATCCTCGCTACTTGGGAGAGAATAGGATAATTTGTTGAGTTTATCTTCTACCACCCTAGTATATCAAAATTATGACTTTCCTTCTCACAAGAATCAGACAGAAACTTATCCATCTCTGATTTGTTACTCACATCACCTTTTTCGTTTCAATGCTTTTTAAAATTGGGCGAAAAAGAACTTACGTGCATCCTCCTGTTCCATGTCCAAATCATTTGCATTCGAGGATTCACTTCAATCTTGAGATTCACTTATATTTGTTATCCCATTTTCAAAATACCAAATGTACAATCAATTCAAACATCATTTCAATTTATTAATTACCTCAAGCACAATTGAAATATCATAACATTGCCTAAAACATCATTCAACATACTTTAGCTTATATTGGGGATCAAGAACAACCGCTACAAGCAACAACATATTTACTTTTTGTGTATTTCCCTAATATTTATTAAATTTTTTCTTCAGTCCATGTTATAAACGTAAAAGTCTATTGGAGTTTGCTCCTAACTTACTTATTGCATTTTGAATTATTATAGGCTCCCTGAAGAAATTATTAGACGTGACATAAGGAATTGAAAAAATGTAAAGTTGAATTGTAAGATAATTTAAAGAATTTTTCAAACAACTTAGCTTTTTCCTAATCACCACTACTTGGTAGACCCAAAACCCTTCTAGCCTCTTTTGCTCTCAGATCCCTTCATCTACGTCATCTTCTTCATCATCATCTTCAACTCTATACACGACATAAAACTGTGAATTATCGACCTCCAATCGCTCAAATGCTTTTTGAAATTTAATTGCCCTATCCAACATGAAATAAGTGGCATCCCATCTAGTTAGCACATTAAGACAAACTTAACTCTTACAGTCGACACCTTTTTTTTTTGGCACATTTCTTGAAAATTATCATCCTAGATGAGGATGACCTCACATTCCTCACTGCACTTCTTAATTTGAGAATAGAGTCATTCATTTCTTTTAAACCCTCACAAACAATAAGATTTAGAATGTGCGCACAATATCTCATATGTAGAAACTCATGGTCCAATACGACCCCCCTTCCTATTTTTTGTCTTCCTCTTCAAGAAATTAATGGCACCATTGTTTGAACTTGCATTATCGACTGTTAGTGTAAGAAACTTGCAAATCCCTCAATCAAGTAAATAAGTTTCAATTGCCTTACCAAGGGTTTCGCCTTTATAATTTTGAACTAAACAAAAATTAAAGATGTTTTTGTGTAATTTCCAATCATTATTAATGAAGTGTGCAGTAAGACACATGTAATTTAAATTTTGCAAAGAAGTCCATGCATTTGGTTATTAGGCAAACACTTTGACCCCTCAAAAACTACTTCAACACGTTCTTCTGATTCAAATAAAGTTCCAAACAATCTCTAGAAACCGTAGTGCAACAACGAATATTCACCCACATTGGTTGAACAACACGCATTAGCTCCTTAAATCCTTCATTTTCAACAAACCTAAATTGTAATTCATCAACTATTACCATTTTAGTGAGTGTTTGTCTAAAAGCGTCTGAACTAAAATTCCACGGTACAAGTTGACCCCTACTACTTCCAACCTTATCATAAGTGTCTACATGCGTGTTGGTTGAGCAACACGCATTAGCTCCTTAAATCCTTCATTTTCAACAAACCTAAATAGTAATTCATCAATTATTAACATCTTAGCGAGTGTTTGTCTACAAGCGTTTGCACTAGAATTCCACAGTACAAGTTGACCCCTACTACTATTACCCTTATCACAATCCAATTTCGGTTTGAACCTTAAAATTGCTTGTTTCTTACACTTGACTCTGAACGGGTGTTTGTTACATCTTTATGTTAGGTAAACCAACATTGACTTAGTTCCATTTTTTCTCATATCACATGTAAAATCTTTAGAACAATAGTTATACGCTGCCCTAGGAGCCTCACCTACCTCACGTTTCAATTTTGTGAAATAGTCACAAATAAATGATATCTTATTTCCCCTAGGTTTCGGTGAGAGTTCAAAATTGGTAGGAACCAAATTAAGATTTTCAGCTATCAATTATTTGAACAATGTGAAAACAAAAATTGGAACTAAAATAGATATAGGAACTAAACCACTAAAACAAAAATATAGGAATTGAAACACTAGACAAAAATATAGAAACTGAAACAGTATGCATTAAATTAAACACTAAACATTAAACTAAAAAGTGAAACACTAAACATTAAACTAAACAAACACTAAACATTAAACTAAAATATAGGAACCGAAACACAACAATAAACAAAAATATAGGTACTAAAACACTAAACACTTACATTAAACGAAACACTAAACATTAGACTCAAATATATGTACTAAAACACTAAATACTAAACAGAAATATGGGAATGAAACACTAAACAGAAATGTAGGAACCGAAACACTAAACATTTAAACTAAACATTAAACCAAAATATAGGATATAAAACACTAAACATCGTTTTCTATTTCTATTTCAAGTTTTTTCTAATATCAGATTCGTTATGTTATTGTTACGATTTCCCCCAAACTTCTCGGAATAGAATATAAAATAAAAACAGTTCAAGAACAAAAGCAGACCAAATTATATAATTGTAACGGTCAAGAACAAAAGAACAAAGATCAATATATATACCTGTGTGTAGATTAAGATCTGGGATGGCAGTAGATCATCGACGATCAGCAACGACAATCTATTCTTGATTTTTTACCACGATTAGCAACAACAAACTCAAGGAGGGTGGACAACGAACTCAATGAAGGAGAAGGCTGGAAGGAAGAGGTTGGAGTTAGGGTTTATAACGAACACAGTGTTGTTAGCTTGGGGATAGGAGGAGGTTAGGAACGAAATGAGCTAGGGTTGCAATTTATCCGAGAACACACTCACACACCAACCATTCAAAATGACAATGTTTTGAGTGGTGCAAAATAGTTCGGTATAAATCGCGGTTCAGACTCAATGAAACCATCAACTGAACCGCAATGAGCAGTTTTTTTCCAAACAATTAACCGAATCGCGCGGTTTTTTTGGGGATGATTTTTCTTTTTTTCGGTTTTTATGGACGATTTGGTTTGGTTTTTAAGTTTGGTCGATTTTCTACACACCCCAACATCCTACCATACCCCACCAATCCACCGTGCCCTATCATTCGTACCTTCCCACCCTACTCTACCCCTAACCCTCGTACCTTACCTTACCTACCCACCTAGTCCCCTTCACTCTGCCCCTACCTCCTTACCTTAACCATACCTACCCACCCTATCCCCACCTTACCCCTACTCCCTACCCTACCCTAACTCTTCCTATTTTACCCCACTAATTCACCTTGACCCCTATGCCCTACCCTCCCACCCTCACTACCCTAACTCTTCCTACCCTACCCTTTCCCCCTACCGTCTCCTCCTGCCCTACCCTACCCCACCAATCTACCCTGTTTCTCCTAACTATCCCATACCCTACCTTGCCTTCTTACCCTAACCTGCATCTTATTCCCACCCTACCCCCTCCTTCCTACCCTCAACCATCTTACCTTAGCCCACCAATCCACCATGCCCCTTCCTCTCTATCTACCTAGCCTAACCCACCTACTCACCCTGTTCTATCCCGCCTACCCACCCCTACCCCTCCCTACCTTACCCACCAATCCACCATACCCCCTCATCTCCCCATACCTTATCATTTTTCCTACTTTCCCCCCCTCATCCCTAATCTACCCTAACCCTTCTTACCCTACCTCACTAATCTATCATGTCCCCTCCTACTTACCCACCACCCTACCCTATCCCCTATCTTTTCCCATCTTTCTTACTTTACCCTAACTCCTCTGACCCTACCCCACCAATCTACCTTGCCCTCTCCTCCCTACCCTTTCACCCTCTCCACCCTAACTCCTCCTACCAAGCCCAGCAATCCAACCTAACATCTTCTCTCCGCCCTACACTACTCTCACCTACCTACCCACCCACATTACCCCCTTTTTACCCTACCCTACTTACCCCACCAATCAACTATGCCCTCTCTTCTCCTCATACCCTACACTAGACTTTCCTACTCTTACCTACCTACCCACCATATCAGCTACTGTGTCCTCTCCCTCTTACCCCTACCCTACCCACCTTGTCTTACACTTCCTCCCTTCTCCCTACTCCCACCCCTACCCTACCCTACCCTACCCTACCTATCATACCACCTACCCTATGTCCTCACCTTATCCTACCTTACCCAACCTACCCTACCTCATGCCTCTCTACCCTACCCCACCCCTACCCTACCCCACCAACCCTACATTCCTCTTCCTTATACTCCAGTTGCCCTCTCCTATCCCCTACCCTACCTAAACCCCTACCTCCCACATTCCTACCCTACCCTAACCCTATCCCACCAACCCTACATTCCTCTTCCTTATACTCCAGTTGCCCTCTCCTATCCTTCCTACTACCCTACCCTAACCTCTTTTACCCTACCCCACTTACCTATCGTACCCTCTTCCCCCTATTCTACCCTAACCTCTCTTACCCTACCCTGTCAATACTCTTTGTGCCCTTTTTTCTACCAGAAGAGGTTGTCCAAAAAGAAAGACATCACATAGGGTTACCTAGTTGGTGCTTTGAATGCACCGATACCCTTTGCTGGTGGTAACGATTATTTCGCTACACACCGCAAGTGTACGGGTCAAGTTTTAATAGTATAGAGAGAGTAGAGTATCATATCCATAAGAATTATTTTAAATCGTTGCTAAGTATCGCATTATCGTAACCGAACTTTATCTAAGCGACTAAATTTTAGATTTATAAAAATAAATATAAAATGAAAAACAAAAATAAAATATGGATTTCCTATGCACAATTGTTCTAGGGGCTTGATTTCATCTCGTTATTCTCATGTCATCCTATTAAGCAATTATTAGTCAATTCCATTCATTCAATAATCAAGGTCACTCCTCACTATATCTCCCGATTGTCAAGTGAGAGAATATGCAAACACTTCAATACTGATATATCCCTATCTAGTATTTAGGTGATAACATTTGTTTTGCCCTGACCTTATAGATTACCCAAGTTTTAATAATTTTCCGATTTATTAAAACTTATGTTGTGCTTAACCTAAGTCTAAACCCGAAATTACCTCTCTTGAGTGTCGAATCCCAAGTTCTCAAATCAACCAAGATATCATATGGGAGCATAAATTGGAAGCATTATGAAGGCAAATACAATTGAATAGAAATCCTAGTTGATAAATCTAGAACTTGATCACCTCTTAATTTCACAAGATCCTAAATTCCCAACTCGATTATCTAGGTGTTGACCTCCTCCCGGTCACACAATAACCTTTACTATGCACTCTCAATTTCAGTCACAAATTCAATCTCTTTCGAGCATAAAATTCACAACCAAAAATAAAAAATATTAAACATAGGGAGGCATAAAATGAGATTAAAACTAATGATGAACAAAATATTCAAAACATGGTTCAAACAACTACATCAAGCCCTAGATATAAATTTTAACACAACATAGTGGAATCCATGACTAATCTTTTTAAGAAATTCATAAATGCAAACATCTTCAACATAATATCGCAAATACAAAATTCAATAAAGATTAGGACGAGAGAAAGGAAGAGAAAACTCTTTTGTAGAGATGAGCTACGAGTCTTCAAATATTCAATAATCTTCACTTCAAGCTCCATTTCTAGCATTTTTGTGCCTCCAATAATGTTCTCCAATGGTATTTCTCTCCAAAAATTGCCACCATTTGGGTTTGAGGCATAAGGTAGTATATATAGGGCTCAACGTAGGGTTTTAAGCTGCAGAGGCGTTGGAATGGGCTTTAGGGACGCTGGAGCACTCCTTCTACCATAGAACATTGACAAAAGCGCGCGGGAGAGCAGTTTTGGCAGTGGTTTGGGCAATTCTGACACCTAATTATATTTTAGCTATAACTTTCTCGTCCGAACTCCGATTGAAGTGATTCAAAATCCTATAGAAAGCTAAGAAAGAGATCTACAACTTTTATGTTTTGCATTTTTCTAGAATTAGATTTCCTTATGGTCCAAATTGGGCTTGAAGTTACTATACCTGCACTACTCATGAATCATTACAACACAATTCACCTTATTTCACCACATTTTCACCTTTTCACCCAATTATTTATGATTCCTACAAAATAATACAAAAATATATTAAACTAATAAAAATGCTTGAAAACTCACAATTATTTGAACTCAAAAGTACTTAATTTCTTTGGTAAATAACCTCCTCATCAGCTGGCTTTCCCAAATTGTTGGTTTTTCGATGGCACCGTGGTCGAGTACCAGCACTTTTATGGTGATGCTGAAGTCACGACCATCGATGAAACTAGACCTTCTTTCGAGATCCCAGAGGTCCCGAGAGATGACCTATCCGGAGATGATCGTCCCTCGAGGGAACCGTGAATTAATATTATTATGATTATTTTTGTACGCATTTTTTATACTTTATTTTGTTGGGATGTAACTTTTCCATCTCAATCAAATGAGGATATTTTTTCAACGAAGTGACTTATTCCATTCCTTTGTCTATACTTTTTAGTTACCAATGCGTGGCCATTTTCCATTTTCATACACGTTACATTTCTCGACGTTACACTTGTCTTATAATAGGGCACAACTTTCATGAGATATTCGTATCCCTTTACCAAATTTGATGACGCTGTGCGTTGGGCATAGGGCATTGAATGCTACCTGCCACCTCCTCACGCGACATATTCCTATAAGAATGGAGGATCATAAGAGATTTTATCTCTCTCCCTACACTGTGGTTCCCTCTCTCTCCTTTACTCGTCATCCCTCTCTTACTCTTCTATTTTGTGAAAAAATGAATACAGGCAAGGGTTCCTCTTGTGTGGACTTGTATAGTGAGTCAGAGACCATCAATTTAGCTCGAGACTTTAACCAACTTACTGCCAGGTTGCACCCTGCCACCGTCGAGATATTTATGACTTTAAAGTCGAGGGTCATGTATCAACGCGAGGTCCTTCTTCGTGAGAGCATAAGAGACTTCTTGGGGGTCATTTTAGATGTCGGAGGTGAACAATTGGCCCTATAGAAGAAGCTCACAAAGGTCAAGGATCAAACTTGGAGCATCCTCCGAGACCAGTTGCTAGACTTGTCTATTTCTCTTGGTAGCACTATACAAAATGCCGACATTTCTCTCTATTTTCTTTTTGATACTTTTGAGCCAAACCTATCTAACATCTCGGTATGTCCTCTGTAGACACGGTATTTTTGACAGCCTCGCAAAAATATTATACTTTATTTTATAGTTAACTTTGTTTTATTTCACTATGTTTTATTTCAGAAAATACACAAGAAGGAAAAAAAAAATGAAAAAAGAATAGTGTTTCTCATTTGAAGATTTGGATCTAAACACAATTACTGGAAGCGAAGTGTGCAAGGGAAAATCAAACGGATAAAAGTCGCGATTTTCAGCACAAGAATGAAGACCACTGTTCACTTTTTTAGACATAACTAAATTCACAGTTTGAATTTGGAGATGAAACAAGTTTCATATGAAATTAGACTCTCTAACCTTTCCAACGACTGGTCATAGAGCTACATCGGAGTTCGTATGAGAAAGATACATCTATTTGAAGTTGTCACTCCTGTGCAGTTTCGCATTGTGCACGGATCAGCGGGCCTGACCATTTTCAACCCATTTTGCAACCCATTTTTGGCCCAAATCCAATCTAAATTAGGCCCATTCTATTTTCAATCCATTTGCAGTCCGTTTGGGCCAAAATCACAATCCATTTCAACCCATCTCTTCATTTTAATTTGATCAGCCCATTTCTACTAAAATCACTATTCATCCATCACTCTTGCATGGTTTTTCTTCATTTGCTATCATTTTTTACCCTTATTTTATGGTGATTGAATGATTTTTATCCCCTAGATCATTCATGCACCTCTTGAGCTATAAATACAACATCAAATAGACCAAAAAGAGGAGGAGAGAGGAGAAATTTTGGGAAGGCAATTTTAGGCAACAATTTTGGGAGAAAAGTGAACAATTTTTTTTATTTGTTTTTTAGAGAAGTCTTTAAGAAAAATAATATTATTTTTATTTTATTTTATTTCTTGAAGAAGAAGGAGAGAAAATAAGAAGAAGAAGAAAAAATCTCCAAGTTAAGGTTGTAAACTTTCATATTTTATAAATTTTACTCTTATTTTTTTTTTTTAAAATAAGTCGTTATTATACTAAATTTTGGTTTTGTAAATTAGATTTTTTTTTTAATATTTTTTTTTAGTAGATAAAACAAGGTGGAAATATCTCTACCTTCCATTGGAGCGGTTTAGATTTAGAAATGAGATCACTCCCCTCGATATATAAATTGACATAACTTAAGTGTGTGTGTATATATATATGTGTGTGTGTGCGTGCGCGTGTGCGTGTGTGCGTGTGTGTTTCTTTAACTTATGTTAAATATAATGTGCTAATAATATCAGGTGAAAAACTCTCGACTTTCCATTGGAGCGATTTAGGTTTAGAAGGAAAATTACTCCCCTCAATGTGTGTGAGTGTATGTGTGTGTGTTTCTTTAACTTGTGTTAAATATAATGTGCTAACAATACGAGGTGAAAAACTCCCGACCTTCCTTTAAAGCGGTTTAGGTTTAGAAGGAAAATTACTCCCCTCGATGCGTGTGAGTGCGCACGCACGCGTGTTTCTTTAACTTGTGTTAAATATAATGTGCTGACAAGACAAGGTGAAAAACTCTCGACCTTCCATTGGAGCGGTTTAGATTTAGAAAGAAGATTACTCCCCTCGATGTGTGTGAGTGTGTGTGTTTATTTTTATTTACTTATTTATTTATTTATTAATGGATGGTCAAAACGTAAAAGAAATTTCCATGCCTTCTGATTGAAATGCTTAGAATGAGTATTCCCCGCATTCCAAATATAAATTCATTACATAAGTTAAAAAAATTAAATATAAACCAAAAAAAAAAATTAAATATATAATAATAAAAAATACAATAATATATATATATATATATATATATATATATATATATATATATATATATATATATATTAGTAGGATTTCAAAAATAAAAATAAAAACATTCAGACTTAAATTTTAATTGGATAAGGTACCGTCTTTGGACGGGCGTCTTGGGGTGCCTAATACCTTCCCTGAACGTAACTGACCTCCGAACCCTTTAAAACGAATCTCTGATCAGATCATGTTATTTTTGGAGTCAAAATTTTACTTAAGCCGTTTTTTAAAAAATTGTTTTCAAAAAGAAAAATCCGGTGACTTAGGACATCATTTAAACTCAATGTTAAGTGGCGACTCATTTTTCTAAAATTGGCTTAAGTATTTTTATGAGAAAATTGATAAAAAAAAAAAAAAAAAAAAAAAAAAAAAAAAAAAAAAAAAAAAAAAACTTATCCTTTTACACTTGGTATATTTATTTTAATTTAACTGGAAAATCGGGGCGTGTCAATTGGTGACTCCACTGGGGATCATTTTAGAGGGTCGAGCCTATGATATCCAAGTAAGTCTAAAAATCTAAATCAGAATGTTTTGTTTTATTTTGTAATCTTTTTTTTTTTTTTTTTTTTTTTTTTTTTTTTTGTAAATAAGTCTAATTTGAAGAAAATATTGGTTATCTAAGGGTGAATAATATAATAATAATAATAATAATAATAATAATAATAATAATAATAAATCCAAAAAAAACGAAAATAAAATAAAATAAAGGCTACCAAAATTCAAGGCTTCCTTCCCGAATGAAATGAGTCAATCACGAATGATAATCATATCGACCCGTATTTCCAAATCAAGTGGTACCTTCGAAGTTTGACCAAAATCAAAAATCGCAATCCAAACCCTACTCATCCAAATGTCGCCCAACCTCCCACCTAATATATTTAATTACTTACTTGACACGTCCCATCAAGTGGTACCCTAAAATTTTTCCAAAATCAAAACTATACTCCCAATACCTTGAATTGCCATTATAAATACCCATATTTTCATAAGCTTAATTATCTTCCATCCACCTCGTGATCCCAAAGGCCATAAACCCTTCTTGTCTTATCTTCCAAATAAATTTATCCGATCAAGGAGGGATTTCGCCCAATTACAAGTCAAAGCCTACCATTTGTGAACCTGATTTATACCACCTGGTGTGTTGAATTTATTTCTTGATAAAATTGGGAAAAAAAAAAAAAAAAATCTTAAATCTACCTCTCCATCTAGTTAGTCTTTTGGATGGTGGAGGATTTGCTTTGTGAATGGCTTGAAACTTTCAATAATTATGACTGTGTTTTCTAAATGACGTTTCAAAAAGTTAATGTTTATTTTTTAAAAATATTCCAAAATTGTCTGTGTATAATCTATGTGGTAAAAATGAAACATGAGCATGATAAATATGATTTCGATAATAAAAAAGACTTTGATCTAGAAGAAAGTGAAATAAGGTAACTCATCTTATCTAAAAAACCTATCCACCCCAAGTATCTCCATACAGATTGCAAAACTCCAACCACTATCAAAACCTTGTTTCGTCTCCATCAACCAGAAAGGCCACCAAAAAAAAAATAAAAATCCAACGGCTAGGCAATTTGTTATAAATCAAAGCTATTACCTGAAATAGCCTTCATCTGAAAGGCCATCTTTCAAAAATTCATTCCTCAAATGATCACATCCAAAGGCTAGGCAATCCGTCATAAAGGAAAGTTATTACCCAAAAAAGCCCTTATCAGAAAGGCCATTTTCCAAAAATTCATTCCTCAAATGATCACATCCAATGGCTAGACAATCCATCATAAAGTAACGCCACAACCCTAGAAAAGATTCTTTTTGCCTAGAGCTTTGTCTACCCAATGGCTAGGCAATCCGTTAAAAAGTAAAGCCATTACCCAAAACACTCCTCATCAGAAAGGCCATCTTCCAAAAATTCATTACTCAAATGACACATTCAATGGCTAGGCCATCCGTCATAAAGCAAAACCATCATCCCAAAATCTTTTGATGTCAAGATACTTGTTCAATGTCTAAAGATGCTTCTTAAAAAAATAGAAAAATAGAAAATTTCAACAACAACAAAAAAAAAAAAAAAAAAAAAAAGAATTTGAGAAGCATCTATATTTCACTTAACCAAAAGTCTCATCAATGGAAAACTAGTTCGAATACTCGTTAGTTGAGGAGAGTTATTTGGTGACACCAATTTTGGAGAAGAATCTTGAATATTATTCAAATTGTATTTATCATGCTCAAATCAAAATTAACACAAAAAATCATATCAGGGAAGAATGGATATTTGGGTGAATAAATAATAAAGTTTTCTGCATATTTTTGATAATATAGTTGCAAGAGTTGGTTGAAATACAAAGTATACAGGGGTGCTAGATCCTAGGTGCCAAAATTAATCTCAATACCCAAAAAAAATCAAGTCAAGTTTGTACCACAAAGGTCAAAGTGCACTATTCTTTTCAATCCCTTCAACGAGTCAGAAACAAAATCTCATTAAATTTCAAGGGAGAAGAAAGGCCCCAAATTGCAAACAAAGCCTGAAAACGAAAAAAGAAAAATTGTGACTCACTTAAGGATGATCAATTTTTCCTTTTTTTTTTTTAAAAAAAAAAAAGAAAAAAGAAAAAAGAAAAAAAAAAAAAAAGGTCTCTCATTGAATCACCCTGAGAAAGTAAGCACCGTAAGCCAAGTGACTACAACGGGAAAAAGGAGAATGGAATTGCGAGTCATCAAAGGTGAAAGTTTTTCAGACTAAAAAATTTGTTTTGGAAGAGTTTTTTTGTCCATTTACAGGAATCACAAAAGGATCAGACGCATGGATTTTCCTATCACTAGGACATCTTACCTTTTTACATACTCAAATTGTAAACTGGTATTGCTGAAATTCAAAAACTCTAAATGAGCATCCAGGTATGCTTTTCGCCCTGAAAGGGGCGTCTGTGAACTATGCTAGACCTAATCCTCGGTATGATACCGAGATACGTAGGTAACCTATCAAGGTTTGGTAATTCAAGTGTGAGCCCCAGCCCCTCTCGTTGTTTCCCCAGCCACAGGCTGGGGCACATTATGTGTTTCTTGCCTATCTTTGAGTTTGAAAGATTTATTTTTGATAACCTTAACTACAGAATAGAGAACATTTTATACTTTGCCTTGTCATCCACGCCCTAGCCACAACTTGGGGCACATTTTATACTTTAGTTCTCTCACTTTGCCCCAACTACAGACTGTAACACATTTTAAAGATTATTCACTCGTGTCACTCCTCTCTACTAGTTTAGGGTGGTATGTTTACTTTTATATCGAGTCACTCCTCCCTACCAGCTTAGGGTGGTATGTTTACTTTCACGTCGAGTCACTCCTCCCTACCAATCTAGGGTGGTATATTTACTTTCACGTCGAGTCCACTCCTCCCTACCAAATTAGGGTGGTATATTTACTTTCACGTCGAGTCCACTCCTCCCTACCAAATTAGGGTGGTATATTTACTTTCACGCTGAGTTTACTCCTTCCTACCAGATTAGGGTGGTATGTTTACTTTCATGTCGAGCCCACTCCTCCATACCAGATTAGGGTAGTATGTATACTTTCACGTTGAGTCACTCCTCTCTACCAGATTAGGGTGATATGTTTACTTTCACGCTGAGTTTACTCCTTCCAACCAGATTAAGGTGGTATGTTTACTTTCATGTCGAGCCCACTCCTCCATACCAGATTAGGGTGGTATGTTTACTTTTACGTCAAGTCACTCCTCCCTACCAGATTAGGGTGGTATGTTTACTTTCACGTCGAGTCACTCCTCCCTACCAGATTAGGGTGGTATGTTTACTTTCATGTCGAGTCCACTCCTCCATACCAGATTAGAGTGGTATGTTTACTTTTACGTCAAGTCACTCCTCCCTACCAGTTTAGGGCGGTATGTTTAATTTCACGTCGAGTTACTCCTCCCTACCAGTTTAGGGTGGTATGTTTACTTTTATGTCGAGTCCACTCCTCCCTACCAAATTGGGGTGGTATGTTTACTTTCAAGTCGAGTCTACTTCTCCCCACCAGCTTAGGGCGATATGTTTACTTTCACGTCGAGTCACTTCTCCCTATCAGATTAGGGTGGTATGTTTACTTTTATGTCAAGTCTACTCTTCCCTTTCAGTTTAGGGTAGTATGTTTCGAGTCACTCATCCCTTCTGATTTAGGTAGTATGTTTACTTTCATGTCGAGTCCATTCCTCCCTACCAGATTAGGGTGGTATGTTTACTTTCATGTAGAGTCTACTCTTCCCTACCAGCTTAGGGTGGTATGTTTAATTTCACGTCGAGTCACTCCTCCCTTCTGGTTTAGGGTGGTATGTTTACTTTCATGTCAAGTCTACTTCTCCTATGTTTACTTTCACGTCGAGTCACTCATCCCTTCCAGTTTAGGGTGGTATGTTTACTTTTGCGTTGAGTCACTCATCTCCTTAGGATGGTATGTTTACTTTCGCGTCGAGTCACTCATCCCTTCTAGTTTAGGGTGGTATGTTTACTTTCAGGTCGAGTTTACTCTTCCCTACTAGATTATGGTAGTATGTTTACTTTCACGTAGAGTCACTCCTTCCTACCAGTTTAGGGTGGTATGTTTACTTTCATGTCGAGTCAACTCCTCCCTACTAGCTTAGGGTGATATGTTTACTTTTACGTCGAGTCACTCTTCCCTACTAGTTTAGGGTGGTATGTTTACTTTTATGTCGAGTTACTCTTCCCTACCAGCTTAGGGTGGTATGTTTACTTTCATGTCAAGTTCACTCCTCCCTACCAGTTTAGGGTGGTATGTTTACTTTCATCTCGAATCACTCCTCCCTATCAGCTTAGGGTGGTATGTTTACTTTTTTGTCGAGTCACTCCTCCCTACCAGCTTAGGGTGGTATGTTTACTCTCATGTCGAGTCTACTTCTCCCTACTAGTTTAGGATGGTATGTTTACTTTCATGTCGAGTCACTCCTCCCTACCAGCTTAGGGTGGTATGTTTGTTTTCATGTCGAGTCCAGTCTAATCCTACATGACCTTTTCAATCCAGTATCCTCTTGTGCATTCCTTTTTCGGCCCACCATAGGCATCTGTAGAACTACGTGTGACCTGATTCTTGACATTGTCTAGATACGTAGGCAACCCTTGTAGGGTTCGGTTGCAAATCATCCATATTCCATTCTCCATCCCTTTTCCATCATGCCCTAGAAAGGGTCTTCTTTTTTATTATTTTCGCTTTTTGTTATACAATTTCAATATATATATACACAAAATAAAAAAATAAAATAAAATGTGTTTTGAAAAATTCAAAAATGGGGCGATCAAAATGACGTGTTCTTTTATCTTTGTCAAGCAAGTGAAACTCGTTTGACAAAGAGGAGCAGCGACAGACACGACATTTTTTACCGCCTCGCAAAAATATTATACTTTATTTTATAGTTAATTTTGTTTTATTTCACTATATTTTATTTTAGAAAATACATTAAAAAAAGAAAGAAAAAAAAAGAATATTGTTTCTCATTCGAAGATTTGGATCAAAACACAATTTTTGGAAGCAAAGTGCGCAAGGGAAAATCAAACGGACAAAAGTTGCGATTTTCAGCACTAGAATGAAAACCACATTATCCACTCTTTTCGATATAACTAAATTCACAGTTTGAATTTGGAGATGAAACAAGTTTCATATGAAACTAGACTCTCTAACATTTCCAACGACTGGTCATAGAGCTAAATCGGAGTTCGTATGAGAAAGATACATCCGTTTGAAGTTGCCACTCCTATGCAGTTTCGCATTGTGCGCCGATCAGCGGGCCTGACCATTTTCATCCCATTTTGCAGCCCGTTTTTGGCCCAAATCCAATCTAAATTAGACCCATTCTATTTTCAATCCATTTTCAGTCCGTTTGGGCCAAAATCACAATCCATTTCAACCCATCTCCTCATTTTAATTTGATCAGCCAATTTCTACCAAAATTACTATTCATCCATCACTCTTGCACGGTTTTTCTTCATTTGCCATAATTGTTTATCCTTATTTTATGGTGATTGAATGATTCTTATCCCCTAGATCATTCATGCACCTCTTGAGCTATAAATACAACATCAAAGAGATCAAAAAGAGGAGGATAGAGGAGAAATTTTGGGAAGGCAATTTTAGACAACAATTTTTGGAAAAAAGTGAATAAATTTTTTATTTTTTTTTATTTTTATATTTTTTTTTAGAGAAGTCTTGAAGAAAAATAATATTATTTTTATTTCATTTTATTTCTTGAAGAAGAAGAAAAAAAAAATCTCCAAGTTAAGGTTGTAAACTTTTATCTTTTGTAAATTTTACTCTTATTGTTTTTTTAAAAATAAGTCGTTATTATACTAAATTTTGGTTTTGTAAATTAGATTTTTTTTTTAATATTTTTTTTTAGTAGATAAAACGAGGTGGAAATATCTCTACCTTCCATTGGAGTGGTTTAGGTTTAGAAATGAGATCACTCCCCTCGATATATAAATTGACATAACTTAAGTGTGTGTGTGTATATATATATGTGTGTGCGTGTGCGCGTGCGCGTGCGTGTGCGTGTGTATTTCTTTAATTTGTATTAAATATAATTTGCTAACAATATGAGGTAGAAAACTTACGGCCTTCCATTGGAGCGGTTTATGTTTAGAAGGAATACTCCCCTCGATGCGTGTGAGTGTGTGTGTGTGTGTGTGTGTGTGTGTGTGTGTGTGCGCGTGTTTCTTTAATTTGTGTTAAATATAATGTGCTAACAATACGAGGTGAAAAACTCCCGACCTTCCATTGGAGCGGTTTAGGTTTAGAAAGAAAATTATTCCCCTCGATGCGTGTGAGTGTATGTGCGCGTGTGTTTCTTTAACTTGTGTTAAATATAATGTACTAACAAGATGAGGTGAAAAACTCCCAACTTTCCATTAGAGCGGTTTAAATTTAGAAGGAAGATTACTCCCCTCGATGTGTGTGAGTGTGTGTGTATGGGTGTGTGTTTATTTTTATTTTTTTATTTTTTTTATTTTTTTAATGGATAGTCAAAATATGGAGGAAATTTTCCCGCCTTCTGATTGAAATGCTTAGAATGAGTATTTCCCTCATTCAATATATAAATTCATTACATAAGTTTAAAAAAATAAAATATAAACAAAAAAAAAAAATTAAAAATATATAATAATAAAAAAATACAACAATATATATATTAGAAGAATTTCAAAAATAAAAATAAAAACATTCAGTCTTAAATTTTAATTGGACTTAATTAGATAAGGTACTGTCTTTGGACGTGCGTCTTGGGATGCCTAATACCTTCCCCGGTCGTAACTGACCTCTGAACCCTTTAAAACGAATCTCTAGTCGGACCATATTATTTTTGAAGTCAAAATTTTACTTAAGCCATTTTTTTAAAAATTGTTTTCAAAAAGAAAAATCCGGTGACCTAGGACACCATTTAAACTCAATGTTAGGTGGCGATTCTTTTTTCTAAAACTGGCTTAAGTATTTTTATGAGAAAACCGATATTTAAAAAAAAAAAAAAAAAAACTTCTCATTTTACCCTCAGTATATTTATTTTCATTTAATTGGAAAATCGGGGCGCGTCATCCTCCCCCTAACCTGTTTAGGGTTTGGGTGTGTAGGAAACCAACCAAACCGGAAAGTTAAACCAAATCAACAAAAAAAAATGTCCCCAAAAAAATTGCGCGGTTCGATTCAATGTTAGGAAAAAATTGCACCTTGCAATTCGGTCTAAGTTTCATTGGGTTTGAATCGCGGTTTAGACCAAACGGCACCGCACTACTCAAAACGACGTCATTTTGAGTGGTTATATGTCGATGTGTTTGTGTGAGTTCTCGAACACATCGCAACCTTAGCTCCTTTCTTTTATTTCATTCCCACTCTCCTCCTACTAGCCGCAAGACAACAACACCATCTTCGTTCCAAACCCTAGCTCCATTCTCGTCTTTCTAGTTCTGATTCTGTTTAATGTTTTGTGTTTCAATAGTGTCTTAGTTCCTATTTTTCTTTTTAGTGTTTCAGTTCTTATATTTATGTCTTAGTTCCAATTTCTATTTTCTTCTTGTTTAGATAATTGGTGGCTAAAAATCGTAATTTGGATGACAACCCCCTCTGGTTCCTACCAATTCTGCACTCCCACTGAAACCTAGTTGAAATATGATGTTATTTGTTTGGGACCATTTCACAAAATTGAAATGTGAGGCGGGTGAGGCTCCTAAAGCAGCGTGTAACTATTGCTCTAAAGATTTTACATGTGATATAAGAAAAAATGGAACTAAGACAATGCCAGTTCACCTAATAGAAAGATGTAACAATTACTCGTTTAGAATCAAGTGTAAGAAACAAACAATTTTGGGGTTTAAACCGAAATCGGATTGTGATGAGGGCAAAAGTAGTAGTGGTCAACTCGTATCGTGGAATTTTAGTGCAATCGCTTGTAGACAAACACTTGCTAAAATGGTAATAATTGATGAATTGCCATTTAGGTTTGTTGGAAATGAAGAATTTAGGGAGCTAATGCGTGTTGCTCAACCTATGTGGGTGAATATTTCTTGTCGCACTACAGTTGCTAGAGATTGTTTGTAACTTTATTCGAATGAAAAGAACAAGTTGAAGTATTTTTAAGGGTCAAAGAGTTTGCCTAACAACCAACATATGGACTTTGAAAAATTTAAATTACATGTGTCTTACCGCGCAGTTCATTGATAATGATTGGAAATTACACAAAAAAAGTCCTTAATTTTTATTTAGTTCCAAATCATAAAGCCAAAACTCTTGGTAAGGCAATTGAAACTTGCTTAATTGATTGGGGAGTTTGCAAGTTTCTTACACTAACAATCGATAATGCAAGTTCAAATAATGGTGCTATTATTTTCTTGAAGAGGAAGACTAAAAATAAGAAGGAAATTGTATTTGAACATGAGTAGACATATGAGATGTTGTGCGCACATTCTAAATCTTATTATTTGTGTGGGTTTAAAAGAAATGGATGACTCCATCCTCAAAATAAGAAGTGCAGTGAGGTATGTGAGGTCATCCCTATCTAGGAAGACAATTTTCAAGAAATGTGCCAAAAAAGAAGTTGTCGACTGTGAGAGTAAGGTTTGTCTTGATATGCCAACTAGATGGAATCCCACTTATTTCATGTAGGATAGGGCAATTAAGTTTCAAAAAGCATTTGAGTGATTGGAAGACGATGATTCATAGTTTATACCTTGTATAGAGTTGAAGATGGTGATGATGAAAAAGAAGATGACGTAGACAAATGGAATGTGGGAGCAAAAAAGGCTAGAAAGGTTTTGGGTCCACCGAGTAGTGGTGATTGGGAAAAAGCCAAGTTTTTTTTTTTTTGGGATAAATTCCTTAAATTATTTAACAATTGAACTTTACGTTTTTCCGATTCCTTGTCACGTCTAATAATTTCTTCATGGAGCTTACAATAATCCAAAATGGAATAAGTAAGCTAGGAACAAACTCTAATAGATTTTTACAGTTGTTGGCGAGTGGAATAAAGGAAAATTTTAATAAATATTGGGGAAATACACGAAAAAATAATTATGTTGTTGCTTGTGGTGGTTGTTCTTGATCCCTGACATAAGTCAAAGTATGTTGGATGATGTCTTGGGCTATGTTATGATATTTTTATTGTGCTTGAGGTAATTAATAAATTGAAATGGTGTTTGAATCGACTGTATGTTTGGTGTTCTAAAAATAGGATAACAAATGTAAGTGAATCTCAAGATAGAAGTAAACCTTCGAATGCAAATGATTTTGACGTGGAAGATACAGATGCACGTAAGTTTTTTTTTTTCGCCCAATTTCAAGAGCACCTAAAGGAAGAAGGTAATAATGTGAGTAACAAATCAGAGATAGATAAGTTTCTGTCTGATTCTTATGAGAAGGAAAGTGATAATTTTGATATATTCGGGTGGTGGAAGATAAATTCGACAAATTATTCGATTCTCTCCCCAAGTAATGAGGGATGTGTTAGCCATTCCGGTCTACAAAGATAGTGGAGACTTAGCTTATACTCAAAATTGGTTCCAGTCGTCAACTTCCATTAATTTTCAAGAAATAATGGAAGAAGTTGAACAACTTGAACCTATTGACATTGAGGAAGGTATTAAAAAAATAAAAACTATATGTTTAACAATGCATAATTTATTTGTTAATGCATTGATTTTTCTCTTCATTTTTTTTTTTTGTTGTAGAACTTGGTGAACCTATTTTATTGGAATTGGAGATTATTAACGATTATCAAATCATCCTTTGAAATGGAAGCTTAGGTAATGGTTTGGATTATTATTTTTATTTGTTAGACTATTTTTTATTTTTTTATTTTTCGGACTGTCATGGATTGGGGCGGTATTTATTTTTGGGACTGTTATTTTTATTTTTTTGGACTGTTATGGATTGGTGAACTGTATTTATTGTTTTAACTGTGAAATGAATGGATTGTGAACAACTTGAACTGAAGTTTACGTAATAGATTTTTGTTTGTTTTTTCAGTTGTGTTGAATTTATATTGTAATTATGTGCTGAATATGTGTTATAATTTTGTACAGCTGTAGTTTTGTACAGGAATTGTTTTGTAATTTATTGAATTGAATTTGTGTTGTAATTTTAATTCTATAATTTGTGCTGAATTGAATTGGTGGACTAAATTGTTATGAATTTGTTGGTGAACTAAACTAAATTTATTGGTGAACTGAATTTCAAATTTAGTTGGGATTGAATTTGTTCTAAACAGAATTTGTTGACAAATAATGAGGTTGGAGTGGTATTAAATATTGAATAAGTGGGATAAAAATTTGAATGTGGCCCGAAAAAAATTAGGCCTAAAAAAAGGTCCAGAACAAAATCAAACCGAAAATCAAGTCGAACTGCACGATCAAGTTATATTCTTCACAAAAATCGAACCGAGCGATTCTAATTTCCATGCAAGGTGAGGGCTAGGGAGGAGGGAGGTAAAGTAGGTGGGGGTAGGGTAGGGTAGGAGAGGGTGGCGTCATTGGATAAAATTTTCCCCAAGAACCCGTGTAGTCTTACCGTTATTCCACTCTGTTGGAAGCGCTAAGTATACCTAATCAACTCTATTGCTATGGAATACTTGAATATATAAGGAAGAATTTAGGGAAAGGCAAGTAATTAGGCGAAGGAATCTCTTTATATCTCTAGAGAGGAATTTACAAGGATTGTTGAACTCTTATGCTGCATTTGGTATGTTGGAATGGAATGGAATAGAGTGGAATGGAATGACAAATAGGATTAGAATTAGTATGGTAATGGAAGGAAATGGTCATTATCATTCCTATGTTTGGTGACAAAAGAGATATATTTGTTAAAAATTCGAAGGGTAAAATAGTAATTTAATTACATTTTCAAAGGATATAATAGTAATTTAGTTAAATTTAATTCCAATTCTAATATTTGGTAATTGTTTGGTCACGTTTTTTGGCCGATGAAGGATTAAAACTTAGTCCAATATAATTAAGAATAATTAATACTAAATTTATTTTGGGATTGGTTAATCCAATATTGTGGGATTGGGAAATCCTTGATAATTGGAATGAAGTTTAATTCCATGTACCAAACAATGGAATGGTTATTCCCATGACCATTCCAATCCCGTGTCATATCCCGTGCACCAAACGCAATGTTAGGGTTTGAGGGACAGATTGGAGCAGATGAGCTTATCTCCTTATGTACGCCTTGGCCTTGAGGATGGTCGGTTAAGATTTATATAATATAACGGTTGAGATTCAAGGCCTAAAACCTTTCTCTAAAATATCCGCATAAAGAATCCTCTATATACATCTACAAATATACACCGTAATCTTCTCTAGACTACCCTAGAGTTCTCTGGAACCTTCCGGAAACTGAAGAGCCTCATTGGGTTGGGCCTCCCCTTACAATTGGGCTGAATAAAAAATTGCACTTGTCAAGACTCAAGGACTTGGGCCGTGACATTCACCCCCACTTGATTTCACGACGCCCTCATCGCAATTCTTTCTTAGGAGCACTAGAAATGTTCTTCGATCTATCTCTAGTCCTTGGGTTCTCGATAATCTTCGGTTCCTTCGGCTTCCCTTATTGATTCTTTGTTCTCTCACATAGATGCTTACTTTTGTAGCCTTGGTGTAGCTCCGTGCATATTCCGGTTACATTGCTACTTAAAGTTTCCCTGTCTTGAGCATGTCTCTTGGATGCTCTCCTTCTATGGGACTTTCGCTTCGCTCGAGGTTTGTGTTAGGTCACATTGCCTTGTGATGCTTCATTCGAAAAAATGCTCTTTCGGTACCTTCGTTGTCCTGGTGATTTCTCAATCGGATTGGCATCCCTCTTTGATGCCGACTTTTGTGACTCATCCCGCTCAAGTTGCATGGAGCCTAGAAGTTGTGTCGTCCGTACTTGCGTTTCTTCTGTTGGCCCCTATTGTCGTGCCTCAAACTTCATTGTCAAGGTACTAAGGATCTTCTTTTTTGCACAGTCTTATACCCAATGTTGACTGTCCCAAATAAGGCAACTGGCCCACAACTTGGAATGACTTACCATTGTATCTTGTTTGGTTGTTTGCTCCTTCCTCGAAGGCTTTAACCAATTACTCTTGTAGGCCATGATGTCAGCTTCCCCTTAAATTGGTCAGAGTGCCATTACCCCTCATTGGAAACACTTGATCCATCAGTACCATCACTATTGTTTTCGCTATCTTGGGCTTGGTGAGCGGGGTTGTATGTCAAAATCCTCTAACGACACAACCTCGAAGATTGTAGATGTCAAGTCTTTCACTCCTTGTTGTCTTAGTTCTAAATTTGCCCATGCCTGTAAACCATTGAGAAAGTAGAACAAGAAATCATTGTTAGAGATGTCCAGGATCTCCAGGATCAAGGTCATGAACTCATTCACGTAATCCAAAATCCTGCTCATCTGCTTGAGTGGATAAAGCTTCATCCATGCTTCGTCCTCCGCATTCGTTAGACAAAATTGTTGCTTAATATCCTTCCTTCTTGAATTGATTAAATAACTTTATGTGACACATAACTTTCTCAATGTCCCTGTGTCGTCTTCGCCACCACAAAGTAGCGGTATTAGTGAGGTATTGTATAGCCATGTGTACTTGAGCGACTTCATCCCTTACACCAGGAGCCTCAAAATATTGTTCAAGACTCCACAAGAAGTTCTCAAGCTCATGAGCGTCCTGTTGTCTAGCACACGTCGATGGCTTGGGTACATCCAACCTCTAAACATCATGGGATAGGCTAGTTCCTACCGCGATCGCACGCTTGCACAAGGCCAGGTTCAAATGAATTTAGATTTCCATTTCAACAAGGCCTTGGAGCTTAAATATCTCGCCCATGAGCTCCTTACGAAGACCTCGAAGCTTCGCCACTAAGGAATGACCCAACTCATTCAAGACACCCCTCGTGGCATTATGGATAAAGGCATCCTCCGACACTAGCTCGTCCAATCGCTCATGGACATTCTCAAGCTGAAAGTAAGAGTTACTTAATGCGATTTCAACCTCTACTAGCTAGCCTCAATGTTGGACGCTTGGTCCCTCGATTTTCTTTGACACCTCATTTGGCGTTGCTCTTCGGGTACTCGATCCTGTACGTTCTCCTCAATCAGAGAGATAAACCAATCTTTGTCATTCGTTCTGACAACCTTAAACCTTCAAGTGTTATGGCTTGTGAACCACAAAACATACCCTTCAACTATCCTTGATAGTCATTGGGCTCTGTTACCAACTGTCATAGACTAAAACTTTTCCCCAAGAACTCGCGCGCCCTTAACATTATTCCACCTTGTTGGAAGCGGTAAAAAAAACCTAAAAAACTCTATCTCTAGGGTACACTCAAATAGAGAGGGAAGGAATTAGGGATTTCAATAAGGAATTTGGAGAAGAAATTTATTTATATCTCTAGAGAAGAATTTTGCTAAGCTCTTAGGGTTTGACATATGAATTGGAGCAAATGAGTTCATCTCCTTATCCTTGGCTTGAGCTCCTCTCTTTGTCTTGAGGATGGACGGTTAAGATTGATCTAATCCGACGATCAAGATTCAAGGTCTAAAACCTTCTTATAAAATATTCTCCAAAAGATTCCTCTAAACACATCTATAAATATACAATGAAATCCACTCTAGACTACTTTAGAGCTCTCTGGAAACCCCAAAAAAATAGAGAGCCTCTGTAAGTTGGGCTCCCCTTACACTTGGACTGAATCAAAATTAGGTTTGTCAAGACTCAAAGACTTGGGCTATGACAGTGGGGGTGAGAGGGCAGGGTGAGGGGTAAGGAGGATAGGGCAAAGCAGATTGGTGGAGTAGGGTAAGAGATGTTAGGAAGTGGAACAAAGGGAAGGGTGAGGGGTAGGGAGGAGAAAGAAGAGTGGGGAATAAGGTGAGGGCAGGGAGAAGGCGTTAGGGTGGGGGATAAGGTAGGTAGAAAGGGGTTTATTAGGGTAGGGAGGAGGGGGATGGGGCAAGGTAGGGTAGGAGAGGAGAAAAGAGTAGAGAGTAAGGTGGGGGGTAGAGAGAAGAGGTTAGGGTAGGGAATAAGATGGGTAGAAAGGGTTCACTAGGGTAGGGAGGAAAAGGAGGGGGAGGGGGCAAGGTAGGTCAAGGGGATAAGAGAGGATAAGATGGAAAAGAAGAAGGTACCAGAGGGTAAAGTGGTGGGGTATGGAGAAGGGGTTAGGATATTGGGGGGATAAGGTTAGAAGAAGAAGTTCACTAGGGTAAGGAGAATGAAGAGGAGGTTGGGTAGGGTAGGAGATATGATCGGGTAAGGTGGGAGAGCGTTAGGGAGAAAGGGTCATGGTAAGAGAATAAGGTAGGTAAAAGAGGGTCACTAGAGTATGGAAGATGGAGCAAAGTAGGGTAGGAGGGTGGGGGATAAGGTGTGTAGAAAGGGTTCTCTAGGGTAGGTAGAGGGGAGAAGGGGCAGGGTAGGGTAAAGCGATAAGAGATGGTAGAGTAGGAAGAGAGAGAGAGAGAGAGAGAGAGAGAGAGATAGAGAAAGTGGTAGAAAAGAGGGTCAAGGTAAGGGAATAAGATTAGTAGAAGTGGTTCACTAGGGTAGGGAAGAGGTGGCAGGGTAAAGTAGGAAGGAGGCAAGTTGGGGGATAGTGTGGTTAGGTTGGGGGGTAGGTTTAAGAAGGGTCAGGGTAGGGTAAGAGGATAAAATAGGAATAGAGAAGATGTGGAAGGGTAGGGAGAAGAAAGGTAGAATAGGGTGGGAGAAGGAGTTAGATTAAGGGAATAAGGTGGGTAGAAGAAGGAGTTTACTAGGGTAAGGAGGAAATGGTAGAATAGGGTAGAAGAGTGGGGGATAAGGCGGGTAGAAGTGGCATGGTAGGATAGGAGGATAAGAGGGAGTCGAGTGGGAAAGGGAGAGGGAGGAGGAGGTAGGGTGGAAGAGGGATAAAGTGGGTAGAAGGGGCATGGTAGGATAGGGGGATAAGAGAGGGTAGAGTGAAAGAGGGAAAGAGGGGAGGGGGTCGGAAAAAAGAGTCAATGTGGGGGGATAAGATGGGTAGTAGGGGTTCACTAAGGATAAGGAAGAGAGGGCAGGGTAATGTATGAAGGGAGCAAGTTGGGGGATAGGTGAGGTAGGTAAAGAAGGGTCAAGGTAAGGTAAGAAGATAGGAGGGGAGTAGGGAGGAGGTGGCAAGGTGGAAGAGGGGGGTAGCGAGAAAAGAGGTAGGATAGGGGTTGAGATGAGAGAGGTAGGACAGAGTATGTAGGGGATAAGGTAGGAGGGGTTAGGGTAGGGTAGGTAGGATTGGATAGGCTAGGAAGGTGGGGGCCGGATGCCGGATGGGGTATAATATGAAGGTTTAGGGTAGGATATGAGGTAGAGAGAAGGGATGTAGGGTAGGTGGGTTTGGGTAGGAAGGAGAGGGCAAAGTAGGGAAGGGGTAGAGAGAAGAGAGGTAGGGTAGAGGTTGGGAGGAGGAAGGTACGTAGGACATAGTTGAGGGATAAAATGGGTAGGATAGGGTAGGGTAGGAGGAGAAAGCACGATGGGGTAGGGTGGGGTTAGGGAGGAGAAATGTTAGGTAGGTGGTGACGAAATTTTAATCACTTTGAATTACTCGCAAGTGCAAAAGTCAAGTTTTAATAGTATAGAAAGAGTAGAGTTGTCGTATCCACAAAATTGTCGTAACCTAACTTTATCTAGGTGACCCAATTTTAGGTTTTTGTTATAGAAATATAAAACTAAACTAAACTAATTAAACTAAAATACTAAGAATAACGTCTATGGGAATAAATTATATAGGGATTAATTTCGTTCACTTAATCGTGTTTGATTTAGTCTAGTTCACATTAACGGTTATTATTCTACCTGACAATTTAGGTGTCTAAAACTCACTCACTACCTCTCCCGAGTGTAAAGTAAATGAATATGCAATTTATGTCAACACCAATATCTGTATCTAGCGTCTAAACGATTACATGAGTCTCATCCCAACCTCACGGATTGCACACGTTCTAATAATCTCTCGAAACATTAGAATGTCGCGATGTGTTTAAACCCTAGTCCGAATCCGGGGTTACCTCTTCCAAGTGTCAAACCCTGTATTATCAAATTAACCAAAATATCATAACAAGTATATAATGGAAGTAAAAAGTACGGTAAACACAATCGAATAGGTTTGAACAACCGATAACGAAACAATGATTTACTCAAACATGTATATTCATGAACTATATCAATCCGTAAATAATAAACATTTAGCTCATTGCTATAACCAAATATTCAACTAAAAACAATATATACATGATCAAACAACCAACAAGATTTAAGAAATAAAGAGAGAAACAAGGGAGAATAATCTGAAGAATGGAAGATTCCACGTTCGTAAAATCTGCTCTGATCTTGTTTTCTCTTCTCCAAAATGAGTTATCCTCTTTTTGGGTCTAGTCTTTGCGCTCTCAAAAACTCCAAAAAATGTTCTAGGTATGAGTAGGAATGAGTGGAAATCAATAGAAATGCAAAATATCGCAAAAATATCTGAAACTCGTAGTTGTTGCAGTGATCAGGGGGTCAGAAACACACTGACAGACAATCACTGCCGTGACCAAATCATCGCTGCAGCGAGATAAATTTTCGCTACAGTGATATATAGTCAATGTCTAGCGCTTGATTTGTATTTTTGCCATAATATTCTCGTCCAAACTTCGATTGAGGTAATTCAAAAACATATGGAAATATAAGACATATATCTACAACTTCTGTGTTTTAATATTTTCCAAAATCGGATTGCATCATTGTCAAAAATGATCTTGAAGTTACTGCACCTGAACCAATTTTGCATCTTGTTTCCTATTTATTTATAAACCTACAAAATAATACAAAAATATATTAAACTAATAAAAATGCTTGAAAACACACAAATATTTGAACCTAAAAATACTTAATTTGTTGGTAAATACACCACTCATCAAATACCCCCAAACTCAAACATTTGCTTGTCCTCAAGCAAAAACACCCACACAAGAAAACAAACTACTACAATGAAATAACGAACACAACTTGCTAAAAATGAAAGACACTAACGAACTAAAGATAACGACGTGTGAGTTTTGAATTTCAACTAATCGACCAAAAAGTTTTCCCTCAATGGCCCCCAATTATATCGAGTTCAAGAATAAAACCGCACCATGTGGTGTTCTAGAATTTCAACATTCAATAATGGTAAATGTCATTCTAGATCATTTCCAAGTGTGTGTGAGAAAACTCTCATTACACAACCATCCAAAGATCGGATTGGATTATCCACCAACAAAATTCATGACTTAAACCAAAGAGGTATAGGATTTCCATAAGCCAGATTGGGTTCCACTCTCTACTAATGTAGGCTAAGCAATTCGAAAAGATCAAAAGGACTTGGTTTAGTTTTTATCATTGGCCAAAGGTATATCGGGAATATAAAACAGGTAAACGTCATTAACTCAATGATACCCAAGGCACAACGCTTGACACTATATCACACTTGTACCCATAAAGATCAATTTCGAAACAATCCCAAACTTATATTTTAAAATGTAGTACTCACTTGTCTAAACAAACAAAAATAAAATCATATTTACACATGTTTGTTTTTAACGAACACACCCCCAAACTTATTTGATTTATACAATTTCACAGGTGTAGAAATATGATAGAAAAATGACAAGCGAGTACTCGAATACCGAACCAATCAAAAGTTTGCCCAAAACCCAACCATTCACTTCAAGTAGCATAAACAAATGTTAACTTGATTTCAACCCAAATCGTGCCTTAGGTTTAGCGACAGTGGTTTGGAAAAAATTTAATTGGCCAGGGTATTTGTTACGTGTTCGGAATTGAAACAACTAACAAGCTTCGACAGGGTAACAAGGGGTAAAACATATTACATCGAAGGCTTCAGTGGCTTAAGCGATCAAAATGAATGCCTAAATCATATCTCTTGAACTACCTCGCCTAGGATTTCGCCTCGAGTTTCCCCCAATCAGGTTCTAGAATCCCTTAAATTTTCATGAACTTGGCTATTGGATAATTGACGTCAAATCAATTAGATAGTTAGTACATTGAGTCTACGTACTCGTGCAAATTAGGATCCGCAATGACTTTTACCAAAACGAGGTGTCAAGCACACATAACACACATGAATGGACATTACGCTTGACCTCGATAAACAACTGGGGGAAAATATCATCATCAAGTAATGGTCCAGAAAAACAACGAAACTCAACACACAACAACAATAGCTACAAACACACTTATACTAAACAAACATGCATGCAATTAACTAAACAACAATTAAACTTAACATAACACAACAAAAAGACATCAAACTATAAAGTATACAAAACATAAACATCCCCCCCAAACTCAGAATGGGCAGTGTCCATAGTGACCCAACATCAAACTCAACAATTGACATATAGCATAGTGACGAAGGGGTTTTTGAACACGTACCTGCGAGGTGAGACAATCTCGCTTCCGAGTGTAGTCAGCGGTGATGCTCCATTATTTTAAAACTTGGGTTGCCTCCCAAGAAGCGCTTGGTTTAATGTTCTTGACTTGACACGGAGAAAACTCATCAAAGAGCGGCTTTTGCCCATAATATGTGTTATATAACACAACATACGGGTCTTGATTCTCAACGCCCTCAAACTTGGTGAAATGTAGCATTGTTCAGCACATACTCTCAACTTGATTCTTCTTCGGCTCATGTGCTTGGGAAGCTTGAATGAACAGTGCAAAAGGTGGTGGATGATAAGTAAGCCACATCAGATCCTCATAGATGTGATCGTCTTGGATCGGCGGTGGCATCAAAATTTGGATCTCAATCGGTGAAGACTCACAATATCATCTTGTGATTCTTCATTGATGATCCATGGTTGGGTTTTCTTCTCATTTGAATCATCGTCATTGAATGCACCCAAGTTCCTCTCGCTTGCATTCAGTTCCTCCTAGTGGATTTCAAATATGGATGTGACTTGTGTATCTCTCAGTATCACCACTTCTGACTCGGACACAATAAAACAAATAAGTTGACCGATTTACATCTCAAGAGACTTTACAGTCATATCAATTTCAATGCAGATCGTCTCAATATTGTCGAGACGATCCTTATGCTCATTGAGACGGTTATGCGTTTCCCTCTAGAAAGCTTGAGTCTCACCCATAAATGTAGCAAACATCTCTTCTAAGGTGAAGAAAGACTTCATAGGTTGGTTTGGGGTGTCAATCCATGGCGCTGAAACAGTGGAACTATCGCCCAAACTTTTGTAGCTCATTGAATAATTTCAATTCTAAAAATCAAACTCCGCCATGTCTTCTAACAACCAATAAGCTTCATCTGCGGTTAGTTGGTAGAAAGAGGTGGTACCGTTTCCTCCTTCCACCCAACTTCTAGTTGTTGCTTGTAACTCGTCGAGGAAGTTCAGTAGTTGACACTCCCTCGGGAAATAATGATTGGGGAACCCAAATAGCAACTCATTGTATCGTTCCCAAGCACAATAGAACGGTTTAGACTCCTGTTGAGAAAATCGCAACAGCACTTGTTGATGAGATATCTTCAAGTACCTCGCAAATAAAAAAAACTAAAAGCGAAAATTAAAAATAAAATAAATTCCTAAATTAAAATCAAGTTACTCACAATATCAACAACAATCTAAAAGTCAATCCTCAACAACGGCACCAAAAACTTGATGGCAATATTTTAATCACTTTGAATTACTCGCAAATGCACTAGGTCAAGTTTTAATAGTATAGGAAGAGTAGGGTTATCGTATCCTCAAAGATTGGTTTAAATTGTCGGTAAGTACCGCAATTGTCGTAACCTAACTTTATCTAGGCGATCCAATTTTAGGTTTTTGTTATAGAAATATAAAACTAAACTAAACTAATTAAACTAAAATACTAAGAATAACGTTTATGGGAATAAATTATCTAGGGATTAACTTCGTTTACTTAAACGTATTTGATTTAGTCTAGTTTACATTAATGGTCATTAATTTATTCGACAATAGAGGTGTCTAAAACTCACTCACTACCTCTCCCGAGTGTAAAGTGAATGAATATGCAATTCGTGTCAACACCAATATCTATATCTAGCGTCTAAACGATTATATGAGTCTCGCCCCAACCTCACGGATTGCACACATTCTAATAATCTCCCGAAACATTAGAATGTCGTGATGTGTTTAAACCCTAGTCCGAATCCGGGGTTACCTCTCCCAAGTGTCAAATCCCGTATTATCAAATCAACCAAAATATCATAACAAGCACATAATGGAAGTAAAAGAAAGGTAAACACAATTGAATAGGGATGAACAACCGATAATGAAACAACAATTTACTCAAACATGTTTATTCATGAACTATATCGATCCCTAAATAATAAACGTTTAACTCATTGTCATAACCAAATATTCCACTAAAAAAAATATATACATGATCAAACAACCAACAAGATTTAATAAATAAAGAGAGAAACAAGGGAGAATAATCTGAAGAATGGATGATTCCACGTCCGTAAAATCTGCTCCGATCCTATTTCCTCTTCTCCAAAATGTGTACTCTTCTTGGGTCTGATCTTTGAGCTCTCAAAAACTCCCAAAAACGTTCTAGGTATGAGTGGGAATGAGTGGGAATAAATAGAAATGCAAAATATCTCAAAAATATTTGAAAATATCATTGCTAGCTAGTGTCTGGTCACTGCAGCGATCAGGGGGTTAGAAACACACTAACGGACCATCACCGCAACGATATATAGTCAGTGTCTGGTGCCTGATTGTATTTTCACCATAACATTTTTGTCCGAACCCCGATTAAGTTGATTCAAAAACCTATGAAAATATAAGACATATATCTAAAACTTCCATGTTTTGAGATTTTCCAAAATTAGATTGTATCATTGTAAAAAATGGCCTTGAAATTACTACACCTGAACCGATTTTGCATCTCGTTTCCCATTTATTTATAAACCTACAAAACAATACAAAAACATATTAAACTAACAAAAATACTTGAAAACACACAAATATTTGAACCTACAAATACTTGATTTGTTGTTGGTAAATAAACGACTCATTAGTAGGGTAGGGAGGAGGGGACAAGGTAGGAAAGGGGTTAGGGTATGGGTTGGGAGGAGGGAGGTAGAATAAGGTGGGTGGTGGATAGGGTAGGTATGTGGGGTAAGGCAGGAGGCGTTAGGGTAGGGTAGGTAGGATTGGGCATGGTTGGGATGAAGGTGCCAAATGGTAGGATTATATGGGGTAGAGAGGAGGGGATATGGTAGATTGGTAGGGTACAATATGAGGGGTTAGGGTAGGATAGGGGGTAGGGAAAAGGGATATAGAGTAGGTGATAGGGTAGGGAAGATATGATAGGGAAGAGGTGGAGGAGATAAGAGATGGGTAGGGAAAGGGGTGGGAGTATAACAATGAGATGGTTAGGGGTGGGGTAAGGGGTAAGAAGCGGTAGTCAGTGGGGTACAGTTAGAGTAGGGGGTAAGTTAGGGAGATATAGTAACGAGTATGTGAGGGGTAGGGGATAGGGTAGGAGAAGGGAGTGAGAAAGGGTAACAAGAGGTATTAGGTAGGGTAGGGTAGGAGGGGTTAGGGTTAAAGCCGGTGATCAAACCCAACAGCGTTGTGCTAGTCTTTGCTTGATATCTAGCATTTAGAGAGGAACGAACCTATTGGTAGAGCAATATACTGCCTTCAGAGAAAGACAAACAAACCGTAACGATCCAGTTTTTTAGGGTCGCTACTCGGTTTCTCCCTTTTTTATTTTTACAGAGAAATAAAGGGAAAAAACAAACCACTCCACTACCAAGCTTCTGCTATGCCACTCTAGTAAATAAAATAATAATAGACGTGACCTCGACTTGCTATTACCCTACCTATCGCCAATAGTGGACCTGTCTCTAACCGGAGTACTTAAGACAAAATATTTTATCAGTGTATTATCTTCATAATCTAAAAACAATTTATGGATCAAGCATAATTATCAAATACCACTTTTCAAAATAGAATATAAATATAACCGTACACTGAGCTAAAATAAAATCTCACAACTATCATCAAAATAAAACAAATACATTTAAATCAACTAATCAAATTATTTTTATATAATAAATAGCTGACACACGTACTTCCCTACTAGTTATAGGATCGTTTTACCTCACAGTTGAGAGTTATAACGGTACCGTAACCTATATAATTGTGCAATTTAAGGTTACCATCAGTATAAGAACCATTTAATAGCTCCAATGGTATGAACCAACACGTGGTATAAACTACCATACCATAATGATAATCATCATCGTCAACAACAACTATAACAACAACCACTTCCAAGACTTGTCCTCCTATCATGTCACAACACAACGTCCTACAAGACATGCCCTCCTCTTAGGACCAACAACATCTCGCAGGACATTCCCTTCTGTTGGGATCATACTATGACATAGTTGAATAATAATAATAATAAAAATTATTTTCCACAATAAAAAATTTTATTGATCCACGTAACATTATAAAACTGTATGTTTTAATATATATATTTTTTTCACAATTTAGTATGAAAAATAAAATTTGACAATTTACATAGAAGACAGTACACTTACCTCGATAATCGCACTACTATTATGCTACCGCCGTAACCCTGACGTACTTGGCGTCATCTGTGAACCTAATAATGACATGGCCTAAACTAAGAATTTATCTAAATAAATTAAGTATGCAATACGTAACATTAAAATGCATTTTTTCCATTCCAAAATTTTATTGATTATATAAAATTTATTAAAATTAAACATTTTATTTTCTCAACTCAATATTAATTTTACAATTAAAATATTATAGTTACATTTATAAAATTTGTCAATTAATAATTTAACTACAGAAAAAAAAATTTACTAACTATTAAAAATATTACTAATGAATAAAATACTAAAAATATTATTATAACTAAATTTATAATTTTTCCTTTAATTTAAATTCTTCACATATTATATACATATATACATATAAACATTTATAAATACACGTTGTTAAAATTATACTATATATATACACATATATAAATAGCTAGTTAAAATTTTACTTATACATAATTATTTTACATAATAATAATATAAGAGAATACAAATAAACAGATAATAAAAAAAAACAAAAAATAAAGAACCTACCTCCAAAGAAGACGAGCAGTAGAGAGAGTTGAGAGAGAGACACAAAAACAAGACCATGTTTGTTGATATTATTATTATTATTATTTTAAATGTAGTGCACGTGTTGTGTATCTTCTTAGACAACACATATCCAAGTACTAGTGTATAACCCGTGCCTAAAGGCACGGGTGAAAAGTGTGCTTTATTCCAGTGCGTTCTCTTACCAAAAGATACTTGAAATGATGTCCAAATATCATTACCAATAATTCAAAAAAAATAATTTAAATCACTACCAGTAATTAAAAAAAACTACCTTCAATCTTAAAAAGCTCACCTCGTATTGGTTGATATGTTCAATGAAGGGTGGTGTCAACTCGATCTAATAAATTCTGTAACTGATAATAATTGAAAATCATAAGATCAAATGAAATACAATCACCAATGAAACTTCAATTCATAAGACAAAAAACTTAAGTTGAAATGGGATATAAATTATAACAGTGATTAATCTGATGTCATGTTCATTACTACTATCAAGTGTGAAATACTTGCATCTTTCCTTTTGCAGAGGAAATTCCTTAAAAGGTGCAACATCAACAGCTTATGGACAGGTTCTTGCTCTCTACCAGATGGGCCATCAGAAAAGCTGTTGCTGCAGGAATGTATGCCCTTCCCAAAAAAGAACAACTCTTGAAGAAGCTAAATGAAAATGGTGAGTTTCAAATTTCTGCAACACTTCATATACATTTTTTCTATCGTTTTGCTTCAGCTAGGTATTACAAAAGAGCATTCCAGCTAATGATTTCACGTTCATCACAACTAAACTGATTTTTCAATGGTTGAATTTAGCAATCTGCCTTCATGTCACTGAGGTTTGTTCGGCACTTCTTTGCCAGCGAGCGTTAACCCAATGGCATTTTTTTCCAAATTCAGGCTTCACATATACTAATGTTGACCCAATGATTTATTGAGAGTCCCAAATTCACTTATGTTGAATCGAAACTCAACTGTGCATGAATCGATTGATGAATCAAATGAGAATATTGTAAGCAAATGCAATCAAATTCACAGACAAAAAACACTAATTAAACCAAATAGAAGAAAAACCCTAAATTTAATTGAATTCATAAACACAATTAACAGTTGAAACCTATGATCTAAACTGTAGAAAGATAATTCACAATCTGAACAAATTTGAGAAGAGAGAAAGAAAGAGAGATAACCTGGATTGAAGGTCACGGCTTGTAAAGAGAGATCGGGCGACGGAAGGTATAGATGTAGAACAGAGATCGGTCCTGAGATGTAGGCAAACGTGGGAGGAACGGTATCAATGAATATTCAAGCCGGAGTGTTAATTCAACACCAAAACCAAGAAAACACATAAATATTTCAGAGCAAGTGGTTTTTGTAGGAACAGAAACAGGAATTCAAGAGCAAAAACACCACCCAAAAAAAAATGAAAGTTTTTGTTCCAATTTCTTGTTTCTATTCCCAATTCTCTGAAAATGAATGTGGGAGGTCAAAATTTGAAGATTTTAAAATATATATATATATATATATATATATATATATATATATATATATATATATATATATATATATATATCCTTGCCGAAATTGAAACAAATCTCGATTTTTGAAACCATACCTTTACATTCAGCCTTGGAAACGGTAGTTGTGGTTGGGGTTGTAGCAGTATCTATGAAAAACACATAAATATTTCAGTTGAAACAACTAAGGAAAAAACCTGAAAAAATAATAAAAACAAATAAAATAATTCAATCCAATCAAGTTAGCAAAAACCTAATCAATCAAAATAAGAAAAGAAGGGATAGAGAGCAAATGTTTTTTTGCTTGAAAAAATAGTGAGAATCAATTACAGTTTATATGGAAACCAAAATATTTGGACGACGAACACGAAGAAGAGCATGAAGACGAAGGAACACTGCCTGTCACAAAAATTGTGGGTTCTTGGATGTATCATCACCTTTTCCTTAAATCACTGAATTAATCCACCTATTAAATTATCCCAGGTTTACGTTTCTACTCCAAGTTTTCTAGGAACAAAAACTCAAACATTGTCGGTACATAGATTAAAAAATACATCAGTTTTTCAGGAAAGTAGAATACCTAGGAGTTCACCGATGGCATTTAGACCATGGCGCCGACACGGGTGTCACCATAACTTTTAGTTTTAGATTTTCCATATTTTAAATATACATATATTCATATGTAGATTAGCCAAATAGGCAACCACAATCAAACAATTGAAATGATAGGATCTAAGTCGAAGCAAGAACAGTTGTACCTAGAAACTACACTCATAAGATTTAAAAAACAGAAACAAAAATAGATTTTTTTTGCAAACTAAATCATTCTAACAAACCCTCACAAAATTACTTTTTATCAACTAAAATCAATCAA
This sequence comes from Eucommia ulmoides, assembly GCA_016647705.1. Taxonomy (NCBI): domain Eukaryota; kingdom Viridiplantae; phylum Streptophyta; class Magnoliopsida; order Garryales; family Eucommiaceae; genus Eucommia; species Eucommia ulmoides. Next base: position 15,419,057 of record CM028327.1, on the reverse strand, counting down.
ACCAAAACTAACAATGTACATTTTCTATTAAAAAACATCACATATTAGGGTTAAAAGGACATGGATTCAAAAAGAATGAAAATCCACCAATAATAACATTTCATTAACCCCATCAACCTCATATGCTGAGATCAAAACAACTTTCGAGATAAAGTTCCATGCCTTCTAATATGGTTTAGGTTAGGACTATCAGAAACATTTACCTTGCTGATCTAAGGTATGTAAGAGTTGAATCCACTGCATGGGGTTGTCTGTAGTCCTTGAGAAAGAAAGAGAAGGCCCTCTGCCTACGGCGTGCCTGATAAAAATGTCAAGGGAATCATTCGCCGCCTCTGATTTCATGGCATCAGTGGCTAGTAAAATGGAACTACACAAATATCACAAATATCAAAATTAGCAGGCTTTAACATCTAATAACATAACAGAAGACAGATCTCCACCAACCGATAAATAAAATTACCACAGCTATTTTATAAAGTAGTCGTGCACTCTCTACAATCTGCCCCTCCTTTCCTAAATAATCATCTAATAAATGAAAAATAAAAAATATATATATACATACCAAAAGCTCCAAATTATATTCTTCCCAGGCAATCACATCATTTATAATGAAAGATAAGAGGGCATTAAAAAGCTCCAAAACCCCCCAAAACACCCAAAGTCTAAGAACATAAACAGAAATCTGGGAACCAAATGGAAACACTAAAAAAGTTGTTCTTGAGATTCAACATAAACAGAAATCTGGGAACCAAATGCTACCTGAGCATCTACATGAAACATATGGCATATAACCAAAACGACATCGTATATATGGTAGTCGAGAATGACATATACCCAAAATGACATCATATATATAATCATTAGCTCATTCTATGGCCTTTTCTTTGAAAACATACTATAACTTAACATTGCTAACCAAAACGATGTCGTATATAGAATCGAAAGCTCATCAAATGGCCTTTTCTATGATAACATATTATGACTTAACATTGCTAACCAAAACGGCATCGTATATGTGATCATAAGCTCATTCAATGACATTTTCTATAAACAGAAACAAAAACGGAAACAGGGAACAGAAACAGAAACAGGGAACAGAAACAGAAATGGAAACAGAAACAGGAAAAAAACAGTTACTAGAGTGGAGAGGCCAAAATGAGCCGCAAGTGAAGCCCTTGTAACTGAAATCAAAACTATTTGTAAAAACTGAAATTAAACAACAATGAATTAATGCCACATAAAATCCTTTAATGCAACAAAATATGTAAAAACAAATCATTATTCAGAAGCAGGAACAAGAACAAAAATAGAAACGGAAACAGAAACAGGGAAAAAACAGTTACTAAAGAAATAAATCCATGAGCACTTTTACTACTCTTTAAAGAAATAAAAAAACACAGTTACTAACCAAAAAGTTTCCCCCCCTCCCCCCCCCCCCCCCCCCCTTCATTTTGTGCAAAAATCAAACAACTTGCAGATGATTTTTTAGTTCTATTAAACACTTAGCCCTAAAGTTTTTCTATTCTACCATTTTAAGTCCCTATTATCCCTTTACATTGAAGAAAATGTTTATATTGGTTAACGATTCTTCTGCTACATCATTCATAATGAAATATGAGAGGGCATTAAGAAAATATTAGTCAGTTGCCAAAAAAATAAATAAGAAAATCTCAGTGTACTCATCCCTTTAGGTAAGAGATTTCACAAAACAGAAGAGATAAACACCATAATGTAAAACATCTATAAGTTTTAATAATAATGGGCCTGGAACAAAAATTGAAGAATGGTGGAAACGATGAAACTCGAATACGAAAATCTCGATGTACCACAATGTAAAACATCTTAGTGTACCCATCTCCCTCTGGATCTATTCTCAGGCATCAGAAATTGAAGAACAGTAGCAAACCCATCTCCAGCAGCAGAAATTGAATAACGGGCCTGGAACAAAAAAAAAACAGAAATAAGTGAACAAAAATACAAAAATCTAGGAATAGACACGGCGATGCCGCTAGATCGATGGCTATTGTTACTGCGGTGAGAATGATTGAGACCTAATTGTTTATGCCATGGCTAGAATTTGAACAAATCAGAAATTGAATCAAGACTCACCTTTTGGTCGCGAATGGTGGAAACGATGAAACTCGAATCAAAGCTCTCCTGTGCTGAGAAATTTTGTCCGACAGCGATAGGAGGCCATATCTGGACGACGATGGCGGTGGCGAAGCGAAGCATGACGGAGAGCGACGACGGTTGAGCCCTAATTATTCATGCCATGGCTCAACCTCCGTCGATGGAGGCAGAGGCTGGTGGTGGGGTGGTGTCGCCTGGTCGTGCGGTGGTGAGATCGATTCGAGAGAGCGATAGAGAGATGAGAAGCTGAGAGAGGGAAACGGGAGGAAGGCGGCTAAAAACCCTAATTTGCATTTTATGGCTGCGTTATTTTTTATCTAACGGTTACCAATATCTAAAGACATCCAACGACCCTGAATGTAAATGAGCTGATTTATTATATAGATGTTGTCTAAGAAGATAACCCATATGGTTGTTTTTTATTTTCTTTATTTATTTTTTAAAATATTTACACCAACTACTCTTAATATAAATAAAATATTTATTATATTCCAAAACTCTTTTGAAATTATATTTTAAATAACATAGCCCTGATACTTTTAACAGTCAAAATTAAAATTAACATGTAACCCCAAAGTTTTTAAAATCAAAATTTTTAAATATCATAATAATCCCTAAAAGTTTTGAAGTAAAATTTTAAAATAACATACTAAACCCAAATACTTTTCGAATATTATAAAATGCAATCGAAAATATACACAACCAAATACTTGGTCTTATAATCCTTCTCACCTAACAGGAATTTTGTCCCGAAATTCAATTAGCTTTAGTAAACAAGTGTGGTTATTTACTCCTATAAACAATAATGCCTATATTGTCAACAATATAACATTGAGCACGTGTATTACTCCCTAATAGGGTAATATGAACAATAGTGAATATAATGCAGTGCATGATGCATATGTGTTACTTTCTAGTAAGTAATATGATTCCAAACTCATCTCTAAACTAACATCTCAGCTCAACGATCTATCCTGTGGTCCACTATTGATATGACAATAACACCGAGTCTACATAACTTATAACCTAAACTCTGATACCAACTGTAACGACCCGATTTTCTAGGGTCGCTACTCGGTTTCTCCCTTTTATTTTTACGGATAAATAAAAGCAAAAGACAAATCACTCTACTACCACACTTCCGTTGCGCCACTCTAATAAATAAAATAATAATAGACGTGACATCAACTTACTATTACCCTACCTAGTACCAGTAATTGACTCGTCTCTAACCGGAGTACCTAAGATAAAATATTTTATTAGTGTACTGTCTTCGTAATATAAAAATAATTTATGAATCAAACATAATTATCAAATACCATTTTTTAAAATATAATATAAATATAACTGTACACTGAGCCAAAATAAAATTCCATAGCTATCATCACAATAAAGCAAATATATTTAAATCCACTAATCAAATTATTTTTATATGGTAAAATACCCAACACACATACTTCCCTACTAGCCATAAGATCGTTTCACCTCACAATCGGGAGTTATAACAGTACCGTAACCTGTACAACTGTGCAATCTAAGGTTTCCATCAGTGTAAGAGTCGTTCAATATCTCCAATGGTAGGAACCAACACGTGGTATAAACCACCATACCATAATGATAATCATCATCGTCAACAACAACAACTACCTGCAAGACTTGCCCTTCTATCAGGTTACAACAAACGTCCTACAGAATATGCCCTCCTGTCGGGATCATACTATGACATAGTCGGATAATAATAATACAAATAGTTCTCCACAATCAAAATGTTACTTGATCCACGTAACATTATAAAATCGTCAATTTTAATAAATATTTTATTTTTCACAATTTAGTATGAAAAATATAATTTGACAATTTATATAAAAGATAATACACTCACCCCGATAATCGCACTACTATTACACTACCACCGTAATACTGACGTACTCGATGTCACTTGTGAACCTAATAACGACAAGTCTTAAATTAAAAATTTATCTAAATAAATCTAATATGCAATACATGACACTAAAATGAAATTTTTCTCATTTCTAAATTTTCTTGATTATATAAAATTCATTAAAATTAAACATTTTATTTTTCTCATCCCAATATTAGTTTTACAACTAAAATATTATAGTTATATTTATAAAATTTATCAATTAATAATTTAATTACAGAGAAAAATATTAACTAACTATTAACTTAATAACAGTGAATAAAATACTAAAAATATTATTATAACTAAATTTATAATTTTTCCTTTAATTTAAATTCTTCATTTATTATATATATATATATATATATATAAGTAGTTAAAATTTCACTTATACATATATATTTTACATAATAATAATATAAGAGAATACAAACAAATAGATAATAAAAGAAAACAAAAAAGACCCACAGTAGAGAGGGTTAAAAGAGAGACACAAAAACAAGACAATGTTTGTTATTATTATTATTTTAAATATAGTACCCGTGTTGTGTGTCTTCTTAGACAACACATACGGTTGTTTGTTTTTTTTGTTTTTTTTTAAATATTTACATCAACTACCCTTTAACATAAAAAAAAAAAAAATATTAATTATATCTCAAAACTCTTTTAAAATTATATTTTGAATAACATAACCCTAAAACTTTTAAAAGTCAAAATTAAAATTAACATTTATTCCCAATATTTTTAAAATTAAAATTTTTAAATATCATAATAACCCCTAAAAATTTTAAAGTGAAATTTTAAGATAGTATACTAAACTCAAATACTTTTCGAATGTTATAAAATGCAATCGAAAATATGGATAATACAAAAATTGGGTCTTACACAAACCATTGAGTGATATTCAAAAAGAGACAACCTAGGACGGACGAACCAAATAGCGCTGGAGGGTTAAAAGAGGCAAAAAGAAAATGTTGGAAAATCATTGGGATTGTTTTTCCGAAGAATAGATTATTTTGTTTGTTTCAACTCACAATACCCCCAATAAAATCATAATACGAAAAAGTACCCTTACTATTTTCAAAATTGTAAAAACCTTTATGATTAACGGACATTAGTTCAAACTAATGGAAGATACAAAATTGCTTTTATTGCTTTTTTTTTTTTTTTTTTTTTACCTCTTTTGTATGTTGATAAATTTATTTTGTACACTTTTATCTTAAATGAATGAATTTACATTTGTTGAGTTAACTTTTTTTTTTTTTTTAAATTCAAAAAAAATATATTTCCGTTGTAAAAATTTTCAAGCAATCTTTATAATGCACTATCATTTTTTCTTATTTTATCGACTTGGTAATTTTGATCTTACAAAAAAAAAACACAACATACATACTTTAGACTATTGATATTTTTATTTTGAACTCAACATATTCTTACATTAACAAGAGAGCTTTGCGAAATTTAAAGGTAAAAATAAATTTTTTATATTAATTACTTAATCATTAATGTTAGATTAAGGCTACGTTAGTAAATCGGACAATGTGATGTAAAAATTCAAACTTTAAGGATGGATAATAGGCGTGATTAAGATTTTTTGAATGATAGGTGCGATTATTGATGTTATGGTTCTTCTTACGGCTGACAAAACAGGTATTTACATGATAATACGACACGAGACCGATACGAAATTATCAGATCTAGGTTTTGCTTATCAGGTATCGGGTTGTTATCGTGTCAGACCCGATAACCCGATAAGAAATAATGCAGGTTATCAAATTGATCTGATAACCCAATAGGTTACACAACAAGACACGATAAAAAAATTTTGTATTCAGGTTACACGATAACCTGAGATCTAATAGGTTATCCGTTAATTTAATAAATTATTTTTACACCCTCAAATTATCAAATATTATAATTTAGTACCTAATATATATATTCACATTTTCCTAACCTTACTCATTTAGTCAACTTAACAGGTTAACAGGCCATTAACGTGTAATGAGTTAACGTGTAATGAGTAAATTAATGTGTAATAGAAACCTATCAGGTCTTATCATGTCGTGTTTACCTGATAGGTTTCGTGTCATCGTGTGACATGAAAAATTATCGTGTCGTGTCGTGTTGACACGATAATTTTCGTGTCGTGTTCATATTTGGGTAGTTTGACATGAGATACTTATTGTGTCGTGTTCGTATTTAGATCTTATCGTGTTTCGTGTTATCGTGTAATGATCTATTACACGACCTGTTACCTATAAGAACTTCTTTTCAATCGAAAATTAAAACGTCTAATTATTTTTGCAACCCAAAGTAAATAGTTTGGCTACGACAACCTTGTAGTGAATTAGGTCCTCGAGAAATTAAATCATGGCACCAATATTTTTTACTACAAAAAATAGCCTCGTAGCTAATTATAATAAATATTTTTCGCTATGAATAAATTTTGCAGCTAAGGCCTTGGTTCTAAATGTTTTAGGCTATAATTTGTACCGTTCGCGAACAACAAACATTTTCCTATGAAATTTTTCTCTGTCTCAATCTTAATGACTAAATATTATATTTAAGTTTTATTTTTGGAGGTCCATTTTTATTTTATGCCTTCCTTCAAGATTATTTTTTTACTGCGAAGTATAATTTTTCAATACGGTATCTTCCTTAGCAATATTGATTCTTGTTGATTAAAAATTAGTGCCAAATTTGTTGGTGACAAAAAAATACCTGTCGTAGCTAATAATTTAAAAATATTTTTGGCTATGAATTAAATTTGTAGCTATACTATTTGAGCCAAAAATATTATGACGGAAAAAATATTTGGCAACAAAATTATCCAAAAATATTATGACGGAAAAAATATTTGGCAACAAAATTATCTTTTGTGGGTAAGAAAATAAAAATATTCAACTTTTCGCAACTTTTATTATTCCTCGTGAAAAACTAACATTTGCCTATAAAATGTTTCGTTTGTTGCCAAATCGTAGATAAAAGTTTTCTTGTAGTGTTATCTTTGAGAGCATAAATTTCTAACTTCTTTAGTACTCTTGAGTATCATTGTTTAATCTTTCATAAGGAGCATACTTTGTGAAAAATCTAGATCTAGAAAATAGAATTAATGATTTGAATTTGTTATCGGTTAAATATTCCAGAATGACATTTTCTAGTGGTATTAATTGGTCAATCGCTTTAAAATAGAAAATCCATGAAAAGAATTAGAAGAAAAAGGTTGTGCAAATATATATATATATATATATATATATATATATATATATATATATATATATATGGAAAAAACAGATGAAACTATGAAATAATGTGGTGTATATTTTTCTTATTTTCTGAAAGTAATTTATTCTTCATTTTCACTCATGTGTCTCTTATTTTGGATTTATCATTGGGAGTGATATTGTATGTGGCCGCAGACACTAGTAAGTTGATTGTTGTAATCTAAAAAATAGTGTTTAGAAGCTCCATAGAGTTTTGTATTTTAGAATAGAAAACCAGTAGAGAAAATTGAGTAAGCATATTTACTCAAAAGTGAGATTTACCTAAGAGCTTTCTTTATCATATGATTTTATTGATAATAAGATAACTCCCAAAAAAATTAAAAGACTTGATTCATTAAGTGATTAGTTAAACCAAATGTACACTATTCGGGGAAGTGACAACTTGATCTGACTAATAAAGAAGATCGAGGGAAGAGATCTTTATAAATTGATCTGCTCAAGTAGAGAGGCTTAATCTTTGCCAAGGAAAAAAAATTAGTCAACCAAGTGAGTGAATTTTGGTTGGTGTAGAGGCTAATTTACTCCTTTAACTAAATAGAGAGTATAAAGTCTTTGATCGATGCATTGGAAGTTATATACATAATACAGTGGATTACAAATCTAATAGGGAGCCCAGAGGAGTACATATAGGCAAGGAGTCTTGCCAAACTACTTTAAAAATCCTTGTGTCGTTTGTTGTGTGTTTGTTTCTACTCTTACTCTCTTGTTCTTTGTATTATCTAGTATTCTTTTATAACTCCACTACACACATTTGCTAACAATATGAAACAAGTTGTTGAGAATTTTGTTTAAGAAAAATTAGTTTAAAAATTTTCGAGACACATTTCACAACACCCCCCCCCCCCCTCCCCCGGTTTATCTCGGGGACAACACTAAGGATATTAAAACTTGTGTTAATGTCCCATAAGTTAGACAATTATTTGGAGGCTCAGATGCATGTGGCCGATGAGGCTATTACTTATGAGGAACGAGTGACTATCCAAAAAAGTATAGATGATAACAAGCATTTCCAGTAATAAGCTCCAGAAATAGTCCGAAGGATTGTCAAGCTTATATAAAATTGTGTAGCGCCTAGAGTCTCTCATAGTGATTGAGCCTTTCAATTCAAAAGGGAAGAAGAAGAATAGAATATGTATAAGTCTTCAATGGAAGCGAAGACGAAGCCTAAGAAATTGAAGAGACACTAGAAGGGAAAGTTATTTCATTGTCATTAAATTCGATAATGAAAGTGAAATTGTTTGCATTTCCTAGTTTCCAACTGCAAACCTTAGGAAGGTATGTCAGATTGCTTGTTGTTATTGGTTGTTTGATAATATGTCCCAATTTAGATTGGATTTTGGACTCTAGTTATAGTTTACGTGTGTGTAATACTATAGATGGTCTAAAGGGTACCAAAAGACCAAGTAAAAGGGACATCCTATGAGTGGGGTAATTTTTCTTAGAGTTTTTATAATCACATGTTTTTAATTTGAGAGATTGTTTATTTATGCATCTAGTTTCTAGAAACATTATTTATATTCATTGTCTTATTCTAGGTGGTTATTTAGCTATTTTTAAAAATAATACATGAAATATTTATTTCAAATTAGAATATTGGTTGGTATATGTTTTAACAATCTCTATTATTTAAAGACATGATAGAATTAACAACATACTTGATAAAAGTGTACCTAATAAAATAACAACGGATGAAACTCCAATCTACTTTTGGCATCTAAGGCTTGGTCATGTTAGTAAGAAGAGGATTAACAAGATAGTCACTAATGGCCTTCTAGGCACCATGGGCTAAGAACCCTTCACCACTTGTGATTCTTGTCTGATGGGTAAGATGGTTAATTCAATTTTTTTGGGACATTAGGAAAGAGATGCTAACATATTGGGCCTATTAGATAAAGACTTATGTAGGCACATGAGCTCAATTGCACGAGGTGGATTTTTATAATTTTTACCCATGATCGCTCCAGGTTGGGTTTGTGTATCATATGAGACACTAGTCTTATTCTTTCAAACTTTTTAAGGAATTCAAAAGTGAAGTACAGAAATAAATAAAGCAATTCAATTAGATCAGGGTGGGGACTACTATCCATATAATTTTCAAATTATCTTAAGAAAATAGTATACATTCTTACTTTACTCCTATGTCACAATTCAAAGGAAAGAAAAACTGAACCCTAATAGAAATGGTCAGATCGATGATGAGTCACATTAATTTGCATATTTCATATTTGGGACATGCCTTGATGAACGAAACTCATTTAATAATTAAGGTTGCAACTAAATTTGTATTGGTTACGCCATGTAAAATGTGCGATGAATACAATCCAAGACTTAAGTATGTAAAGATTTGAGGATGTCGAGCACATATAAAAAGACTTGAGGCTAACAAGTTAGAGTCTAAGACTACTAATTGTAGGTTTGTGGTGCATCCTAAAAGAACCATAGGATACTACTTCTATTAGCTAAAGAAATAAAAGGTATTTCTTTCCAAGAATTCTCAATTCCTAAAAGAAGAGTTCTTCATGAAATTTAACGTTGGGCAAAAGAATTGGAAAAGGTTTTGGACACCAAGCATGCCAAACAAACTAACGATGTGGAGCCCCTACTAGTAAATGTGTCCAGTACACAAACTATTCATAGATCAAGTAGAACATCTATTCCTCCAGATAGATAGCAGGGATATGTTGGATATAAGAAAGGAGTAGGACTCTTTACTAGTGGGTGGTAATAATCCTAGTAAATACGAAGAGGTGATATCAAATATCGATGAAGAGAGGTAGCTTAAAGTGATAAAATCTTAAATGGAATCCTTTTAGCTAATCAAGTTAGGACGTTTGAAGACTCACCTGAGGGAATAATTCATACTGAGTTCAAATCGATCCTCAAGAGAAAATTATACTTAGATGGTTAAGTGAATGTGTTCAAGAAATGATTGGTGATGAAAAGGTTCAACAACAAGGTATTGAGTATAAGATTTTATCGATAACCATGTTAAAGACCATTACAATTTTATTGGATATTATAGCATACCACAACTATGAAATCTGAATGACGGATGTGAAGATGATTTCCCTTAATGTAAATGTAGATGAATAGATTTGTAAGATCCCGATTTAGCACGTATGTCATTTTAGTTGCATTTTAGAGCAATTGGGAAAATATGAGGTAGAATTGTATTAATCATTATTCGAATTAAAAGTTTAGGGGGCGAATTATAAATTTGTATACATTAAATCCAACCTTTAGGATTCAAATTGTCTTTCAATTGATAACATTTAAATTTTTAGGGGTGAAATTACAATGTAAGAAAGTTATAAATGGTGAATTGGGCTAAAATAAGGAATTAAAGAAATTTGGGGGAGAAAAGAGTAATTAGAACAAAAGATTTTTTTATACAAATCTCTATATATATGCATATGGTGTGTGTGTGTCGAGGGATCAACCGGAGACAAGGAGAGGAAGGATCGAGATCCATTGACGTGGCAAGCTAGGAACAAATTGATCCACTTAAATCATGCAATCGTGATCTTCAACGGAAAAATGAAGGATGAGCAAAAACAGAGGAGAGAGAAAGGGGTAGGTCCGGTGGTCAGGGGGTGGTGAGATCCGACGAGCGTGGGTGTGAGCGGGTTCGTTCAGTCGTTGGTTGATCATTGGTGGTGCCGACGGTGTGATGTCCCGTTCATTGTCGATGGTGTGGAGTGCCGATGGGGTAATCGTCACTATTTCGTCGTAGGTTGCCGTCGGTCAGTTCAGCAGTGGGCTATTCAGCAATCGGCGGTAGTGTACTGGGTCGACGGTGAGCTTCCGGACATTGTTATGTGTGTGTGACGTTGATTGCAGTGTGTTCGTATGTTTTCCGTTCTGTCCGTTGGTGACGATCGGCTGCATGTGCGACGACGTTGGTGGCTCTGCTCAATCGGTGTGTGTGTTGTCCCTGCAGTGTGTGTGCGTGTTGTATGTGCATGGTGGTCGCTGAAAAGTTAGAGAGAGAGAGAGAGAGAGCAGTGAGTGTGTGTGTGTGTGTGGACGATCGGCAGTGCATGGGGGTGGACGTGGAAGTGTGTGGGTTCGTTTGTCAGGTGGTGCGTGTGTTCGGTTGGTGGGACGGCGAGGCTTGATCGACGGCGAGATCTCGTCGGTAGCAGCGAGACAGCAAACCAGAAAACAGAAACGCAAAACAGAAAAAAGAAAAAGGGAAGAAGAGAAAGAAAGAAAAAAGAAAAAACAAAAGGAAAATTTGCACAAACCACCTCAATAGAAATAAAAATCCAATCTCGCGGCCATTGGAAAATCCGGGAAAGGTAGAATTTCGAACTTCTTTAATTTATGTATTTAAATTGTTTAAATTGAAATGGCGATAGGAAATAGTGAAACGATTCACATGAATAAATTTGATATAATAAACTGTAACGGAGTAACATTAGTTGAATAGTAATATTTCACAATAAAATACGAGGAATAAAAGATCACGGGAATTAGGGTCTGCATTTCATGGTTAGGTATTTTTTTACATAAAATATTAATTTAGACCCTGTCACTATTAGGTTCGCAGGCATCGGAGTACCGGTAGAGAATAGGTGGCTAAAGTCTTCGAAAACGGATAATCAGATGAGTGTACTGTCTTTTTGCCAAACTCTCTCTCTCTCTCTCTCTCTCTCTCTATATATATATATATATATGCATGTAAAATGATTTTACTTAAACTGGATGGTTTTAAAATTATGTGGATCAAGTAGGTTTTGGGTGAGTTGGGAAAAATGGATTTTCGGTAAATTATGTTGGTTTTAAAAGAAAGTTGAAAAATAATTCGTTGGCTTTGGTGGTTTAAAAGAGAGTAGAAAAATATCTGATTTTTTAATAATGTTTGGTTTTCTAAAACCAAAGGTGGAAAAATGATTTTTACTAAATGGGTGGTACTTTTAAAAAGAGAGAGAAAAACGTGGTTTGGAAATTCTCCCCTATAAGGGGTGTGGTTTGAATAAATGTAATTTTGGAAATTCTCCCCCGAAAAGGGTGTGGTTTATATTCTCCCCATAAGGGGTGTGAATTTTTTTTACGATATAGTGTGAAAATGTATTTCTTCCCTTAAGGGATGTGGATTTTTAACTATACTGAAAATTTTGACAATGCCATAGTTGTTCTCCCCGAAAGGGGTGTGGTTTCTCCTCGAAAGGGGTGTGGATTATATTTTTCCCCGTAAGGGGTGTGGATTCTTCCCATGGGATGTGGATAGTTCTCCCCGTAAGGGGTGTGGATTATATTTCTCCCCAAAAGGGGTATGGATATTTTGTAGGAAGGCATTCCTACGAATGTTATGGTACCGTTGCAACTCCCGATCGTGAGATCCAAATGATCACTATGGCTAGCCAGTGTATGTTGTGGTGGAGTGGTGTGTTTGAGATATGTGTTTGAGGTGTGTGTTTGAGATGTGGTGTTTTACTTATATTGGGTGATTTATTATTTATTATGGTGATTGGTATGATTTTATACTAGATGGATTTGGATGGAACTTATCTATATCGTTTTATTTCCATTGCTCATATACTGGAGATTTTACGAGTTATGTAGTGTTTATATACTTATGCTTGATCCATATTTAATTGTGGTAATATTTAGAATGTATTATTATTTTAAAATATTTTACTAAGAAGGCAGTACACTCGCAGGTACAATAGTTAGGAGTCGGTTCCCTACTGGCACTAGGTAGAGTCCGGCGAGGGTGTAGTATGGAAATATTTTGGGAGGAGCTGTCTGAGGCGAAACTGTGAGAGCTTCATTGTTGTTATACTTTTGTTATTATTATAATTTAGGGACGGGTGTGTCCCCAGTTAGAGATGTTGTATATGGTCAGAATTTGTAGTTGTATATTTTTGTATGCACTTTGTCGTTTACTAGTGGGTTTGACGTTAAGATGAGGTCGTGTCGACGTCACGCCGGCCCCACAGTGACTGGTGTCCGGGGTGGGGTGTGACAAGATTTATGTATCAATTAAAAAATGTCATAGTCGTAGGCGAAAGTTGAATGGTATGCAAGTTACAAACGTTTATTTATGGACTAAAGTTAGCTTCTAGGAGTTGGAACATCCATTTTTATAAGGTGTTTAACTCTTTTGAATACCTTCGAATATAGATGATCCATGTCTGTACAAGAAAATAGATGGTAAAGCAATTAGCTTCTTGGTGTTGTATGCTGATGGCATTATATTGATTCGAAATTGTGTCAGGATGTTAAAAACAACCAAAGTATGGATTTCTCAAATTTTATTCGTGAAGGATTTGGAAGAAGCAACCTTTATACATGGTATAAAGGTAATAAGGATATGCCTATGAGGATGCTTGGATTATCCCAATTTATGTATATAGATAAAGTTTGGGTTTATACCACTTAGTTCCCCTGTCATTTTACCTTAAACCAAAAACTTCTCTTTTGTCATGTTATAAATACCACTCAACCCTATTGATCAATTTTTTTTGTGTGTTAAAAGACATAAATGCCCTTCTATTGTTTTAAAAAAAATTAAGTTTTTATTTTTATAAAAATTCATTAACACCCCCCTTATTTTTAAAAAATATATTTTTTTACACTTAACTTTTTAAATAATTATATTTACCTCCCACACTACACTACCCTCTTACCCCCACCACCACCGCCCACCACCTACCACTACTGCCATTGCCGAAGAGAGAGAGGTGGCATAGATCCGCCATGGATCTGTGCCGTGAGCACAGATCCATGGAGGATTTGTCCATGTTGGAGAGAGACAGAGAAAGAGAGTTGGTGGTGGGGAGAAAGAGAGGAGAGGAAGGTATTGTTATTTATTTTTTATTTTTTTATTTTGTTACACTGGTCCCAAGTCCGGGTAAAGGAGGAGGGTTGCGTTAGGTAACTGACAGCTAACGTAAAACTTTGTGAGAACTCTTAGTACATGAATCCGAATTTTGTTTAATAAAAGGGTTTAAAAAATATATTTGATTCAAATGGAGATGTTAGTGTAAAAAAATAAAACATGAATATATATATATATATATATATATATATATAATTTAAAGGGTTATTTATGTATTTTATTTTTTAATTATTTATCATTTTTAAATAATTAAGGGTAAAATTGTCACTACATTAAAAAATTTATTAATTTTTTTTATCTATAAAGGAGGTAAGTGGTCTTCGATCAAAATGATAAGGGGGTTAACTAGTATTTATAAAATGAAAGGGGAGGTATCTGATTTAGCGCAAAATAACAGGAGAAGTAAGTAGTACAAACTCGGTAAAGTTTTAGAGCAATTTAGCTTGTTGAATTCCAAAAGAGGATTTCTACAAGTTCGACATGGAACTCATCTATCTCAAAATATGGATCCAAAAACTCCTGAGTAGAGGGATACGATGAGTAGGATTCCATATAATTCAACAATTAGAAGTCTTATGTATGCTACGATATGTACAAGGCCTGATGTCATTTAGTGTATAGTATTGACCATTAGATATCAGGTGGATCAAGTTTTGGAACAGTAGACGGTGGTGAAGTATATGTTGAAGTACCTGCGAAAGAGTAAACATACATTTATTGTTTACGGAGAAGGGGAATTGAGAGTTAACAGATATACAGATTCAAATTTTAAATCATATATGGATGACAAGAAATTAAATATGAGGACGTATTTTCAAATAGTTAGAGGAATTATAGTTAAACTTCAATTGTTGATTCCACTATTGAGGCTGAGTACATTGTCACGTCAAATTCAACTAAAGGGAGTGCCTCTATTATATTGTGAAGTAGAAATTCAAGCATTCTAACATAAATATTCAAAGGTGCTCATTGGTTATAGTAAAACATAAATATAAAGATTCATGTACACGTGAGATGATCTCTCATCCTCAATAATGTGAGAAATGTCCTATGTGAATAGATTTGAAACAAATATAAGGTAGTCTCTAACCAAGGCAGTGTGATGATTGGGAAGAAATTCTAATTGGTATCACAAGATGAATTATATTATCCATCAAATACGTATGCTTGAACAAGGTGTTTTTAGTTTATCCATACCTTAATGGTTATTTCAGGATCACAAAGATAGAGAAATATTATAGTGTGGTAATCACAATTAAGAGGGTTCTCTGGACATAAATTCTATAATTGGACAATATGTGGCATGTTGGTAGATACCAAACATAGTTATTGGGAATACCATAAATAATAGTTTCATTACAGGGAAAAATTGTGATTGTTTTAATTAATTGATTGATTAACTAATTAATTAATATCCACTTTCCAACTTTTGATATGAACATAATGTGTCACATGCAATAAAAAGTTAAAGTCATGTTAGTCTTTTAGAACAAATGGTTAAGAATGTTGAATAACTTAAAAAGGATTGGTGGTCAAAATGTAAAATGGAAACGAGAGTTGTTTTGGAAAGAAAGCCTTAGACAGTTTAAATAGGAACTTATGGCTTCCATTAAAAAAAAAAAAAAACGCTTACTTTACCCCTCTCTTCCTATACTCTTAGACTGTTTTATTAATATTATATTTGTTGGTTTATCCTGCATCAAATGTGGAAGAAGTTGGTGGTCAGGTTATAAGTGTGAGTGTGATCTTTAGCCTCTCTCAAACCCACAAGCTTGCTCATGAGATGAGACTTTCCCTTACACTTATAACCTGACCATGTAGATTTCGCATCTTGTCCTGTCCGTTTTCGTAATTTTGTAAAATTGTCGATTCTAAAACACAAATTTGGTCAAACTTTAAACTATGTTTAAAGGGATGAATTCACACATTAGATTTATGTGTTTACTTATTGTTTTGAAAAATAAAATACAAAAAAGTATCTGTCATTGTGAAAAAATTCAGTAAAGAAATAAAGTTTCGGGCTACAGTAAAAAGTTTTAAAAGTTAATTGAGGACTAAAGTGATTAAATTGAAAGTGTATTTTTAGGCAATATCACTTTGAATATAGTTAATTATATTTTTTACCCTTTAAATTTATGAAATTTTACCCATTCTAACTACTTTTTATTTTAGCCCAAAAATTATATTTTTTTTCTCTAATTTTGTCAAATTGACAACCAATTGAGTCTTTATTTTTGCAATTGAACATTCCAATATCAAATTGGATAGTTTAATTTCATTTTTTATCATTTTAATTTCACAAAAGAACCAAAAAATTATATATAATTGACAAAAAGTGCATGAATCACAAAATTCACCTCATGTACACCTCCCAGGAATAAGACAGAGCACTGAGATTCCAAATTGGAGTGCCCTTAGCCACCTAGGGAGTCTCCTAAGTCATTTCCCTCAGTCGTATCATTTAAGGAAGTGGAAAACAACAACAACAACTCAATTCCCGAAATAGGAGGGCTAAAATGTGTATTTTACGAGTGCGCAGATTCCATCCCCTATAAATTAGGGTACCCTCCAACCATTTTTCCTTGTTCATGAAACTTATTTATTATATACTCTCAAATAATATCTCTCTCTAGAAATTCTTCTCAAAAATATTAGAAATTAGTTTTTGCAAGTCTTAAAAAAATCTCTACAAAAAAGAGATCAAAAAGCAAAAGAAAAGAAGAAGAAGGAAAAAGAAAGAAGAACTTTCTTTCATCAAAGTAAGGTAAGTTCCCTAAACCTCCCTGCACATTTTTTTTCCATTTTTTCTTGTCTAAAGAATGACAAATAAAACCGGTCAAAACCTAAGCAGAAAAAACCATTCCAAAGAGAACACTAAAATAAATTTATTTTTTTGTAATTACTTCTACCATTATTTACTTTTAATGTCATTTATTTTACTGTCATGTACTTTCTCGTTCTGAGCCTTTCTATGCTTTATTTTTTCTAAATTTACTTTACTGTCATTTATGTTCTTGTTCTTCACTTTTCTGCCCTTCTATTTTTCTTCACTTTAATGTTCTGCGTCTTTCTGTGCTTTAAATTCCTTGCATTTGTTTATTTTTTTAGTGGAGTCCTCCCCAGTTAAAGGTTGAATAAGGGAGGACCCCTTACTTCCCATTCCAAGTAAGTGGTGGAAAAGGTGTTCCTCTCCAAAAATGTTTCGCCTTTTTTAGTCATGATTAAGACTGGCACTATATATATACTTATATAAAATCTAAGTCGAGCCCTCCCTAGCTAAAAGGTTGAATAAAGAAAGACTCTCTATACCTCATTTCATGTAAATGACGAAATAAGTGTTACACTCTTCAGAAACATTTCTCCTTTCTTAGTCATAGTTAGGACTGGCATTGTATATATATAAATGTACATATTTATTTTTATCTTTTTTGTTTTTTCCTCCATATAAAAAAATAACAAAAAAAAAAAAAAGTAGAAAGAGAAAAGAGAAAAAGTTTTGCCTAAGCTAAAAACCGTAAAAATGAAGATTATCTATACCTCGTTTTTTAGATTTTTCAATCATGCAAGAAACTTTAAGTGAGGGTCAAAGAAAATCATTCCCCCAAACGGTTTTAGTTAAGGTTATTATGGCAAAAATACATATAATTTTTTTTATTTTTTTTTACTTTGTTTTAAAATGAAAAAACTAACACTACATTTGGTACACTGGAATGGAATTGAATGATAATAAGATTAGAATTAGTATGGTAATAGAATAGAATGGTTATTACCATTTTTACGTTTAATGACAGAAATGATTACATATGGTATTTGAATGACATCAAAGGGTATAGTAATTTGATTATATTTTCAAACAATATAATAGTTAATTTAATGAAATTTCATTTTAATTCAAATACTTGGTTAGTATTTGGTCTCGTTTTTTGTTTGATGAATGATTAAAACTTAATCCTATGTAATTGTAATTAATTAATACCAAGTTTATCATGTATCAAACATAGGAATAGAATGACCATTCTCATGGCCATTTCAATCTCGTCTCAAATCCCGTGTGCCAAACGCAGCGTAAGTGTCTTTGTTTTCTTAAAAAATAAAGTAACTTTCAAAAAACAATGTTCATGTTTTTACCCTAGAAGTCATTTCCATGAAACAAAGTTTTTTTAAAAAGAAATATTTTCTTTATTTAAGAAAACCGAAAGTTGTTTTTTTAAAAACGGTTCTTAACAAAGTTTTTAATGTTCTTCCATTTTAACTAAAAAATGTTTTTTTTCTAAGAAATGTCTTAAAATGTTGTCTTTTCTTTTAAAATAGTTTTCTTTAGAATGTTTTTTTCTTAAAAATGTTTTCTTCATAAGAAGACCAAAAGTTTTCTTACAAAATTTTTCTCTAAACTAAAACATATAATTTTAAAAATGTGTTTTTCATAATATAAAAACTATTTCTTTTTCTCATTTGTTTTAAAATAAGTTTGTTTTTCATAAGAAAACAAACTCCCTGTTTTTTACTAAAAAATATTTTCTCATCACAATAAATCTGAATAAAAGATTTTTTTTTCAAAGTTTTCTTCATAAGAAACTAAACTCTTGTTTCTTAAAATATTTTGCTAAACCAAAAAAAATATTTAAAATATTTTTTAAAAATAAATCTCTCTTTTAAAATATATATATATATAGATATAAGATGTTTCTTTAGTCAAGGGAAAATATATATATATATATATATATATATATATATATATTTCTTCATTAACAAAAACAACAAAAAATATTTTCTTAGTCTTTAATTATTTTTCCTTGACTAAAGAAACATCTTGTTTTTTTTAAAAAAAATGGTTAATTACACTTTACCCCCCTGTGGTTTGGCGCATTTTCACTTTACCCCCCTATGGTTCAAACGTCGCCATTTACCTCCCCTGTGGTTTTGGACTTAAATGCAAAACTAACATTTTATGTTAAAGTTGACGGAATTGAGCTCCACGCGCCTGCAGCGAGAATTGGCTTGTTTTTTGTGTTTTTTCCCTCCAAAGTGCATTTTTTTCTTCCCATTTTACCCCCACATTTCTCTATATAAGGCCACCTATTCTCACTCATTTTTTTGCACAAAACCAACATTTCTCACTTATATTTTTTTATCTATATTTTTATTTTTTATGTCTTCTTCAAGTGTTTTTGGTGGTGATTTCGGAAACAAAAAATGCAAATGTGGTCGAATAGCCAACTTGAAAGTCATTCAAAGTGAGAGACCTTCAAAAAGAAAATGGTACTACGGATGTAGCAACAAAGGATGCAACTCATTTTTGGGTTGGTATGAAGATGAAGTTTCGTTCAAAGGAAAAGGAAATTAACGAGGATAGGCGTGATGAAGATTATTTTCTTCTCAAAAAACGATTGGAAAAATTAGCAGTGAAGATTCAAATCATTGATGCAAATCATGTCATTTTTCAAAAAATTGTGTTTTGTGTGTTTATTGTTACAATTTTAGCTATGTTTATGAAAATGAAATGAATGTATGAATGTGTAATCTTTGAAGTAATGAAATTTGAATGATCCATCTTTTATTTGTTAACTCGTCATCCATGAAGTTCATAATAATGATTATCTCATACATATCAAATTACATAATTTCATTACAATACACCAATATTATCAAAACACCTATAAGTACATTTAAACCATCGAAAAAACGCTGCCGTCCAAAAAAAACTGTAAGCAGCTGTCCAATATTCACCAAACGTTGTCCAAAAAACATTGTGCCGTCCAAAAAAAATTGTAAGCAGATGTCCAAAAAGCAGTCCAAAAAACGTTGTCCAATATTCACCAAACATTGTCCAAAAAATGTTGTGCCATCCAAAAAAAAAACTGTAAGCAGCAGTCCAAAAAACTCTATCCAATATTCACCAAACATTGTCCAAAAAACGTTGTGTCGTGTAAGCAGCTGTCCAAAACACTGTCCAAAAAACGATGTCCACTGTCCAAAAAAGACTGTCCCAAAAACGTTGTCCAAAAAACTAGTCCAAACCTGCAACCAGCAAGACTCAACACAATAATGGCAACAATACACCGCAACAATACACCAATTTTGTCCAAACAACAATACACCAAACGCTGTCCAAAATTGTGCTAAAAAACTGTTTAATATTCATAAAACGATGTCCAAAAAACGCGGTGCCATCCAAAAAAAACAAATATGTTCAATATTCACCAAACGATTGCCAAAAAATAGCCAAAAAATGCTTTCCAATCCCAAAAATCAGATTTCAATATTGAACAGATTCACCAATTAAACAAAAAATGTTGTGTCGTCCAACGATTTAAAAAAAAATGCAATTATATCAGAAAGCCAAAAAAAGTAATTTGTTGCACCAGAAACTTACCCGATGGATTGGTTGTCTTCGTCTTTTTCTTCATCTCTTGTTCTTTATCTTCTCATCCGCTTCCTATCCCCAATGTCGTAGTAAAATTGGTTCGACTTGCAACCCAAGCTCTCAAACATACTCTTGTCATTGGCTGAGATGAAGACATTGGCTGTGACGAAGATGTTGCACGAGAGGTGTCAACTGCCCGAGCTGAATTGATTGGTTGAGAGGATGAATCTGCCGTTGCTACTACCTAAGAGGATGAATCAACAGCCACTGCCTGAGCTGATGAACCAGCAACCACTGCTTGAGATTTCTTCTCGAAATACCCAAAAAAAATAAAAAATTAATATCTTGAAAAGTTATAGAAATTAAATACTAAATGTTTATACATAACATATTACCTTTTCAACCAATTTGGAGTTCGGATGTTTGCTATTTTTGCAACTTCTTCTATTATGTCCCGGCTACAAACAATTTTTGCATTTAACGTATTTTCCCATCCTGGTTGTCTGTGATGCAACTCCCGGCTCATCAGAACCCCTCATCCTCATCTTCTTGGGCCTACCAGCTTGATTCCATTTGATAGGGGGCAGCAAAGGCATTCCGGTTTGAACCCAATCGTGCATTCCAGGAACCAAATTTATCATGTAGCTGTAAGTGGCTAATTATAAGTCTTTTCTATAATATTCGTGCACATAATCTGTCAGCTCTCCCCTACTCAAATTAATTGAAGCAATGACATGTTTGCACGGAATCTCAGAGAAATCCCACATTTTACAACCACAAGTCCTCGTACCCAAGTCCGCCACATAAGTCTTTTCGAAATTGTCAACCTCAAACTTTCTATCCCCTGCCCAATGGCAAAGCAATGTCGAGCACTATCCTTAATTTTTTCCAACTTTCCCAAATTTTTCGGACAAATGACACCATTATGTTTTTCCATCCCGCTTCGCTTGACTTGAATTCTGTTCATTAAGGCCCTCCTGATTAACTCAATCATTGATATGATTGGTTTCTCCCTTGCCTCAAGTATATAACAATTAAAAGACTCACAAATGTTATTGACCAAAATATCACATTCAGACCTATAACTAAAATGAGATCTAGTCCACAAATGAGGACCAATTGCAGCCAACCAATTGTGGGTATTTTGGTCAACTTCTTCAATTTTTTTTAATCCACAATTTGTACTCTCTCAAATTAACCGTCGAAGCAGCTTTCCACAACAGTTCTTTAAGCTCTAGTCCCTTAAATTTTTTCTTGAAATTCTCATAAATATGCTTCAAGCAATATCTATGTTCAACCCCAGGCATTACCTTCTCAAATGCATGCTCCAACTCTTTCTGCCTATCTGAAATGGACACCCAACCCTTCTCTTCAACAGTCCCAATATCATAAGTTAGCTGTGTCAAAAACCACATCCATGACTCAGAATTTTCGTTCTCAACCACGGCCATTGCAATGGGATAGAAATTGTCATTCCCATCTCTACCCACAGCCGAAAGAAGCTGTCCCCCATAAAAAAAAACTTCAAAAAACACCCATCTAACCCAATAATAGGTCTGCAACCAGCAAAAAACCCCTCTTTTTTACCTCCAAACCTCACATATATTCTCTGAAAAATTGGAGGGGGCAACTCAATCCCAGGGCCAACCTCAACCACAGGTCTATGTTCAGTTGTGATAACAAAAATACTACCTGGGTTGCATTATCGAACCGTTTCGGCATAATCTCTCAATTTTGCATATTGTACCATTTGATCACCTTCAATAGCCTCTCTCGCCTTCTTTTTAGCCCTATACAATTTCCACTTACTAACTTACACATTCAAATCCCTCTGTACTGTATTTTTCATTTGACTCACCTTCCACGTTGGATCATTCGTAAGTGCATGAAGATATTTTTCAGAGAGGTATCTTGAGTTCACTTGGCTATTCATGTACCTCCTCCCACATGTATACGGACCAACTAGTGACTTGATTTGGAAAGTCTTCCCCCCCTGCATCAAAGATGCATGTATTCTCCAACCACATTCAAATTTACATTTTGCAGTTACCCTATCTAATTCATTCTTTATGAATTTAATGTCGTATCCTTGCCTCACATTAAATTACTTCAGGGCAGTCCTAAATTGTTTGACACTAGGGAACATCATGTCAACAACCAATTTAGGGTCTTCCTTGAATGTTTGTTCATGATACACAGGAAATTTTGGACCATCTTTTTCGTCATTTAACCCATCCAAGCTTTCTAGCTCTTCACCATCACTGTCATTGTCCCACCATGATTGTTCTTTTTCATTATGTTGATCACTATTAATAGTGGATATTACATTTGCATGTTGTTTCTCCATGGTATCAAAAATGTCATCCCCTCCAACATTCTCTAAATCCTCCCTAGCCCATTCCGGCTCACTTAATTGATCAGATTCATCACCATCTTCTTTACTAGATTTGTTACTCTCATCAACATCATCAATATTAAAAGTAGAATCATCACTCTCACTTAATTCATGTTCTTCTTCAGGCTGTTGTTCATTAACGACTTGCCCATTAGTCTCTCCAAATAAGGTTACCTTAAAATGTTGACCTTCATTATGCAATCGAACTAGGTCAAGTACATCATTATTAGTTTCAATTCTCCTTAACATCTCGGTTTCAGGTATTTTGAAATACAAATGAACTAAACCATCATACCCTAATTCCTTGAAAAAATATTCCATTTCAATAAAAGACCAACAATCACCATCACAATTAAACTGGTATTCTACATCCCCCCAACATAATGTAAAGTTGGTCTAAAGTTGAAATACCCCCCATGGTGTATCTCAAGGTTGAACAAAGACATCTGTAGAATTTATAAGCAAAAAAATTAAAAATTGTTCAGCTCAAAAACCAGGTATAGGGAGACAAGGGAACAAAACTTAAGTCAATAAATGATTAAAAAATGATAAAGACAAAAAGGGGCAAGTGAGGACCACTTTTAGCATTATGAAGGTAAACAAGGGACAGGTGAGGACCACTTTCAGCAATACATTTTGGGGGATATTAGGAATCTTGACATTTGTGATGTGGGGAACATGGGACCTACTAAACAAATCCAATTGAAAAATGGGGACCATTTCATATCAAATTCAGCAATCAATGATTAGGAATAAAAACAAAAAATATTTGCATGCAATTCATGTTCGCCAAACCCACATTACACATGCACACTTCAGTCCAATCATACAAGATCAAAGATATCAGCCCTAGTTTATAATAATTTTTGTCAAACAAGTTCAGTTCAGAAACCTAAAAACTCGTTCCAGTTCAGAAGATGAAACGAGAAACCTCAAAAACTCATTCCAGTTCAAAAGATGAAAACAAGAAACATGAAAACCCTAAAATTTGAAAGTCGTTCCAGTTCAAAATAGGAAAACCCCTATTTTCGAAACATGAAAACCCTAATTTTCGAAACATCAAAACTCAGAATCAGATTAACATGAAGGAAATACAAAATTTTTACCTTCGACAGTGAAACCCTAGTTGCAAATCGACGCTTTCTTCCAAAACTCTTCAATAATCGAACAGATATTGAACGATTCTTCCAAAACCCTATATCATTCTCGAATCTAGTGGAAACTTCAAAAAAAATCGAAGAATATCATATCTAAATGAACAAAATGAACGCGAAATATGGGAAATGAACGGGAAATATGAGCAAAATCGAACATTCGAAGAACGATCTAGGGTTATCGCGAATGATGGTTCTCAGATCTGCGTGAAAGATGAGCGAGATTGAGAGCGAGTAATGAACGTCATATGCGTGAAAGATGAGCAAGATTGAGAGCGAATGATGAACTTCTTAAAGATGGATTTTGCGATCATCTGGTGGAACGACGTTGTGGAGAAGTGAGGAATGCTGCCGTGGAAAAGTGAGGAACAAATGTGCAATGTGTAGAGGTTGAGAGCTTAGGATGAGAAGTGGGTAGGGCTCAATGAGAAAGAAACGTCTAAGTGTTAATATATAAAGAAGGGTAAAATCGACATTACACGATTTCCGTTAACGGAGTAAAGGTTGCACTTAGGTCCACAAACCACATGGGGGGTAAATGGCGACGTTTGAACCACATGGGGGTAAAGTGAAAATGCGCCAAACCACAGGGGGGTAAAGTGTAATTAACCCAAAAAAAATTACCCTAATGTAAAGGTCTTTTTCATTCTAAAATTTTATTCTCTTTTTTTTTTTTTTTTTTTTTTTTTTTTTCATACATAAGTGTTAACCATCATAACTTGAACTAAAATCAAAACCTCCCCTCCGAGGACCAAATTTGTCGATTCTTTCATGATCAATAAGTGGTTTAAGAGGGTAATATTTTTTGTATTTTACGTTACTTGTTTTTTCTTTTTCTTTTTACTTGTGTGTTTATTAGCTTTAATCCATTTGCTAAACGTAAAAAATACTTTTGTTAAGGCATTTTCAGTCAAATATTTTGGCCATTTCAAAAAGTTTTCTTTCTATATTTTATCTTTTAACATTCTTTAAAACTTGGTGACCTAGCATATGTTTTTAAATCCAATACTAGGTGGTTACTCCAATTTTTCATAAACATTTGGCCTAAGTAAAATAGTTCAAAACCGATGCCTAGAAGAACCCCTTAAATTTGTTTTCTTAATTTCAAAATTAAAGCTTATCCAAAATCATTTTTCAAAAGATAAGCTTGTTTCCAAAAATAAACGGGATTTTGAATATAACAGCGGCACTCAGTTGGTGGTGTCATTCGCAAACAATCCAGGGCTCGTCAGACCATCAGCCCTTCCACATCCAATGTGGGATGAACCCAACAATCTCTCATTTACACATCGGACCTTTGGTTTACTAAATTTCAGCTTGTCTCTCATTTTGTGGCTATTGGCTCACAATTGTTGTAACTTGGGCTCTGATACTAGTGTAGAGTGGTCTTGGATCTCTCTCAACTCCAAAAGTTAAATCAAGAGTTGAGACTTTCTTTCACAATTATAACTCGATCGCCAGTCTTTTACATTTGAGAGGGGATAAAACCCAATAACAACAACATTCACACAATTTAAACCTACCCTAAACTCCATTTATCTAGTATCCAGATATTTAGAAGATTAAAGGATCACTATTGTGGCATATTTTATTTTATTTTTGGATAATTTGAGGCATGACACTCTTGCTGCTGATTCAGATATTCGGGTAGCGAATATCTATGAGTTAGATTTCTAACTGATCTAATTCAATAGATTAAAAGATTTATTTTTGGTTACTCTTAAACTTTATAAAGGAAGAAAGTTATACATAAAATAACTTGATGAAAAGTTACACCAGGGAAAGAGACAAGGAGAAGATGAGAAGGGAGTGATTGAGGCAGTAACAGAAGAGATAGAGAAGGAAGTCAAGGATTCAATTATCAAAGAACAAGAAATGGAAGGATAATTTATGAAGGATCCAATGGATGTAGAAGGTGCTGCTGTCTCAGTCTCAAGATAGATCGAGAGGATAACGAGGAAGAGAATGATGTACGACGTGTAACTAGTTTCGTCCTCCCTGGCATGGACCCCTTTAATTTTCTTGGTACCTCATCACCTAATTTTATTAATTTTCTTCAAGAAATTTTGTCTCTTTTTTAATTTTTCTTCTTTTAATTTATTTTGCAACTAAGACTTCGGCGATTGTAAGTTCACAATCAGCAAAGAAATTATGAACCTCTTATTTTGGAATTTTTGAGTGCTTGGCGCGCCCACTAATTTGTTTTTCTTACCTCATTGGCGAGAGATCTCTACCCACATTTTGTATTCTTATACGAAACATCTCTAGTTTTTTTAATCTAAAAAGGATATAGGAAGAGGTGAAATATATATTATATTTCACATATACAGAATGAGTTCTATTTATCAAATTATATAGTCATGGAGCGGGCTAAATTCAGAAGATATCACTAGAATAAGTGAGCTAATAAAACCGTACAATAACAATATCAAAAGTAAAAATAAATGCATAATATCATATTTCAACACTCTCCCTCAAGTTGAGACAAACATATTGATGAGTCATGACTGGCCAATAGCTAACTGAAGAAGAGATGGTTTTTGTGAACTTGGTTAACATATCAGCAGCCTGTTCGGAAGATGGGACGAAAGTAGGAGTGACGATTCCTGATTGAATTTTCTCACGAATGAAGTGGATATCCACCTCGATGTGCTTCGTCCTTTCATGGAGGATTGAGTCTGAGGATAGCATTATATTGTCACATAACAACAAAGATAAGTTTTTCACGGGAGGTCAAAAGGGAATGAAGCCAAATAAGTTCACATGTTTCACTAAACCATGGCATGATACTCAACTTAAGTAGAAGATTACAAGGGATTGCTTATTACTCTTTCACGAGATTAGGTGTCTTCTCTGAAAGATGCACAAACTTGAGGTCTAACGTCTATCGCCATTCGATCCTGCATAGTCAAACTTTGTAAACCATTAGAGTCCCTCGTATGCCCCTGTCATATAAAAGATGCCAAGACCGAGGCATGTTTTTAGGTGCCGAAGGATATGGCAGATAACATCCAAGTGTAGTGTACGTGGTGAGTACATAAACTAGTTCACAACACTGAGCATACTTAAGATCTGGCCTTGTATTAGTTAGATAGATGAGGCGACCCACAAGTTGTTGATATACCGATGGATATGATAATAATTCTCTGGAGTCTACTATTAACTAAATGTTCGAATCCACGGGAGTGGAAATGGATCTACATCCAAGCACCCCCCGTGTCCTGAAAAAGATCAAGGGCGTATTTTCATTAGGATAGAGAGATGCCACACTGAGACCGAGCAACCTTATTAACAAGAAAATAGCGAAAAGGGCGCAAATTCTTCATGTCAAAAATTTACCAAGATTTTCTTTACCGGCTTAATGTCAGTGGCGTCATCTCCGATGTTAACAATGTCATCCACATAAAATGATATAATGATGCATTGTCCCTGGTGCTGGAGACGTATGAAACAGGTATGAAGAATCTACCGTGTATTTAAGACATCCAAAACACCAACGGATGGAGAACAATTGTGACGAGCAACAGAGATTGGCAAAGAATAGAGCGCAAAGATGCGTGATTGACGACTGGTTCGCGTAAGATGGTACGCAAAGCTAGTGCCGGTTCGCAAGGGGCTGGTTTGCAAAGATGGTTAGCTGGGTTAGGGTTTTACAAGATTCTGGTTCGCGAAGCTTCTTAGTCTCAATCTAAGCTAATTTTAGGTTTAAATAATTGCCATGGCTTTGACTTTGTTGGGGATCAAAGTGGTTTTGGATCAATTAGAACTCTCAGATTTATTGTACCTCTATTTCAATTAATAAACATATTGTAATCATTTCATTTATAAACCTTTTACCCAACCTTGAAAACTAGGCCTGATCTATGTCCTTTCACCTTTGAAATCTTACATAAAGCCTATTAGTTCTAGAATGGTTATGCATTTTTGCCAATGCAACTCAGATTAATCTCCTTATCCAATGATTTGATCTTTCTGCCTATTTCTTATTTTAAAAGAATATCTAGATCTGAAGCTCACTAGCTCTTATCTCGTGAATGCTAGAATCTCATAACCTTTTCTTGGTCCATTGAAGTGGAGGTTTCCCCTCTATTTAGATTTGTTTTGAGAATCAAATGCATGCTAAAAACCCTCAAACTCTGGATCAGCCTGGAACCTCAGATAACTTCAGAAACATTAGCCTAAAACTTTAAAATATTCTCTTTCAGTAGGAGATCTTTCGGGCCTTAATATCTAAAATCAATTGGTTGGCCTGACGGGATAAAATTACAGAAGTTCTCAATCTCTCATCCAAAGGCATGGAACATCATCAGAGGGACGAAATTGGTTCACAATCGGATCAAGGAGTTCAAGAGAAGGGCTACCGATGTTTATTTATTTTCTAGGTAAACAAACTTCTCAGTCATTACTCAATGACTTATTAGGGTATAAACACTTGCACTCATCATGCATAAAATAATTTGAATTCAAATTAACCCCATTCGTGCTCAAACTATTTTTAAATATATTCTGGGTGTTGTGTTTTTTTCCCAAAACAAATTGTAAAAATATTAAATCTATATCATAAGTAAGATTAAAAGGTCTCTAAACATTTTTATAATGATCTAGATACTTTAAAATTACATCGGAACAATAGAACCTCACAAAAATAGTGAACAAAAAACACATTCGACAAGCATAGTGGGTTTTATGTTTCCGAATAGTTTTAGGTGACTAAAATTAATATTGTAGGTGCCTAAATTTGTCAAGAAGCTAGTGATAGGGTTTCAATCACTTTTAGGCGACTAAATCCCCTTTTTTGGGCGCCTAAACTTGTATAGACCTACAAAACAGTTACTTTTATAATTTTGAAGCATTAGTTTTCTTCTTAATTGTGTTAGGAAATTTTGTTTCTCAATCTATTTTGGGAAACATATTATTAACTCAATTATATTTGCTATTTAAATTTAATGGGCTAAAATTAAGTGATCTAATTAATTTAGGTAAGCTCGTAAACTACTTAAAAGAATGTGGGTTAAATGTGTAAATACCAGATTGTTATGTGGTGATTAGGAGATTATAAGAACCCTAATCACACTATATATAAAGAAAAAATTAGGATTATAGGCCCCAATACACCAAATCAATCGACGATTCCTTTCTTCCTATCTAGAAGAAGAAGAACAGTTCCATCGAGGAACTAAGATGATTTGGTTGAGGAATATCACATACCCACTTGATTCATACCCTACTCGTGATCGATTATTACAAAATTCCGCATCAGTAGTCGATTGTTCATAATGGATCCAGATATGCAATTTACGTGTTCAATAGAACTCTTGATGATTTGATATGTTACATTAGGTATTATAGATTCAGATCGATAGAGATTAAATCTCTACAAGTGGCATCAGAGGCAACTTCATGTTGAATTATTAGGGTTATTGAGTTTTTCAAGTTCGTAGAATTTTAGGGTTTGTATTTTTTCCATTAAAATTCGATTATTTGTAAAATAGTGGGAGAAAACATTAAAATTTTATGTGATTTTATTTTATTTTTGAAAAATATTACAGATTTGTTATGGATCTAGAGAAAGAAAAACCCCATTTTTTGGAATTTTTGAGCATTTTTTGCTGCAAAGAATAAAAATTAGACCCAGATATGAATGAATCGGTCAACCGAATCAAAAATATAGTCAACCAATTCATGTAGAAATTGATCCAATTTTGGATCTGAATAAATCGGTCAACCGATTCTTAGAAATCGGTCAACCGAGCCTTTATGGTCAGTCGACAGATTGCTACAGGATGCTAGGTCTGACTAATTTGGTTAACCGAACCTTTATGGTCAGTCGACCGACTACTTTAGGATGCCTTTTTTGGGACAGACCAATTCGGTCGACCAAACCTTCATGGTCAGTCGACTGATTACTTCAGAACAGAGGCAATTAGCTTCTGTCCAATTCGGTCAACCAAATTTTCAGGGCCAATGGACTGATTAAATACCCTAACGTCAGAAACTTTAACTTGTTACCTAGCATTTGATCAACAGACCATAAGGACGGTTGGCTAATATAATCTTGTATCTTGAAATAAATTAAAATAAAATAATATGTTACCAAAGTAATCTCTGTTGTGTAGTTTATTTTATTTTGGGATATTAAGTTGTTAATGTTTATTATTTATGCAAACAATAGTTGGCCCAAAGGAAAACTATTGTTTAGCCGAATAATAAGCATGATGTTTGTTGTTTATGCGAATCATAACCGGCCCAAAGGAAAGTCATCATTTAACTAAATATTAGACATTGTTTTGACTTAGTATAGTTATTATTTACGCAATTAGTAATCGGCCCAAAAGAAGGTTATTGTTTTGCCAAATAATAAACGTACCTATGGGAATAAATGTGTGATGATTATTAAGTCTCCATGTGAACAATGAGTCGGTCCAAAGAAAGACTTATTGTTTGACGGGATCTATTATCAACATTTGATTGCTGCACTGAGAGTATCAATTACAGTTAATTCATCTGTCCAAAGACTAGGAATTAATATTGCGCTAGGTATCTTGAGATGGGTCCTCCAATTTCGATTAATTTTTCATGTCTAATTTTATTATTTTATGACATGTTTGTAAGTATACTTGTTTATTTTGCTCTTTATACAATTTTTATCGCTACTGCCACAAATATTTCTGGCCAAGCCAGCAATATCTCAATGCTGAGTAGGATGAACTTCAAGCTCGAGAAAGAAACCATGGAAATTGTTCTCGATTGTATGGATTTGGATCAAGCACTGCGGGGGGATCGACCCACTTCTACTCTAGAAAACCTTAATTAGGTTAAAATAGAAAAGTGAGATCGATCTAACTAGATGTGTTTGATGCTCATTAAATGCTCCATTTTGAAAGAGTTTTGGAGCTCTATTACTGAAAGTAAGAGCGCCAAGAAGTTCCTGGAGAAAATTGAGCAATACTTTTCCAAAAAGTCGGAGATGAGTAACCTTTTGGGTAAACTCATCGCACTGAAGTATAAAGGTAAAGGGAACATAAGGGAGTACATCATGGAGATGTCTAATATTGCATCAAAACTAAAGGCACTAAAGTTAGTATTGTCTGATGACTTGCTCATGTACTTAGTTTTTATCTTTCTTCCTGCACACTTTGAGCAATGCAAAATGAGTTATAATACTCAGAAGGACAAATGAATATTCAATGAGATTATATATTACTATGTGCAAGAAGAAAAGATACATCAACAAGATAAGATTGAAAGTGCTCACTTGGCCTCGACTTCTTAGAGTAAGAAAAAAAAAAAAAACTAAGGTTACTGCAGAAAAAACAAAAGAAGCAAGATGAGGATTTTACCTACTACTTCGATAAAAAGATGGGACAAATGAAGAATGAGTGTTCCAAGTATACCACTTGGCGAGCAAAGGAGGGATTGCTTGTGGATCTGACCCCCAAATGATGTTAAAAAATTCATCTTTGTGGGCGATGGTAGCAGCGCATAAATACATCGGTACTTTCACTGCAAATGTACGGGTCAAGTTTTAGTATAAGATGGAAAGAGTAAGGATTGTCGTATCCACAGGGATTGGATTAGAATTGTCATTAAGTACCGCGATTGTTATAACCTAATTTTATCTAGGCGACTTAAATTTATATTTTTGTTAATAAATACTGTACTAATCTAATTAGCTAATTAAACTAATTAATCTAATATACTAATATAGTGGTATGCCATTTATGGGAAATTATTACCTAGGGATTAACTTCGTTCCCTTAAACATGTTCGTTTCAATCTAGTTTACATTAACGGCGTTCATTATATCCGATAATCGCGGTATCGAAATCTCATTCACTACATCTCCTGAGTGTAAAGTAAATGAATATGTGACTTCACGTCAATGCCGAAGTCCTCCTTGAGCGTCTTCATGAGACTTGGTCACATGAGTCTTGCCCCAACGTCATTGCACACTTTCTAACTTCCTCTCAGGTTATTAGATCATCGCGCTGTGTTTAAACCCTAGTCCAAATCCGGGGTTACCTCTTTCGAGTGTCAAACCTCGTATGCTCAGTATATCATAACAAGCATATAAACATAGAATAACAACAAACACAATCAAATAAACATGAACAACCATTAACAAAATATCGATTTATTCAAACAACGTTTTCGTGAAGTACATCAAGCCCTAGACAATATATGTTTAGTTACGCATGGCCGTAGCCCTATATATAACTAGAAACAAGCTAAACATATTCAAAACATTCAACCAAACTAAGAGAGAAAGAGAGAAACGGTGAGACTAGCCGTTATCCGAAGATTCGTCGCTAAAACCGCTCCGAGAACGCTTCTTCCTTCTTCGCATTGTGATCTTCTATTGGTTGAATGGCCTTAGAGCTCTCAAGACTTATGAAAACGTCTACCTTCCATTTGGGGAGAAGAGGGACGATATTTATAGGATTCAAAATATCTCAAAATATCTAAAATATCCTAAAATATATGGCGCTTGATCGCTACAGCGATGGATAGGTCGGTAGGATTCTAGCGGGTAATCGCTGCAGCGGTGTAGCTCTCTGCATTTTGACCGCTGCAGTGGTGGAGCTTTCAACAACTCTCTGTATTTTCACCGCTGCAGCAATGGATGCAAGCTTTGTATCTTAACATTTTTGCCCTTTTTCTCCATCGTTCTTCCACCATTTTGATCTTTTATAGACCATTTTAGTCACTTTTCACCCCAAATACCTAATTTAAGATACAATAAATAAAAAATTATTAAAACATAAAAAAAATCTATAAAAATACTCGAAAACTATCAAAATCGGCTTGAGAATAAATAGATAAATTACATCTATCAGACGGCAATAAAGTTGCAGTGGAAGCTATAGGGACATTTAGATTACAGTTGAAAATCGAATTTTATTTGGATTTGTATGAGACATTTGTTGCACCATCTTTTAGACTAAATTTAATTTCTATTTATAGTTTAGACAAATCAGATTTTTCTTGTTCTTTTAGAAATAATAAAGTTAGTCACTATCAAAGTTCAAATTTTATTAGTTCTTGTTCTTTAATTGATAATCTATATATGCCTGACATTAGTTTTTATAACGAAATATTGCAAACAAGTTCACATGGTACAAAGTCAAAATTAAATAAGAATTTTGTTAACTTATGGCACAAGCGTTTAGGTCATATCTCTAAATAGAGAATTCAGAGGCTTGTGTCAGATAGAATTCTTGAACCCCTAGATCTGACAAACTTTCAAATCTATATCGAGTGCATCAAGGGGAAACAAAGAAACAATAGAAAATTAGGTGCCAAGAGAGCTACAGATATCTTAGAACTAATACATATGGATATTTGTAGTCTATTCCCTATGGCTTCATGGAATGGACAACAGTATTATATTACGTTCATAGACGACTACTCTCATTATGGGTACCTATATTTGATTTATGAGAAGTCTCAATCCTTGAACGTTTTCAAGTATTTCAAAGTTGAAGTTGAACTTCAATTTGGAAAGAACATTAAGGCTATCAAATCAGACCGTGGTGGTAAATACTACGGGAGAAATGACGGATCAAGAGAACAACGTTCAGGACCCTTTCCATTTTTTCTCAATGAGTGTGGAATTGTTCCACAATACACCATGCTGGGCAAACCCAGCATGAACAATATTGCATAGCAATGAAACAGGACTTTTAAGGATATAGTAAGGAGTATGATTAGTCATTCCTCCTTGTCAAAGTCACTTTGGAAAAAATCTTTAAAAACTATAGTGTACATCCTTAATAGGGTACCCAGCGAAGCAGTTGCCAAAACTCCCTATGAGCTTTGGATAGGCAAAAGGCCTAGTATTAGGAATTTGCACATTTGGGGTTGTCCAGCTGAGGCACGATCTTATAGGTCACATGAAAGAAAACTGGACTCAAGGACAGTTAGTTGCTATTTTGTTAGTGGCTTTAAACTCTCTCGGGGCTACAAGTTTTACGATCCCACATCAAGATCCTTCTTTGAAATGGGAAATATGAGATTCCTTGAGGGTGTTGAGTTTGAGGGGAAAGAAAACTTAAGGAATATTATCTTTAAAGAAGAATCTGTTATTGGCGGTGATCAGATCTTTGTACCTATTGTTGTTTAAGAAACAGTTTTCTTCAAAGGGGAACCTATTATTGATGGTGATCAGGTCTCTATACCTGTTACTATTCAAGACACAGTTTCGACTCTAGATAACAATGTTCAGGCTCAGGCTCCTATTCCTGACTTTATTCCAGACTAAGACAACAATGAGATTCTTCCTCAAACATGACCTATAGAACAAACTCAACAACCTCAAGAAGTGTCATTAAGGAGATCCACTAGGGAGAGGAGAAGTGCGATTTCTGATGAAAATATCATGTTTTTCCGAGAATATGAGGATGACGTTGGTTTAATAGAGGATGACCTAATCAACTTCTGTAAAGCCATGTGCAGTTTTAATTCTCAAACGTGGATTGATGCCATGAAGGAAGAGTTAAAGTTAATAAAAGACAATTGCGTTTGGGATCTCGTCGAGTTACCTGAATATGCGAAGCCTGTTGGTTGTAAATGGATATTTAAAACCAAGAGGGATTCGAAGGGTTGCATCGAGAAATATAAAGTTCATCTAGTCGTCAAAGGCTTTACTCAGAAGGAAGGTATAGACTATAAATAGACTTTCTCTCTGGTATCTTCGGAAGACTCTTTTAGAACTATAATGACACTGGTGGCCCATTTTGATCTAGAGCTAAATCAGATGGATATCAAGATTGCGTTTCTCAATGAAGACATTGATGAGACAATTTATATGGTATAGCTAGAAAACTTTGCGTCGGGAGATCCAAAGTCTATGGTCTATAAATTGAAGAAATCCATTTATGGTCTCAAATAGACTTCCCATCAATGGTTACATAAGTTTCATCAAGTCATCACCTCGTACAATTTTGAGGCGAATATTGTTGATGACTGTGTATATCACAAGTTCAGTGGGAATAAATACATCATTCTGTTATTATATGTCGATAATATTATGCTCACTAGTAGTGATATAGGCTTATTGTACAAAATCAAGAAATTTCTGATGAAGAAATTCGAGATAAAAGATCTTGGTAACGCCTCTTTTGTATTAGGTATCTAGATAATGAGAAATTGTTCTCTAGGTATTCTTGAATTATCACAAAAGAGCTATATCAATAAGGTTCTGAGTAGATTCAGCATGAAAGATAATAAACCAAGAGGCACGCCCATAGCAAAATGAGACAAGTTTAGTATCAAATAGTACCCCAATAATGATCTTGAAAGGAAAGAGATGCAGAAGATTCTGTTGGCCTAGTGAGCTACCCAAAAGGGGGTGTGAATTGGGTAGTTATAAAAATTTAAACAATTAAAACTTTTAATACTTAATTTATCAAATAATCAATTTATCCTAAATCAATTATTATCTTCGTTACGCAGCGGATAAGTATTTTTATTATAAGTGCACACTCAAATAGAATATGATAAAAATATAACAATGCAGCTGTAAGACCTCGATTGTACCATGTACGTCATTTCATTGGTATTTTAAAGTAATTGTGAAAATTCGGGGTGAAATTAGGACAATTAAAAAATTCAAATAAAAAGTCTAGGGGTCAAATTGAAAATATAAGAAACAGTAAATCCCAATTTAGGGAGGTAATTGACATTTAACTTGTAAATGAAACTTTCAGGGGGTAAAATTGAAAATCTTAGAAACTTTTAAAAATTTAAAAGGATTAAAATCAAGGTTTCAGGGAAGCTGGGGGAGGAAAGAGCAATTAACAGAAAAAAAAAATTATTATCTTGTACACACACGTAAACCGGCGGTCGGAGCAGCTGGCCGGTAGAGAGTTGGAGAGAGAATGACATGGCACGCTTGAAGTAAACTAACCCACTAAAATCATGCATGTGAGGGGATTAAGGAACTCATGATCGAGGGTCGGGAATCCACTCAGAAAATTAGAGGAAAATCTAGAGAGAGAGAGGGTTCGGCCGGTGCTCCGATCGTCGCCGGAGGGGGTGTCGCCGTTCGGGCCGGTGGTGTGCGTTGCTGCTGTAGTGGGTATATGAGAATTCTTCGATATGTATATGATCGGACGGGTGTGTGTGTGTGTGTGTCTCACGTGGGTGCGCCGTTCCGATCGTCGACAATCGCGTGTGTATGTGGGCTGTCCGTTCGTCGGGAATGCATGTGTGTTGTCTATCGTTTAGCCCGCCGTTTAGCCGGAGTATGCATGTACGTTCTGTTCACCAGCAGTGCGTCATTCATCCGTCGTGGGTGCTCCGTTCGGTTTGGCCGGCGATCGCATGCCTAGGTGTGGATCGCTGCTTGTCTGGTGGCGTGGGGGTATTGCCGGCATATGTGGGTGGTTGATCGTAGGTATGGTCGGAGGTGTGTGAGTACGGGCAGTAAACCCAGAACCCGGGGCAGAGGAAAGAGAGGGAGAGGTCTGCATGGAGGAGGCGTTCGTCGATTTTATTCGGTCGGTGGTTGTGTGGGTGGGCGGCCGTCTGCCGTCGGCCATTTGTGACTGTGTGCGTAGGTGGATACCGCCTTGCGGACGTGTGGTGCGTAGCCGGCCGGTGGACGTCCAAAACAGCAAACAGAGACGGGAAGCAGAAACAGGAAACGGGAAAGAAGAAGGGAAAAAAAAAAAAAAAAGAAAAAAAAAAAAAAGGAAAAGAAAGGGGAATTTACAGAAACCATCCCAGGGAAATCTAAAACCGATCACGTGATCGCCAAACGTTTCAGAAATAGGTGAAACTCCAATCGATTACTAATTCTCATTAAATTAAATTTTAGTTGGTGTTACAAATCCAAAAATTATAATAATTTCGTGACAATTAATTAATTTTAAGTACGTGGTACATAGAATTAGTAACAATTCGGAATATAGGATCCGCATTGCATGATTAGGATGTTTTAGGTAAGGTATTAATTTAGAATCTGTCACTATTAAGTTCGCAGGCACTGGCGTCCAGCTAAAGTGCAGTCAGTGTCAGTTTTGAAAAACGGATATCGAGGTAAGTGTACTGTCTTCTTACCAAACTATTTTTTATGTATATATATGATGAAATATGTGTTTACTTAAATATTATGAATTTATAAATGATATGGATCAAGCAGGATTTGGTTGAGTTAGTAAACTGAGTTTTTGGAAGATTTCGATGGTTTCCAAAATAAAACTGAAAAATGAATTTTTA
Organism: Eucommia ulmoides; assembly: GCA_016647705.1. NCBI lineage: Eukaryota > Viridiplantae > Streptophyta > Magnoliopsida > Garryales > Eucommiaceae > Eucommia > Eucommia ulmoides. The sequence goes on along the minus strand of CM028327.1, from coordinate 15,381,741 downwards.
TTGAATTTGGTAAAATTAGATGGTGTTTTTAAAAGGAAATAGAAAACATCTATTCTCCTAAGAATGTCCGGTTTTCAAAAGGAAAAAATAAAGGGTGGAAAAGTTGTTTTGAAAAAATCAGACGTTTTCTCTAAAAAGAAAAGTGGGAAATATGCTTTTGGACTTAAAAGTTGGTTTTGAGGAAAAGAGATAGACGTAGTGATTTGACGATGTTGACGATATTTATTGAGTTGTGATTCGATGATGTTGTAATTGATTTGACAATGCCCTAGTATTTATCTGTTTCGGTAGAGTAAGATTATCCGCTTCGGCGGAGTGATGTTATCCGCTACGGCGGAGTGATGTTTATCTACTTCAACAGAGTGATGTTAGACGTTTATACTGCGCAGTGATTATCCGCTTCGGCGGAGTGATGGGTGTTCGTAGGAAGGCATATCCTACGGATGGTACGGTACCGTTGCAAACTCCCGATCGTGAGGTTAAAACGATCACTAGGGTTGGCCAGTGTGTGTGTGTTGGAGGTGTGTGTTTGAGATTGGTGCTTGAGATGTGGTGTTTTATGTATATTGGTTGATTTGATATTATTTATTATGATGTTTGGTAGGATTTTGTACTAGATGGATTTGGGTGGAATTTATCTATATCGTTTTATTTTCATTGCTTATATACTTATACTTGATCCATACTAAATTGTGAAAATATTTAGAACGTATTAATATTTTAAAAATGTTTTACTAAGAAGGCAGTACACTCGCAAGGTACAACAGCTAGGAGTCGGTCCCCTACTGGCACTAGGTAGAGCTACGTGATGAAGTCATATAGGCGATTGAGAGAAACTGTCAAAGGCGAACCTATAAAAGGTTCATGGATAAATACTTTTAGTTAATCAAATTTTGGGACGGGTGTGTCCCCCATAGTAGGTGTTTGTATTATACAGTAGGTGTATATTGTCATTGATATGAAAATTTTGGGTATTGGTGATGTCATGTTGTAGTCACGCCCGCCTCAAGATGACGGATGTCCGGGACGGGTTGTGACAGCAGCACACCAAGATATATCATGATTCAGTAAGTTAGCCTTGCCTAATCCAGTCCTCCGAGCTCCACAGAGATTTGCAACCTCTAAACCCCTGATTACTTTAACGGTAGGAACCAAACTCTTACAACGATTCTTTTCTCAGGCTTAGAATCAACATTTACAATTTCGCTTTTTCTAGGTTAAAGAAGAACCTTATTTTTTTACCAGGCTAAAGACTAACCTAATTCTATTACAAAAAGAATCACAACCTAATCTTTTTAATGGGCTAAAGATCAAACCTCACCACACTCACAAGTATCATTTTCCCAAGTAAGGATTGAACATTTATAATTCACTCAATTAATTCAATTTCAAGAAGAATCAAAACCTAGTTCTTTTTAAGGAAAATAATAACCTAACATTTTTATTCCTTAGAATAAAGATTAAACCTCAACCTTTTTCATCAGAAAAGATTAAAACCTAGCTACCCTAATTAGACACCAACCTAATCATGTTTAATTCACTCAAACTCACAAATACAAAAAAATTATGAGTTTCTTTTCACTTGGAACTTCTACCACCTCAAAATAGTTATACTCGATTAATGTCCCAAAATTTACTATGTGATAGAATTAAAGTGAGACAAATTAATATCTAATTATAAATAAATATGGGTAGCACAAATTATAGCACATAATCAGATAATAACACAAAATCATTTTAAAACGATTTTTATGCTCTTAAATTTGAAAACGATTTTTACAACGATCTTAAATCCAAGCAATCAACAATAATAAGAAATCTAAATTAAGAATAATAATTTGGAAAGATCTCACTAGGAAAATACCAATGAATGAAAACAAGTTGCAAAACAGCAAAGATCGATGACGCCAAGTCAACAGCGCTTTAGCTCAAGAACTTTAATCACAAAATCCCTCTCGATTAATCTTAGTAGAATGATAAATATTATAATAGCTTAGGAACTGATAGTTCTAGATAACAATTATCTAATTTTTGCAGGTCTATATATATATAATAAGATCAAGCCTTCCAACGGCTACTTTTCAAAAGTTATGCCTCTAAAAGGCACTTTTAGATCTCATATAACATATTCATTCAATTTTGGTGTATTTCACTTAAAAATAATTTTTAAACTCTCAAATAAGTTCACGAAATATTTCTCAATTATCAATCACAAAGATAGAAAGTATTTAACTAACCAAATTGAGATAATCATTTAATATGTGAACCAAATTAATATAAATTCAAAACATATGGACCATATCTTCAACAAAATCAGATCCCCCAAATTTCTCCCTTGGAATCATTAAAAACAACTAGTTTTTTACCGAAAGATCAAGTCCCTCGAAATCTTAACCGAAACAATCGGTTGAACGATCCCTGTGGTTGGTTGATTGATTGTGGTTGCAGGTGTAGCAACTTCAAGCATAAGTTTAACCATGATGAAATCTGATTTTGGAAACACTCAAAACATGAAAATTGTATTTCTTGTTCTAAGTTTTCTAGATCATCTTTAATCATCTCAATCGAAGTTCGGATGAGAAAGTTATGGCTAACATAGGTGCACAAGCCCAGTTAGCTGACCGAATCTTCCATTCGGTTGACTAATTGATACAGCCCCGAAACTGAGCCAAAACTCAATTCCAATCGGTTGACCAATTTCTACCAATTGATTAACTAATTGATTTAGAGCCTCACCCGGCCAAAACCTCAAACCCAATCGGTTGATCGATTTATTCCTAATTGGTTGACCGACTGTTACAAGATGGTCCAATTTAGCTCCCAAAAACTTACTGATTCAAACGATTGACCAATTTCTTCTAATCGGTTGACCAATTGCATCATGATGGCTCTTTCCTTCATCAATTCTGCTCCAAAACCCATTGTATGATTCAGTTAACCGATTGTTTTTCTTGGTTGACTGAATTGATCTTAAAATTCAACTTTTTATACTTTATTTTCAATTAGGTCAATTTTCATTTTCAATTTCACAAAATGAGCAAATATTTTATCATTAATTAGGATCCTAAAATTCATCATATCAACACACAAAAATATAACTCATTTAATAGTGTCATGTGTGATTTTAATTCGGGTTACATTAAGAGTATAAGAGTATTGAGTTGTTTTCACCTAATTTCTTCAGAATCTTCAATACTCTTCATTTCTTCATTTCCTATCTTTGTACCCTTGATATTTTCTTCATAATACAATCTTTAAATGAAACTTTTTTTTTTTCTGAAACACTCAATAAACTCATTAGTTCCACCACAAACATCAACCTTTAATTGTTCATCAAAATCTCGAGATCAACAGATTCCTTATGCCTCGACAGTAGGGAGTATAATGTATGCTAAGTCTGTACTCATCCTGACATTGTATTTATAGTAGGAGTTTTGGGCAGATATTTGAGTGGTCCAAGTATGCAACAATGAAAGGTAACCAAACGCGTGATGCATTATTTGAAGAGAACAAAAGACTATATGCTCACTTATCGGAGATCAGACAATTTACAGATCATCGAGTTCTCTAACTCTGATTTTGCAGGATGCCAGGATAGCAAGAGCTCTACATCAGGCGACATCTTTATGTTGGCTGAAGGAGCTATCTCATGGAAGTACACTAAGCAGACTTTCATAATTTCTTCAACCATGGTTACGAAGTTCATTGCTTGCTTTGAGGAGTCCAACCACGAAATATGGTTGTGTAACTTTATCACTAGGCTGCATATGGTAAATGGCATTGAAAGGCCATTAAAGATTTATTGTGACAATAACCTAGCAGTGCTTTACTCCAACAATAACAGGAGCTCGACAAAATTGAAATTTATCGACATCAAGTTTCTAGTTGTTAAGGAGAGAGTTCAAGATCAATAGATTTCTATAGAACATATAGGAACAAATTCTATGCTAGTGGAACCATTAACCAAGGGCTTAACCCCTAAGGTTTTTCATGAGCACACCGCTCACATCCGTGTTATTTCTTGTAATACCTTGGTTTAGTGAGAGTCATTTTTGTTTTATATGTTTTACTTTAGAAATTGGATTATTTAAGTTATCTGTAGAATAATGTTGATGGTTTATGATTTTTTGTTATTTGCAATGTTCGCATTGCATTAAGGACTTTGGACTGATTTCACAAAAGACTAAAAATATGACCAGTTGAAAATAGGCATGTATGAGATCACATTGCATGTAATTTTCATGCTACTCATCCATATTTAATCTATGTCATTGAGTGTATTAGTATGGTGATCATCATGGTTTAGTCACGGCCGTATTGTGATAAAAGTTGCAGTAATTCCATTACTAGAATATGAGATGGACCAGAATGTTTAAGGAGAAGTCTAAGGACAAAATAGCATATGGATGCACACCCAAGGAATTTTATGACATAATTGTTTCTGAAATAATATGTAACCCAAGTAGGAGATTGTTAGAAAATTTTGTTTCTTAATCTATTTTGGGCAACATATTATTAACTCAGTTATAATTGTTATTTAAATTTAACGGGCTAAAATTAAGTGATCTAATTAATGTGGGCAAACTCGTAGACTACTCAAAAGAATGTGGGTTAAATGTGTAGATACTAGATTATTATGGAGTGATTAGGGGATTATGATAACTCTAATCACACTATATATAAAGAAAATATTAGAGTTATGGTCCCCAATACACCAAATCAATCGACGGCTCTCTTCTCCCCATCTAGAAGAGGAACGACAGCCCATTGAGGAATTCAGGCGATTTGGCTGAGGAAGATCACGTACCCACTCGATCTATACCCTACTCGTGATCAATCGTCGTAGAATTCTGCATCGGTAGTCGATTATTCATAATGGATCCAGGTACGCGATTTACATGTTTAATAGAACTCTGGATGATTTGACATGTTACGTTAGGTGTTATAGATTGATATCTATAGCCAACAAATTGGTCCTCCATGGATACCACAAATATTTCCTAGTAAATACACTATTTCGAAATAGTTTTTATCAAGGCTAAAACACCTATTATTTATACTATTGAGCTATTCAAAAATGGAAAAGTTTAATCTCTTTTGTTCTTAACATATTCAATAAGAATTGATTATTCTTTCTAGATATATACTTTGGCTATTTTTCTCTTGAATAATTACTATATCATTCTGTATAATTAATCATACATCAAGAGTGATTGATTCTAGAATTCTCTAACACTAGTGAGTCATTTGGTTTTCATCTTGAACGTTTGTGTAGAAGCTCCCTATTATTCTTGTTCAATCCAACTATAGAGATAGTTGATATTGATTGTAATGAAACAAGGTTTGTTTGCTTGAATTAAGAGGATCGAGAGGAGACGACTTCACTCAATTTTAGAATTCTTGGGAGAGTGAATCTCAAGCATGGTTTAATCTTTTTTTGATAGAGATTATCGATTTCCAAGGGTGATACCTTTGCTGAATATAAGGTGTGGTTCTCTCTCGCAAGAAATCAAGTAATTAGTTGATTGAAATTTCATAAGGAGTTTAGGGAGTAGATGTAGGCAAGATTTCTTACTAAACTACTATAAACCATATTGTTATTATATCCCTTGCTTCATTTTAAACTATTGCACTTGTGATTGTTCTTGTGTTTATTGTTTAAATGGTTCCCTCTACATAATTTTTGTGTGTAATTATATTAGTTTTTATTTTTGGAATTATTGTTCCTACCCAATTCATCGCCCCATAGGTAGACACTTGGGTAATAATTGGCATCAGAGCTACTCATTTGCACGAATTAGGATTAAAAATAACAAGAAATATATAGCAAATAATATGGACACTATACATCCCAAAGGACAATCCTTTCATTGAACAACACTTTTTAATGGCGATAATTATGTATTTTGGAAGACTACAATAACTTTGTTGGAGAGTCCATAAAAGATGAGTAGAAAGCCACTAGCATTTGTTTATGGACCAAAAAATGCACTCATTTGTGCCTTCTCAGCATCAAGCACTTCATTTCCATATATCTTGATCTTCGATAATCCTCTTCCAATTGATAATTCAGTATTCTTTTCTAAATCCGTATTTAACATTTTTTGTTGTGTCTACCATTTTCGGTGATATTTATGTGATAATCTAAGAGTTTTTCTTTTGAAAGTGTGAACAATTATAATCCTATTATTTTTTGTGATATTAGAAGTTGATATCAGATTTCGATATGTGATTTTTTCCCTGCCTTGGGATTTTCATGTAAAAATTGTTTCACTCACTTTATTTGTTACTTGTGTTACTTTGATATTTGTGGATGAGATGGTAACCCTATTTTTAATTGATAAATTTTTCCCAACAAAGAATTGTGTAGGGTGGTCATGGGCCTCTCTCAACCCCACAAACTAATTCAAGATGTAAGGTTTTTTCTCACACTTATAAACTGACCACCAACCCTTCCACATCATTAATGGGGTAAACCCATCAATCTCTCCCGCACACATCGGGTCTTTGGTTGGCTAACCCTTGACCAGTTTCTCCCTTTCTGGCTATTGGGCTAGAGTTATTGTAACTTAGGATCTGATACCAATATAGGGTAGTATTGGGCCTCTCTCAACCCTACAAGGTAACTCAAGATTAAGTCTTTCTGTTACAATTATAACCTGACCACCAGGCCTTTCCATATCTAATGTGAAATAAACCCAAGAAGATTAGTACTTGGGATACCGTTATGATCGGACAAATACACTCCAGCTTGAAAATAAGTTAATCATGTCTTTAGAAATATCATAATAGAATCGCCGGTATGGCCTATACATTACTATATTTATAGAGTAAATCATACATGATCTCCTGAAGTCTCTCCATGATCTTAACTAATCAACGTCTTTCCTGGATATTCTCAATCCTTAATGTTATGGTCAGTTATTTGCATTGGGCCTTATTAATAATTTTAGGCTGCCTTGACATAGGCCCACGTACCAATCTTCTTACAGTTAAAGGTGGGCTTGCTCATCTAAGCCTATTACGTTAATTTTATATGATGGTTATGGGCCCTCTAAGTTGAGCACATGACTGTTTATTTATTAAGCATTAAGAATCAATTATAGGAAAGCTACCCACATCATTTGACTCTGTCTCCTTAGGTTGTGTAAAAAAGCTAGAAGTCATATATGCAGTTATTGTACGTATCATTTCGCCTTCCCCTCAAATTTCTTCTCTGTTCTTTCAAATTTTATTGCCTATGTTCACCTTGAATTATTCCCTCTTCAATTTATTGTCTTTCATCTTTATTTATTCTTCATCTTTCTAATTGATGGCCAAAGCACGATATTAATTAGCTCTTGCTTCCACTAGTTCTTCTGTTGCATAAGACAGTTTTTCTCACAACCTCTCTTTGAACCATGTCGAACATGGTCCTTCCTACTTTCTTTCCGATTTTATAACTACCTTTTGTGAAACCTTCAATATTCTTTCCTCTGTCACCATTAGGGTTCCTAACGAAATTGATCGTCCTTATACTCCTCATGAAAATAAGGTTTGTTTAAACTATTCGATGTTCGACTATGACCTTCATAATCTTTTCCTTGATCTGATTCGAAAATTCTTTCATTCTTATGACATTTTCCTCGCTCAACTTGCTCATAATGGTTGTCATCAGCTTCTTGGAGGTTACTACCCTTCTTAAATCAACCAGATCCCTCTCACTATTAATATGGTGAGACATCTTGGTGAACTCAAATATTGTGGTCAATCGAACATCTTTTATCTTTCCCTCGCTGCCCTTAACCAATTTCTTATTGACCTTTCCAAGTCCATCAAGAATTGGAAAAAATATTATTTGTTCTTCAGTAGTGGTGATTGGGAGTTCCCCTCATTTGATGTCGGGAAAGTTTCAATCATTCCTTGCTTCTTTCATCCTTTGAGTAATAAAACTTTTTTCATTCCTTGTTAGTTCATCTAATCTTTTATTTGTCTGCTTATTTAATTTTGACTTTGCTGTAGGTTGATTCCTCCACCAGCAAGATACCCTTGGCCAGGAGAAGATATATCAGATCTAAAAATTGTTGATCCCCAACGCTCAACTCCACCAAGCCATTCTTCCCTATCCACTAGACTTTTCACTTTCCAAGCGCATACAAATACCTATAAGGATGGACATGAGGATTGAGTTTACCAACAGTATGCTGTCAAAGAAGAAAAATAGCAACACATCCGATTAGGTTCCTCTTCCTAAAAAGAGGAGAGTTATGCTTCTCCTGGGCAAGAGTTCTAATCATGCTAAGGGTTCTACCGGCACTCCTCACTCCATTCAATGGTCACCTCAGCCAAATGAGCAATTGTTGAGGTGGAATAAGATTTTAGTAGCAATTCCAAGAATGCCTGCCGCAAGCCACACTTATCCATCCCCAACTTCATTGTCATACTTCTCACTAGCTTGTCCACAACCTTCTTTCCCCGCTAACGAGAGTCGCAATCCAATGGAGTTTATTACTCTGTCTCCTCCTCCTATAAATCAAAATCATCTCACAAGGGACAATTCAATTGGCACTTCGGCACCTCACCCTATTCCAGACCCATCAAGTAAGAGATTTATTTTATTTTCTCCGAAAATGATGCTCACATTTGTCTCTGAACAGTGTCATTCTCTTTCTATAGCTCACAATAAGATCGACTAGGTCCTCAGGACACTCTAGGATCAATCTTGGACAAGAGGTCACGTTAGAATAGAGGACCTAAGCAAAGCCGAGTTGTTTCGTTTGGGGGTCTGCATCTCCCTTCAGGGTTTTTTCCTTATTACTTCCCCTCAATTTGCCTTTCATACTTGGAATTTTATTTTATTAAATTTTGACATTCCTTTTTTCAAACAGTACACTTATTTGTTGTTGTCACTGGCGGGTCTAAGGATATCAAAGAGCTCGACTCCAAGCTTGTTTTCCAAGTTGGAGAGTGTGGTAAAGTAGAGAAAGAAGTACAAAAATAAAAATCGGAAAACGACGTTCTGCAAACTGACCTAGCCATCTCCAGATCGGAAAATGACAGAGCTAACGTGAAGGTGAAGGCCCTAGAGAAGAGGCTTAAGGAGATGAGAAGTAAAGTTCAACCATGCAATGACCCAAAAGGAAGCGGAGCTGAACTCCAAGCACGCAGTAAAAGAGGTGGAGCTTGATGCAGTTATCTCCTCGCCACGGTCTGAGCTATGGGCGAAAATGGAAGAATTCAAATTGACCCTTACCCAACAAAGGGAAAGCTCTAAGCAGACCATTTCACAACAAAGGGAAAGTTTTGAATTGACCCTTGCACAATTGAGGGAAAGTTTTGAATTTTCTCTTCTTCAAGTTCAGACAAAGTATGAGCAGAATAAGGTCTCCAGAGACGCGGAGTTTAGAAGTATGGCCTGAGATATTCAATTGGTCAGTTTAAAGGAATGCCATGGTCTGGTAGTCGAAAAATTCCCTAATCTAGACCTGAGCTTCTTGGCAGATGAACTGGAATTCGAACTAGAAGATACTGAGGACATTATAGTTGAGCCCATTGAACCGTCCGAGTTTGCTCAGCCTGTTGAGCCTTCTCAACCTACCGAGCCTTCTTCCTTAGTTCTCCCATTCTGATGTACTTTTCCATTTATTCAATCCTTTTTCTTTTTCTTTTTTTAAATGTACTTAATTTTTTTATATTTAATGCAAGTATTTGTCGTGTTTTAATTTTCTTGCGTTGAATGTTCTTGTCATTAAAAGTCCTGTTTGGCATCATTTCAAGATGTCATTACCTTACTCTCTTTCTCTCTGTATGTGTGCGCACGCGTGCTTCTATATTTGTGATGCTTGAATTTGCAGATTTGACCTGCAGACACATGTACGTATATATGGAGAGATGATGGCAAAGATGGGGTTGAAAATTGTGGAGATAATGGCGGTTGTTGGGATAGTGTCGACGGCGAAGGTGGTGGTGACAGAGATCTGAATTAACAGTTGTTGCATATATATATATGTGTGTGTGTGTGTGTAAGATTCAGCTTTCTTGAAACTCAATTTTTTTAAAAAAATCGATTTTTAGAAAGTAAATTTACTTTCTTTTTTTTTTGTAAAGTAGTGCAATAGTATCCTTGTGAAGTAACAAAGTTATGTTGTATGTTATATACCTAAGGAACTCCAATAATTTTAGGGCATATTTCATAAAATTTAAGCTAAAAATTTGAAGTCTTGAAATTTTAAATATTGAATACGTTAACTATTCAACATTTTAATACTTTTAACTTCAAAAAATTATCTTCCTTCAAATTTTTATTCTTAAAATAATTTTCACAATTTTAATTTTTTAAAATATTCTCATTTTCTTACTTTCTCTCTTTATTTGTTCACAATTTAGTATTTTTTTCTATTTATAATTTTTTTTTTTTTTGAGATTTCACGATATTAGTATAAAATATTATTTGTGATAATTAAATATTTTTACGGTATTAAGTAATAAGTACTAAAAAATAAAATGAATCGGACATCAATTAATATTTTAAATAATTTTTAGGTGTATATTTTAAATGATTCCTTAATTTTGTTTTTAAACACATACTTAATACAACAGTTTTAAATGCGTAATTGCACTTCAAACGGGACCTTCAAACAGGACCTTAGTGTATCATTTCCCTTCAGAATATGTTATCACAATGCATTTATTGTATTCATATTTCAATTTAAGATCACATGTTTAAAATTTTTATCATATCAATCATAAAATAATATTTTTATAAATAAATTACCCTATGAAGCATATACTAACAAATTTACAAAACCACAAAAAATTATTTGTCCAATAGAAAGGGAAAAATACAAATAATAATAATAATAATAATAATAATAATAACAATAATAAGACTGGTTTGACAAATCCATTTTCAATTGACAAACGAGTGTCTGTCTCTTTTTTGAGATTAACTAGGAGATGGCAGTCCCATTTCCACTAATAGGTATTCTTTTAACAATTCTACGTGAATTCCAATAATTTTGTGAATTCCACCAATTATGTTCTATGAATTACAATTTTTTTAAAATTCCACTCATTTTGATAATTCTACTAATTTTGCGAATTTAACTAATTTCACAACTTTCAATAAAATTTATCTTCTATAGTGAGACATTTTCAGAATAAAATATATAGTGTAACCACCCTGGCAAGGTGGGCGAATGACTAGTTGAATGTGAACTTACTCCCATAAGCAGAGTTTTAATCTCTCCCTTTGTCGATCAATGAGGCTAAAAAGTGATTCCAAACACTATAAAAGGAGATCAATCTTGACGTGCATGCAAATTGGAGGCCATCTGTCTATATATAAAACATAGTACCTTTTTATTTATAAACATTGAAACCATCCTACACGCCTTTAGTCGCCAATTGTAAAGAACATGTTACAGATTTAATTCATCATCAATTGGGCACCACAGTTTTGATCAACGTGTTATATTGAATTCCATTTCCCGTTCTGTCCCTCGGTAGTTGATGAACCGGATGTTGTTGATGATGAGCATGTAGCGTGAACAGCCAAAGTTTTGACAATACCGCGGCATGGATCTCCAAATATAACATTAGAAATTTGAACAGAACACCTATTTCTTCCAAGACAGGCCTGCAAATTACGAGAGAAGCATCATGAAATAGAACTGCACATAAATTGATTCTCTAGCAATAAAACTACCGATTCCATGTCATAGAGCATTTTTTTTTTTTATCCCAAATTGCTATATGTAACTGTACCGTACAATAATTGAATGCTATATAAACTTGTATTGTACAATGATATATAACAAACCCAGGATAAAAGTTCGGATATCGCTTGGGATCCGTGGTTCTCTAGACATGCAATTTACATAATATATGTCCTACAGGTTGTAGGATAGAAGTCGGAGATAATTGGACAACTGCAGTAACTGCAAGATGTGTTACTGAGGATACGTTTCCATTACAAATGACCCCGGAAAATGTTACATGGTCAACAAAGACAAAACCAATGATTGTTTATCCAAAGAATTCAATAAAACTAATTCAGTGGGTCCACTATAACTACTGGTGAGATCCAAGTAACCAGAACCAGAGCAGGGCGTGGGATGATATGCGTGGAGCTAAAATGCAAGAGCATTTAGTTATGAATGGGTAAAACCAATAGTCGCATGAGAGTGCTTGCATATACTAGTGTATCTATGAAGGGAACTGGTGGCACAAGGCGAGCTTTACTATATAACAAATGGAAAATAAACAGAGGATTTACTGTGCCTGCTATATGCCATGCAAGTACAGGAATTAATATAATTTCAAAATGAAAACAGAATGTTACTTAGAAAACTAAAAAGTAAAAGAATTTAACAAAATAAAAACCTAACTTCCCCAACAACGACTAGCTATTGAAGCAGAATTTGTAGCATCAAACGGTCACCTGAACCTTCTAACCACACATACACACACATGTTTATATGTACACAAACACACACACACACACACACACACACATATTAAACATTATAAATTAATGGCTCATAACTCTTCTTATCATTGTCTCCTTTCTATTTGGCACAATGACATCCTTTGAGTTGGAAGTTTGATTCTAAAAACAAGTTCAAGATTATACTTGGCAAATCTAGATGTTTTTTATAATGTTGTTCCTACACTTTGTTAAAGGGTAGTTAAGTTTTTTCTGTATTAATTAGGGTTTCCCGTACGGTTTAGGTTTTACCATATTGTTTCCTAATTCTTATTATAAATAGTGGAAGAGGCTAACACAATAGAGTGAGCCTTCTCGTTCTTTTCATATCACCTTTTTACTTTATCATGGTATCCAGAGCAGGTTATGGGAGATTGATTCCATAGATCTATTCAAACCAATTTTTTTTATTTTTTTTTTCTCTCTCTGTCTACTGTTCATACGGAAAAAAAAAAAAACCTAGCAGCCCACAAACCCTCGCCGCCACCGCTCCCCACAATCAGATCCGAGCCTCGCCGCCGTGGCCCAGGCTATTCTGAGCCTCTCCATCACCATCGCAAACCATTCTCGCACTGTACCTTTATCGCGAACCAGATCTCATACTCGCTGTCCACCATCAATGTTGCCGACCTTCGCCGGACTTTGCCAAACCTTCGCCGACCCTCGCCGGCCTTCAATTGAGCTTGAGACTACCGTATGCTAGTTCTGGTTTTGGTTACTATTCATCGTGAACCAGCCTTTGCCATTGGTGCAATCAGACTTAATCAAACTGCTGCTTCTGGTTACTATTCATTGTGACCCAGATTTGCTTCTGGTTACACTATTCATCGCGAACCAGATTTGCTTCTGGTTATTGGCCATTGTTCGTAAGACAGCCCTACAAATGTTCGTAAGTATTTTTCTGGTTCTCATGTTCTTCGTTTAAGCCCTACAGTTATTTGTATTGCTTGTTTGTTTCCCTTGTGCACGTTGTTTGTTAGTTGTTGTATTGGAGGGTACTAATGTCGATGGCTACACCTCAACCATTAACAACCTGTAAGTTAAACGGAACCAATTATTTAAATTAGTCTAAAGCTGTGAAAATAGCCCTAACTGGACAAGGGAAACACCGTCACCTCACGGAATCTGCCCCGGCCACAGATGATAAAAAGTATGACGACTGGATTCAGGCTGATGCGCAGATTATAACATCGTTGTGGAATTCAATAGAGCCTCAAGTTTCTGATCTCTATACTCATCTAGATACATGCAAAGATATATGGGAGTATTTTCGTGTATTATATTCTAATAATCTCACCAGGATGTATGATTTATCGGTAAAGTACTTCCAACTTCAGCAAGGCACGCAATCCGTTACAAATTATTTCGCCACATTCAATCACCTCTATAAAGAGATGAATACTATCCTACCAATGACTATCGATCTGAAAGAAATGCAAAAGCAACGTGAGCAGATGGTTGTCATGAAGTTCTTGGATGGATTACATCCATAATTTAAACTAGTCCGATCTCAGATTCTTTCCAGTGCTACTCTCCCCACCATCACTGAAATGTATTCTCGCATCTCGCGTAGCACTACCAAGGATAATATTTCTAGTTCAAGTTCGTCTACGCCATCTGAGCATTCAGTGCTTGTTACACAGATTCTTACACGAAATCGAGGTGATGCACTGAATGGTGGTCGTGGTGGTTTCTCTTGTGGTGGCCGTGGTTGTGGCTCCGTTTGTCAGGGCTCCTTTTGTGGAAAAGAGAATCATACTAGAGAAACATGTTGGGATTTAGTTGGCCATCCACCCAAATTCGCCAATACAGTAACATCTGATCCAGTTAATCCTACTATTCCAGAATCTCAGGCGACTAAGGACATCTCTGATGAGGAATATGCTGAAGTCCTTCAGTATAGGGCATCTCAGCAGGCATCTCTTCCCATTGCTTCTTTAGCTCAACGAGGTACTTCTTTTGCTTGTCTTTCCATTCACCCATCCCCTCTCATACCCTGGGTCATATAGATTCTACTGCCACTGATCACATGTTAGGTACATCTTCCTTATTTACGCATATTCAGTCATCTTCTTCGTTGTCTCCTGTTACAGTTATTGATGGTTCCACTGTCCCTATTCATGGTATTGGTACAGTGGAACCCTCACCCTCCTTATCTCTCTCCTCTGTCTTGTATATCCCTTCGTTTTCTTTTAATTTGATGTCAGTCAGTAAGCTCACCAAACATCTTAATTGTTCTGTCTTATTTTTTCCTGATTCTGTCATTCTCCAGGATTTGAGGACGCGGACGACGATTGGCACAGGGTGTGAGGAAAATGGCCTTTATTACCTTGATCATGAGCTCACCCACCTACTGCTTGTCCTGTTGTTGCTACACGCTCACCAGATCCATTGTCGTCTTGGTCATCCCTGCCTTGACAACCTCAAGTTACTTGTTCCTAATTTAAGTCATTTGTCTTCATTAGAGTGTGAGTCTTGTCAATTGGGTAAGCATCATCGTATTTCATTCGCTTCCCCAGCTCATGTTCGAGCATCGAGTCCTTTTAGTTTAGTTCATTCAGATATTTGGGGTCCTTCTCGTGTTACTTTTACATTTGGTTTTCATTATTTTGTCATATTTGTGGATGATGTTTTCAGAGTTACTTGACTTTATTTAATGAAAGATCGTTCAGAATTATTCTCTATTTTTCATACGTTTTGTGCTGAAATTAAAACTCAGTTTAATGTACCAGTGCGTATTCTTCGTAGTGATAATGCTCGAGAATACTTTTCTCAGCCATTTATTTCTTTTATGTCGCACTCTGGTATCTTACATCAGTCTTCTTGCCCTTACACACCACAGCAAAATGGAGTTGCTGAGTATAAGAATCGACATCTCCTAGAAGTGGCCCGTACTCTTCGTTTTGAGATGAACGTTCCCAAACACTTATGGGGCGATGCGGTTCCTAATCAACCGGATGCCGTCCTCTACCCTAAAAGGCAAAGTTCCCCATTCCATCATTTTTCCCCATTCACCCTTGTTTAGTTTATCTTCTCGAATATTTAGGTGTGTCTGTTTTGTTCATCAGTTAACTCCCAGCAGGGACAAGTTAGATCCCCGTGCTTTAAAATGTGTCTTCCTCGGCTATTCTCTCACACAAAAGGGTTATCGATATTATAGTCCATCATTACGTCGCTCATTTGTGTGTGCAGATGTTACATTCTTTGAATCCACCCCTTACTTCTCTGCCCCATCCTCTCGAGATGATCTGGATGTTACACTTCCTTTGCCAATTGAACCAACCCCTACACTATCTTCCTCAACTCCAGATCCGATCCCCCCTAATCGTTCTTCAGCCCCTTTGTAGGTATACTCTCGTCGCCAGAAGGAAGTCTCCGTTGTTGTGCCCATCGATTCTGTGCCCTCAGATTCTTCTCCAGCAGACCCACCCATGTCTGACTTAGACATGCCCATTGCCATTCGGAAGGGTAAGGTCACATATACTAACCATCCTATTTCTAACTGTCTCATATGCGCACCTATCTCCTTCCAACTCCTTTTTTGTTGCTTCTTTGTCCTCTATTTCTATTCCTAAGTCTGTTTCAGAGGCCCTCACTCACCTTAGTTGGGCAAAAGCAATGAAAGAAGAAATGTTTTCCTTACATCAGAATGGCACTTGGGATCTCGTCTCGCTTCAGCCTGACAAAACTATAGTTGGATGTAAATGGATGTACACTGTCAAAGTTCATCCGGACGGCACCATTGATCACCTCAAGGCTCGCTTAGTTGCTAAAGGCTATACTCAGGTCTACGGTCTTGATTAATATGAGACTTTTTCTCCCGTTGCCAAGCTCGCTTCTGTTCGTTTGTTCATCTCTCTGGCTGCCACTTTTCATTGGCCATTACATCAGCTCGATATCAAGAATGCTTTCTTAAATGGCGATCTAACTGAGAAGTATATATGATGCAACCTCATGTGTTTGTTGCTCAGGGGGAGTCTGATTTGGTATGTAATTTAAAGAAATTTATTTATGGCCTCAAGCAGTCTCCTAGAGCATGGTTTGCAAGATTTAGTGAAATGATCACTGAATTTGGTCTTCGACACTGTGGAGTCGATCATTCTGTCTTCTACAAGCATAGTAAAGTCGAGAGAATATTGTTGATTGTGTATGTGGATGACATCGTGATTACTGGGGATGACCACAGTGGTATTCAAGAACTGAAAAAGTGTTTGCATAGTAAGTTCAAACCAAAAATTTGGGGCACCTAAAGTATTTCTTGGGGATTGAAGTTGCTCGATCAAGTCAAGGCATTTACTTGTCTCAGAGAAAATATGTTCTTGACCTATTGAGTGAAATAGGAATGCTAGGAGCAAAACCGATTGATTCGCCTATGGATCCAAACACCAAATTATTGCCAGATCAGGGTATACCACTGACAGATTCAGCTCAATATAGACGGTTAGTTGGGAAGTTGAATTACCTGACAGTTACCAAACCAAATATCTTTTTTGCTGTTAGTGTTATCAGTCAGTTCTTGGATCGTCCAATGGTTTGTCACTGGGATGCAGTGATTCGTATTCTCCGATATCTGAAAGGTGCTCCTGGTTGTGGTTTGCTATATCAAAATTTCGATCATACTCTAATAAAGGGCTACACAGATGCAGATTGGGCCGAATCACCCTTAGATAGGAAATCTACTACTAGGTATTGTGTGTTTGTTAGTGGTAACCTTATCTCTAGGAAGAGTAAAAAGCAGAAGGTAGTGGCACGGTCGAGTGCGGAATCAGAATACAGGGCAATGGCGCATACCACTTGTGAGTTAACGTGGTTGAAATATTTGTTGGAAGAACTTGGATTTGAACACATTTCACCGATGGACCTAGTATGTGATAATCAAGTAGCACTTCATATTGCATCCAACACAGTCTTCCATGAGAAGACAAAGCACATTGAAGTTGACTGTCACTTTATTCGGAAAAAATTATTGCAGAAACAGATTGAGACTAAACATGTAAACTCAGTTGATCAGTTAGCTGATATATTTACTAAACCGTTGGGAGGTTCAAGGATAAAGTACATTTGTAACAAACTAAAAGCATACAATATATATGTTCTAGTTTGAGGGGGAGTGTTAAAGGGTAGTTAGGTCTTTTCTGTATTAATTAGGGTTTCCAGTACGGTTTAGGTTTTACTGTATTGTTTCCTAATTCTTATTATAAATAGTGGAAGAGGCTAACACAATAGAGTGAGCCTTCTCGTTCTTTTCATATCACTTTTTTACTTTATCACACTTGTTTAGACATTGATCAAACGGCCTACCTTGTTGGTTTTTAGGTGTGGAAAGTAGTGGTGGATTGATGATTAAACTGGTTTAGGAGGTAGGTTTTGAATTATAGAGAGAAGCCGGTTGATTTGATGAGTAGGTAAATTGGAGCACTTCTCTGATCGCTTTGATTCTTTGAGCGGTAGCTCTAACGTCTCAGAGTACAAATGAATCCTCATGGATATTTACAGGTGGTCCCGCCACCTTATAGTCATGATCTTTTTTTACATGCTCCTAGAGTAGTCACCACTAGACTATCTTAATTTCTTTCTAAATACACAGTTAATTGTACACATGATTCTTCTATAGTAGTCTATACAATGGTCTTAATTACTAGATTCTTTCAAGATATTACATTAGAGGTTTCTTGAACAAATGTGTCGAGAACTCTAGAATGAATCAATTTTAACACACCCCGAAGCAAGAAGAAAGAAAGAGACTGCAATATGAATAGATGTAGCACTAAAAGGCATCAAACATTAATTACAAGTAGATGAAAAGAGAGCAACACTCCTATGAAAGGAAAAACTTGACTAATATTGTAGGGAGGCAGACTATTACTGGGAAGCCGATGTGTTTCCCAAGGTAGAAAAATACTAATGTTACATGAGACATCATAGTCAAATTTGTGTTTGGCTGATGTGAGTTTGCGCATTTGACTATGTGAGATTGCAAATTGTTCATCGATTTCACTAAAGTCGTGAATCCGATGAACTAGTGTGTGTGCGCGTTAGTTCCAGCAAATTTTGGGAACATGGTTACCATAAACGCTGAGTGAAATCACGTGACCCTGTACAAATTTCGTAATATATCCGTGATGCTCTCAAAGAGCCCATATACACATGGAAATAATTTTATATGAATTAGCCACTGAAAAGTACATAAAACCTACCACATATGAATGTAGTTCAACATGATATCAATGACACTTACATGAGACACCACAGACAATGAATTGGGTGAATGGCAGTTCCCAGTGAAGAACTTTCCACAGCTACCTTGGGGAGTTCCATAACTAGCAAATTCAATGGAGGAGATTGTATGGCCATCTTCACACTGTAAATGTATTTCTGGTACCATATCGTCTATTGATATTTTCCCATTAATGAAGTCTGGATGGGACCACATTTCTAAGGGAGGATAATGGGTTTCAGGCACTTGAGCACATATAGTGTGGGTGTAACGAGTTTTGACTTCAATTTCAAATGGGTTGCCCCCCGTTTCCTCAAAGATAACAAGTAAATTGTTCGAAGACTGCAACCATGATCTCGGTATGTGGTACCTGTAAATTGATCAACAGTTGTGTTAATAATGATTGGCAAAGATGGCGGTACTTGCAGATACAAAGAGAATGCACAGTGGAAACAACATTGTGTATCAGCGTTTACTATGTTTCAAACATTTGATAAATTTCTCTACCAAAAATAAATAAATAAATAAATAAAAAAGAAAAAAAATTGAAGCATTTGATGTCAGCTGAAGCAGTGTATACAAGTATACCAGGTCTGAGTAGGCTCCCCACATCTTGTTTCACACTTGTCTGAATCATAACGTCCACGATAGTTGCAAGTTCTTTGACATCCATCTTCCGGGGCAGCCAAAACCCAGTATCTTCCAATATGGTGGCCATTAACCCAAGCTTGACCCTTTCCCATGCTTCCCAGATATAGAGCAACAGGATCAGTCTCACTAGGCGCATCAAAGTATGTCTGCTTAATTTACAGCAAAACAAAGAGAACTAACTAAATAGATATGACAAGTATTGGACAATGCAAAATTAGATCGTTTTTTGTTACGTAATTTTCCACGCCAATACAAGGAGGGTCAAATGCAGCTATCGACGGAGTTACCTTATACCAAGAAAAGATGGATGGGATTGCATCTGGCAACAAATCAGTCCATCCAGCACTTCCATTTTCATCAATGCCATATATTTTCAAGAATTCACCCTTAAGCCCAACCTGTGCTCAAACGGGTAATAGTTCAGTGTTGAACACACATTTCTTAAAACAAGAAAGAAGAAGAAAGAATCAAACAAAAAAAAGGAAGGAGTTTAGCAGTTAATCAAATATTTGACAAGATCATAATGTGGTCAGATTGTCCGACCAGGTAGAAAGAAGATCATGAAGTCTCTACTGGCCTAAAGCCAAAATGATGTGCATTAACTAAGCACAAACCTGCAAAAAGCAGGGAACCAAAAAAGAATTCAAAATTTTGGACTTCGAGTTGAGTACATTTCACAGATCATATTGTTTAGGGTAAAAAATAAGTTAGGATAGGAAGCTGGTAAACAATTTAATGTACAGTTCACTATGTCGTTGCGTCAAAAGTGTTTTTGTATTAGATAGCATCTGGGCTGTAGTTGTGGTCCAATACTTGATAATTTCTAAATTTGGTTCACTTTGAGGCTAAAGTTTTATTTTTAAAATTTGAATCAAGATATTGTAGAATTAGTAGTCACAAGTTTTAATCGACAAGGATTGACTCCGTGGTGATTGTGGAGGTTATTTAATATGTCGGTTTCTTAGGCAAACATTGTACAAAAATGATTATGTTCTATATTTGGAAACACATTGATATTGTTGAAGAGTATTTCAGTCATTTAAGGAGAGTATAAGTTTTTTTTTTGTGCTGGCAACAAATAATGACGATAATACGGCTGATATGAGACAATATCAAGAAGATGCAGGAAAGAACATGAAGATGATAGTAAAACATCTACCTGGTAGGTCCATGATGACAATGAGAGATCAACATCCCCATTTCGACAGCCAATAAGCTTAATTTGGCCCCTAAACCCTGCCCCATCTCTCTCGAAGAATGCACCATAATTCTGAATGAAAATTGAAGTAATGTAAACAGAAGGTAGTATTTATAGTATTGACCAGTGGAAAAAACACAACAGATACTCAAGGACCATGTCATTCACAGATTAATAAATAAACGAGGAAAAACTACAACAATTTGTGGAATCTAGCCCCTTGAAAAGAAACTGAAAAACAATAAAACAAAAATGGGATAAAACAGTGCGAAACAATTTATAGTAATAAACAAAACAAAATACCCGCAATCCAGCAGATTATGCATTTAAATCTAGAGTACTAAAGTAGATACATAGTTGCATAAGAAATTGCTTTTTCTTTTGCCTATTTGGATTTGTTGGAGTATTTGGAAAGCTAGATGTGCCGGTATTATTGACAACGTTGCTGTGGACTGTGACAAGCTTATACATGAGTTCATTATTGCTTTGCATCAAAGTGTTGTAAATCACCATGCTAGCACAATCTCTGTATGGTGGAATGGTTTATTTGGTTTAAATTATGTATCCTCTCCAGCTCATAAACAAGTGATTATGTATTTGGATTTGTTGGAGTATTTGGAAAGCTAGATGTGCCAGTATTATTGACAATGTTCCCGTGGACTGTGACAAGCTTGCACATGAGATCATTATTGCTTTGCATCGAAGTGTTGTAGATCACTATTCTAGGACCTCTGTATGGTGGAATGGTTTATTTGGTTTAAGTTATGTCTTCTCCAGCTCATAAACCTGTAATTATGTATTAGTTGCCTCTTCTTGTTGATTCTATCATGTTAAGCACAGATAGTGCCTCTAAAGCTAACCCTGCTATGGCTGGGTGTGGGGGTATTTTGAGAGATCATAAGGGATGCTTTGTTTTCGCTTATGCTGTGTCTCTGGGAGTATATACTAATTATGTGGCTGAATCGTTTGTGTTGAAATATTTTTTCCATTTATTATTCTTCCTCTCATAGATGGTAATTTTTGGTTATGTTGACCAATATAATAATGGGTTTTCATTCTTCATTATTGTGGTTTATTTTGTTTCCTTATTTGGTCCGTTGTTAGGGCTATATATTCTAGGATGGAATACCTAATAAAAGTGATATCTTTCCCTACGTTCTTTCTGGTATTCACAGCCAAACCATCGCCACTACCTCTCTCAATCATGCCTACAACACTTCATCGTCTGACCTACCGAACACTGCCGCCGCCGCCAACTGCTGTAACCCAGGGCACCGCCATGGCCACTTTCCAGCTGCGAATGGCTGTCCAGCCGTAGCTGATCCTACGGTCCCACTCTTTGTCCAACAGTAATGTTCGCGGCTGTGAACACAGGCACCTCCGCGGCTACTTTCCAACTGTGAACAGCTCTCCAGCCGCAGTTGATCCCAAAGCAGTTAGCCCAAGCTACGCCACGAGCATGTAAGGTGGAATTTTGTTAATCCTCTAGCAAAACACCCTAACACTAAAATAAACTAATTGTACTAACTAACTAACTACTAAAAATGAATAAACTTTAACAAAGAAGAAGTAAACGCATGCGAGTTCCAAGTTCAATCGAAGAAACCAAGTTGTTCCTCCCTCAACAGCCCTCAATCAGATCAAGTTCGGGAAATAACACACACCACGTGATGCTCTAGAATTTCAACAGTCAATATCAATAAAAACCATTCTAGATCTATTTAAAGTGTGTGTGTGAGAACTCAAATGTATAACTATCCAAACACCGAATTGGATTATTCGATAACTGAGCTCATGATTTAAACCGTTTAAGAATTAGGAAAACCATATGCTTGACTGGGCTCGACCATCCACTAATGTGGGTTCGGATATTCAAAGAGATCACTAGGGCCTGGATAGGCATTGGAGAACGGCCAAGGGTATCTCAGGAATAGAAAACAGGTAATCGTTATTATTACGATAATTAAACGATACCCAAGGCACAAACGCTTGTCACTATATTTCTCTTGTAACCCCAATTATTTAAAACATAACCCTGAACAAGACTTTAAAAACTTTGTATTCACTTGTCGAAAGAACGTGAATAAAAACTATATTCACATAGTTGTTGTTTTTTGTTTTTTTTTTTAAGAAACAAACTAACACACTCCTAAACTTATTCGATTTTGTACAATTTTAGGGGCGTGCAAATAGAATTCAAAGATTGACAAGTGAATACACTAATATTGAACTTGAAATGAATTAATCAAATTGTATATCTTATTAATCATACAATATGAGACTACATATAGGAAAACTTAAGAACTAAAAAAGGTAAATAACTAATTACAATAAACTATTTTCCTAATCTGTATATTTGACTTTCCATATATACAAATACTACCAATATTGAATATTCCAACACTCCCCCTCAAGCTGGTATGAAGATATCTTCCATTGTCAGCTTGTATACTAGATAGTCGAATCTCTTCTTTGGTAATCCTTTTGTTAGAATGTCTGCGATTTGTTCAGTAGTCGGTACATATGGCATACATATTTGTCCACTATCGATCTTTTCCTTGATGAAATGCTTGTCCACTTCCACATGTTTTGTCCGATTGTGCAACACCGGATTGTGAGCAATCGCAATGGCTAATTTGTTATCACAATAGACCTTCATAGGTACTGAATTAGATATCTTCAACTCTCCGAGTAATCTGTTAATCCATAACACTTCACAGATGCCGTGAGCCACTGATTTGTACTCCGCTTCTGCGCTGCTTCTAGCTACGACATTCTGTTTCTTGCTCCGCCATGTGACGAGGTTCCCACCAACAAAAGTACAGTAACCGGAGGTCGATCTCCTGTCCGTGATGCTCCCAGCCCAGTCTGCATCGGTATAAACCTCTACAAGGTGGTGGCCACGTTTCTTGTACAAAATTCCCTTTCCAGGAGTACCCTTTAAGTACCTTAGTATTCTATAGGCAGCATCGAAGTGTTCTTGTCCTGGTGAGTGCATGAATTAGCTGACCATGCTTACGGCAAAGGCTATATCAGGACGGGTATGTGATAAGTAGATTAACCGCCCCACTAGTCTTTGATATTGTTCTTGGTTTATCACAGCTTCAGGTTTGGCCGGTTGTAGTTTCTCATTCGGTTCACTTGGAGTTTCTACAGTTTTGCACCCGAGTAACCTTGTTTCATTCAGTAGGTCGAGTGCATACTTTCTTTGACTCACAAATATGTCTCCCTTTGATCTAGCAAATTCCATTCCAAGAAAATATTTTAATGGACCTAAGTCTTTGATTTCAAAATTATCAACAAGTTTTCCTTTAAGTCTTCTCAACTCGTCACTATCACTTCCTGTTAAGATAATATCATCTACATAGACAATTAAAATGGCAATCTTACCATCAATTGAGTGTCTATAAAACATAGTATGATCTGCTTGGCTTTGTTGATAACCCTGACCTTTTACAGTGGTTCCAAAGCGTTCAAACCACGCTCTTGGAGACTGTTTTAGGCCGTTTAGTGACTTCTTTAACTTGCACACCTTTCCTTGTCCTATCTTTCTTTCAAAGCCCGGTGGTAAACTCATGAACACTTCTTCCTCCAAGTCTCCATTTAGAAAGGCATTTTTCACGTCTAATTGATGTAGTGGCCAATCAAGATTCACAGCTAAGGACAATAGAACCCGAATCGAGTTTATCTTAGCAACTGGAGCAAATGTTTCTTGGTAGTCTATTCCATATGTCTGCGTGAACCCTTTAGCCACGAGCCTTGCTTTATACCGTTCTATGCTTCCATCTGCCTTACACTTAACTGTGAATACCCACTTGCACCCGACTATCTTTGTATCCTTTGGCAAATCAACTATTTCCCACGTACCACTCCTTTTAAGAGCATTCATCTCTTCCAGAACTGCTAACTTCCAACCTGTATCACTTAGTGCTTCCTCAATGTTCCTTGGAATAAACAGATTAGTAACTTTAGAAGTAAAGACTCTATAAGGTTCGGAAAGTTTTGTGTAGGATACATATCTAGATATGGGATGATTGGTGCAGGTTCTAACTCCTTTCCTGATGGCTATAGGGATATTAAGATCTGGAGGAATACTGGAATGAGAAGATTCATCAGGAGGTGGTCAAGATATAGGATTACCTGGATCATTGCTTGGGGAGTTGGATTGACCTTGTGCTAGAACAGTAGGCTGATCTGTATTCTTTTTTATACCTTTCCGAGTATAAACCCGCAACTCAGTACATGATTGTGGTATTTCTTTATCTGTTTGTGAAGGAATTATGCTCAGCATTTGTGTACTAGTAGGAATCCTTTTTTGTTTTTCAATATTGTCATCACTTGTTTTTGACTGATTTGGAGGAAAAATTTCTAAGACTGTGGTAGGGAGAGGATCATCAGTGACCCAAAAATTCCCTTCCATTACATTCTCCCCCTGAAAGGGATTTTTGCCAAAGAAGGAAACATTTTCCAAAAACGTGACGTCCATACTAACATGAATTTTCTTGGTTTGTGGATTGTAACACTTATACCCTTTTTGATTTGGTGCATAACCGATGAAAACACATTTTTCTGCTCTAGGATCAAGTTTAGACCGAAATTGGCTAGGAATATGAACATAAGAGGTGCAGCCAAATATTTTAAGAGGCAGGTCAGCTGATATCCTAGAAGCTGGAAAGTGTGTTTTGAAGTTATCAAATGGTGTGGTGTAATTTAGAATACGTGTAGGCATGCGATTTATTAAATATGCGGCTGTTAAAAGAGCATCACTCCACAAATATTTTTGAATATGCATAGAAAACATGAGTGCACGTGCGACTTCGAGTAAGTGTTTATTTTTTCTTTCAGCAATGCCATTTTGTTGGAGCGTGTCACGACACGTGGATTGATGTAGAATACCATTTGTTTTCAAAAAACTGCCTAAACATTCATTGAAATATTCTGTTACATTATCTGTGCGAAGAATGCTAGGTTTCATTTGAAATTGGTTTTCTAGCATAATGCAAAAATCTTTAAATAAAGCTGCTTCATCAGATTTTGCACGCATCAAATATGTCCAACATAAACGTATATGATCATCAATAAATGTCACAAACCATCTTTTTTCGGATAGTGTTGTGATTTTTTAGGGACCCCATACATTGCTGTGAATTAAATAAAATGGTTTAGATGCACGATATGGTTTTGAAATATAAGAAGTACGCTGACTTTTTGCAAACAAACAACTTCCACAATAAAATGAAGAACAATCCATATTCGTAAATAACGTTGGAAACAAATATTTAAGATATTGAAAACTTGGATATCCTAATCTAAGGTGCCAAAGCATGATTTTATCACGAACAGACGTTGAACTCATACCACTGGTGGCGTGAGTTGTTTTATTCCTCAAGGAGTTATCATCGAAGTAATACAGGCCATCCACCAATTTAGCACTGGCAATCATCTTCCCCGAGCTCTGGTCCTGAAAGAAACATTGAGATTCAGAGAAAATAGAATAACAATTCGAATCTCGCAATAGTTTACTTACAGATAAGAGGTTACAAGTAAGTTTAGGAACGTGGAGGACCGTTTTTAGATTAACACTATCTGAGATTGTTATTTGGCATTTTCTTGCAATGGGTGAGAAACTACCGTCTGCAATTCTAATTTTTTCATTACTAGAACACGGTGAATAGGTATTGAAAAGGTGATAAAAACTTGTCATATGATCAGAAGCACTTGAATCAATAATCCAAGGTGCTGAGTTTAAGGAACAAGAAAAGGCTCTAAATTTACTACCTGTTTGAGCTAAGGAAGCATTAGGAGTACCAAGTGATGAATTGACAGTCAGCAGTTTCAGAAGTTGATCAATCTGTTCTTTGTTGAGTGGAGTGGTGGCAGCTTCATGCGCGGAAGGATAGGATCGGTTAGATTTTTCTCCCGTTTTGTTGCTCTTCAAATTTGCTGGTTTCCCATGGATTTTCCAGCATGTTTCCCGTGTATGACGGGGCTTGTTGCAGTAATCGTACCATATACGAGGACGTTCCTCTGCTCGGCGTGGAAACCTGCTGGAGTGAGCATTAGCAGCAGCCAAAGCAGACTGGTCAATTGGAGCAACTGTAGGGCTGATAATTTGTGGCTTGTTAAGCATAACGTTCCGACAGGTCTCTTCCCTTCGGACCTCCGAGAAAACCTCATTAATTGAGGGAAGAGGCTGACGACCAATGATTCGTCCCCTAACTTCATCAAGTTCCGGTTTCAGACCTGCTAGGAACTTAAAAACACGATCATCATCCACCAACTTCTTATAGTGGCTATAATCCTCGGTCGAATGTCATTTATAATCGTCAAACATATCTTGATCTTGCCATATTCTCTTCAATGAATTGAAATACTTGGTGATACTGTTTTCGCCTTGACGGATATCACGGAGTTTTAGAGTCAACTCATACTTTTGAGATTGGTTTCCCAGATCAGAATACATCTGATTTACATTGTCCCAAAGTTCTTTCGCCGTAGGGTAGCACATGTAGTTGGAGCTGATTTCCTCATCCATAGAGTTTACGAGCCATGTCATCACCATGGAGTTTTCAGCACCCCAAGTCGTATGCGACGGATCTTTGATGGAGGGCTCCTTTGCATCACCGGTTAGATATCCCATCCGTCCTCGTCCACGGATATACATTCGCACTGATTGAGACCAACGTAAGAAATTGGTTCCATTAAGACGAACAGAGG
This sequence comes from Eucommia ulmoides, assembly GCA_016647705.1. Lineage (NCBI taxonomy): Eukaryota > Viridiplantae > Streptophyta > Magnoliopsida > Garryales > Eucommiaceae > Eucommia > Eucommia ulmoides. Next base: position 15,354,492 of record CM028327.1, on the reverse strand, counting down.
TGATTTGGATGGAGTGGGATTCGGAAGGGAGATGCTTTGGTTCGGTAAGTTGGCTGAACTTTGGGATGGATTCCGAGGTAACGTCGGACATGGTGAAGGCAAGGGGAAATACCGTCAGAAATTAAGAATCGTCGAGTTGGCCTTCAACGAGTAAATCTCGCGAAACCAAGCTGCTGGATGCTGAGTTGACTCGCTGAGAATCACTGAGTTGACTCACTGAGAATCGTCTGAGTTGACTCACTGAGAATCACTGAGTTGACTCGGTTTCGTCGTTTTTCAAGCAAATCCGGCAGCGGTGGCGGTGGCTAGGGCGGCGAGGGTTCATCGGTGGTCGCGAGTGTTCGTCGGTGGCCGCAATCGAGTTGAAATCGCAAGATCTGTTTCGTACAGATCTCGCGAGGGTCCGTTCGTCGACTGCTAGGGCTCCGGCGAGGCTTTCGGCGGCAAATGGAGGACTAACGAGGCTTCGTTGTCGGTTGTAGAAGGCTGGAGAGTGTTCGTTGGCGGCTGTAGAGGACTGGCGAGGCTTCGTCAATTGTAATGAGGGCTCGTCGTCGGCTGTAGGGGAGTTTTCGTTCGTCGCCTGGCTGTAAGTGACGCTGGCGAACCTTCGTCGGCTGTTGTTGGATGCCGGCGAACATCGTCGACGACTGCAATGGCCGGCGAACTTCGAAAACTTGTAAAGGGCCGGCGGCTGAGCAGAGGCTAGGGTTTTTTTGGGTTTTTTTGCTCTGATACCAGCTTGAAATGAATTAATCAAATTGTATATCTTATTAATCATACAATATGAGACTACATATAGGAAAACTTAAGAACTAAAAAGGGTAAATAACTAATTACAATAAACTATTTTCCTAATCTGTATATTTGACTTTCCATATATACAAATACTACCAATATTGAATATTCCAACATATTGAACCAGTAAAAATTCGTCCGAAACCTGCCTGCTTACTTCAAGTAGCATAAAATAATACTAACTTGATTTCACTCAATTCGTGCGTTTAGCTTAGCAATAATGGTTTGGAAAATTTTTAATTGGCTATGGTTTTGATACATGTTCAGAAGTGAAAAGGTTATTGGCTTCGACAAGATAACGAGGAATAAAATTTTCAAGGTTAGCTTCAAAGGTTCAAGTGATAAAAATGAAAGTCTAAATCATGTCTTCTGAACTACCTTACCTAGGATTTCGCCTCAAGTTTCCCCCAGTCAACTTCTAGATTCCTCAAATTTGTCATGAACTTATTACTAAATAATCGGCGTCAAATCGTATGAATAATTATACAGTGAGTCTATGCTATTGTGCGATTTTAGGATCAAAATGATTTTTTACCTAATCGACATGCCAAGCACATAAAACACACATGAATGGCATCACCCCGACCTTGATATACAATTAGGGGATAATTTTCATCATCGGGAAATAACCCAGACGAACTCAACAACTCAACACGCAAATACTACTTCATACATAAACATCTCTACATTTAATCTAAATACTAACATACATACACTAATCTAAGCATTTCACATGCATAAACACAAAAATTAAAAATAAAACTTAACTACATGTTTAAAGTCTACAATATACATCTAAACTTCCACAAAGCGTAACTACGAATACATAAAACATCCAACTAGAATACATAAAAAAAATTGTTCATCCTTTTCTACAAAAAAAACAAAAATGGATGAACATCCCCCCAAACTTAAACGAAGCAGTGTCCACACTGACTGAGCAGCGAACCCAATGGCAACATATAGCATTCATGAGAAAATATTAGATTTGAACACATACCTAGGAGATAAGACATAGAAGCCTCACCTCCTACTGTTCACCTGGGGGAACGTCATCACCACCACTATCGCGTTGGAAAGGAAATTGTGGCGGTTGCAAAAGGTGCGGCGGCAATTGCGGCATAGGCAGATAAGCACTCATGTCAATGCCGAGGCGCTCGCAAATGAGCCGGTGGACTTGATCTTGTTGACTCGTATACTAATCCAGGAAAGTCCTAAGCTCCGCAATTCGGAGATCCGTATTATATTGCCCTTGGCGAAGAACACGATTATCGACCCGGACCTCCTGGAGCTCCTTATAGACCCTCTCCAAAGTGACCTCACCGCGGGCCTCAGATGGCCCCGCCTCTTCCTCTGCAAGCCCTTCCTCTTTTTCAGCTTCTTGCTCCCCCGCCCCTTGCGCTCCGGCTTTCCACATCCGATTTATCATAGTAAGATCGAGTGGAACGATTGGGGGGCAAGGGCTATCCCTGGTTACTAATACACCGGCTCGTCGGAATAAGTCTGTCAAAAACAAAGGAAATGGAAGACCGGCCTTTGTTGTATTGACGGCATGAAGAATAGAGTAGTAGATCAAGTATCCAACATTGATTGGCTTGTCTGTCTGGATCGAATATAGCGTCATGGCCCCTTCTTTGGAGATGTCCGACAAGTGAGATGTTGGGAGAAGGCTTCTGCAAACAAAATGGCGCCATATTTTGGGGATTGAATTAAGAAATTTAGCCGGGAAAATGGCGAGACCCGACCCTGTGTGAGTCCACTGGACGTTGCCTGAAGTGATGGCTCTGATCACAGTGTCCATGCTCGGATCTCTACCCCCATATGGTTCGTCAGTGGGTGCCGAGGCCGCCAATCCCAAAACTTCATTGAGGAACTCAGGACTGAATAAGATGGGGCGAGTTCGGACCCTTGTCCGGTAGTCATTTGCTTCGGTGACATTGGCATAAAACTCCCGCACTAGAGCTACCTCGCCTCGGGGTGGTGATTTGCAAAACCGTTCCCAACCGCGGCTTCGAATCACATCTTGAAATTCCACCGGAAGGCTGTCTAATTGCCCAAATCCCCGTTGTCGAATACAAGTTCGTTTATGCTCCAAACGGTTGAAATGTTCCTCGGCTTGTTTGGAAACAAAGCGGGCGGAATCATAGTCCGCGGCGGCACCCCCGGTGCGAGAACTCGAACCTTCACCCCTTGCCCTCTTTGATGCGGCTCACTTAGTCATGTCTCCTATCAATCACAATCACAAAACTCGGCTACCCAATCATATATGAACAATGGAAAATAATCCCCCGAATGAACACTATCAAGAACAAGTCACAATCTCAAAACACACACCAATAGCAACGGTTTCAACAAAACATCAACAATGTAGCATGCAATTTTATATTATACAATATAACAATCCATAGAAATCTAGTTCATCGCCAAAAATAAAACAAAAATCCCTTAGAGAATGAAAATCGCGAAAATGGGGGTTTAAGGATTTATGGCAAAATCCAAATTCAATGATTCTTGATATGAATATGAAAATCAAACAAAGATTTCAACAAATAGATGAAATGTAGTATCAAAAATACTTGTTGAAAAATTTCGGTCCAAGCGATTGAAAATGGGGGAAATCGCACCTTTGGTTCCTTAAACCCTAGGATTCAAAAATAGTGTTGAAATCTTATCTTTGGAGAATGATTCGTGGTGGAAATCACAAATTTTGTAAATGGAAGAATGAATTTGTGGGTTGGAAACGGTTTGGAAGGGTGGGAATAAAGAGATTTTGGGGTTTTAAAAGTGATTGTGGCGGTTTTTTATGAGTGGGATGGTTTTAAATCAAACAGGGCCTCACCGCCGCAGCGGTGGGAATCACTGCCTAGGCGGTGAAGCGCCTTTTTAAAACCTAAACATTCTGTTGTTTCACCGCCTCAGCGGTGAAGAGCCTTTTTTAAAAACCCTTTGCAACCTAAAGTTTCACCGCCTTGGCGGTGAAGCGTTATACTGAAAACTTGACATCCTGTATTTTCACCGCCTCAGTGGTGAGCTGCCTGCTGGTTTTTTATGATTTTTTCAAGTTTTCACAAAAAGGCTCTACACCATGCGCTTCCACTTCGCTAGTTCAACGATTTTAAGTGCGAAACACATCTTCTCAATTCACGTCCAAACACGCTCCGAGACCATTCTGGCCTCCAAAAAGTAAATAGTAGCCAAAGTCGGGCAAAATCATGCCCTTGATTTCGTAACAAAAATTGCGCTTGATTTACCATCCCCAGCTGGACTCAGCAAATTGCAAGATCAGTCGTCAATGAGGGAGATACTCTCCACAACTCGTTTTTCATTTTCGATATAGCGCTTAATACTTTCCTCATTACCTTGCAGTTCGACTGAGCCGAAGGGAAATTTGCTTGATCCGAAACGGTCCAGACCATCCGCAAAAGGTGTGCCGGCTTTAGGTATGGCGTTTCGGTACGGCTTCTGGTATGTCCTTCGGTACAATTTCCACAGATAGGACGTAGTCAACAACACCTTCTTGCGTGATTAAACATTTTTCACCAAAATCCCCCATAGACAGGGAATTTGGGATGGTATGCTCCATTAGTTCTCGATTCAAGGCTTAAAGTTGACTTCTTCTCTCTCTTTTTATTCTTTTCAAAGTACGCTCGATCTCAGAATCAAGAGTCAAGAATTCCAAACTTCTTTTTCATCCAAACTTCTTTTTTGTCGCATGCATAACTCGATCACAGCTAATGAAACAAATAAAAAAAAATTGAAACAAAATAAAACAAAAGAATTGTCAGGATTAATATTCAACCACTTAGTCGCAATATCAACCAATTCAAAACACCGATCCTCAGCAACAGCGCCAAAAACTTGGACACAACTAATTTTTCACGTCTTAATATACTCACAAGCACACGAGATCAAGTTTTAATATAGTGGACCTTTCGATCGAATATCATCCTCTGGGAAACGCGTTTGATTAATTGAATACCGCAATTTGCATAATCTTATATTATCCCAACAGTTCAAGAAATGTTTTAAGTTAAATATTTAAGCTAAGTTAAACTAAAAACTATTGGTTTAGTTCTAATTAAGTTGATTACATAGGGATTGATTTCATTCACTTAATACATGTTTGACTTCGTTTAGTTAATAATAACGGTGTTTATCCTGTCCGACAATCTCAGTATCTTAAACTCACTCACCACCTTTCCCGAGTATAAGATGAGTGAATATGCGACTTCATGTCAACGAAGAAGTCCCCCTCAACGTCTTAACGACACTAGGTCATATGAGTCTTGTCCCAACCTCATGAATTGCATACTTTCTAACTCCCTCATGGGTTATTAGATCGTCGCATTGCGTTTACCCTAATCCGAATCTAGGGTTACCTCTCCCAAGTGTCAAATCACCTATTCTCAAAACCAACCCTAATACCTTAACAAGCATATTAAAATTGAAATAAAATGGTAAACACAATCGGATTTAGACATACAACCATTAAAAAAACATATATTAAATCAAACGTGTATTTACATGAACTACATCGATCCTTAAATAATATTTATCTAACCTACCATGATCTTAGCCATTGAAATATTAAAACAAGAGGAATTCATCATCATTCACAATAAATCATTAAGTTACAAAGACAGAAACAAAGAAAGAAAGATCAAATCTTAAAGTGGAGTGGTCCACTGTCGCCAACGATCGATCCAAAAGTGTTTCCTCTACTCCGATATGGGAATCTCCTCTTTAAGCTCTTTAAGAATGGCCCAAGATCAAGTTTCTAATGTTAGGGACGTCTCTTGACAAATGGGGGAAATGGGGATTAAATAGAAGGCTTCAAAATATCTTAAAAACAAATATTTTCTGCACAAAGTCACCACCTCGGCGGGGGTTCACCGCTACGGCGGTGAACGAGGTCGGTTAATTTTACCACTACGGCAGTGAAAGCAATATTGAGCTCTCTGGACTTTCACCGCCTCGGCGGTGAGACTGGCATTAAGGACACTGGATTTTCACCGCTGCGGCGATGCCTTTTTCACAATTCTCCTTGCATCTCCACTGCCTCAGCGGTGGCCTGACCGCTGCGGCGGTGGGACTGTTGTCCTGAAACCTTGCTTCTTAGACTGTTTTTCTACCGCTTCGCTCATTTGTCACTCAATTATGTCCCTACACCTGATTTACTTAAAAACAAACAAAAACGCCATAAAATATTACTAAAACACTCGAAAACTACCAAATTCGGCCTAGAAGTTGATAGATATTTCAAATCTATCATAAGGCAACCCACATCTTTCCCCTGTTGGGGCTCCTATTGATGTACTAGAAGACTATCGCCCTTTTTCACCTCTCGAGTGTCCGGTTGACTCCTTCGTCTCAGCTATTCTTCCTGCGTTGGTGACCTACACGTATTAGTTGTGTTTTTCCATCGTATTTTGTAACCTAGATCCATTGCAACAGGAAAGGAAAAAGATACTCATTCAACTACAGTCTTGCCCGGATCTCTCTCACGCTCAAAAGACACCTGCTTAGTGTGTCACGAGTGTGCTACTAAATGAGAAGAATTTTCACGCTTGGTTCGATTCATTTCATCTCCCACCCAGGTGGAAAATGCAAGACTGGGCAGATTATGGGAGATGGGCCTCAGCTAGCTAAAAGTCGATTCCAATTTTGCTCAGTGGGATGTCGACAACTCTATCATCTTGGGATAGATGTTCAACTTCGTGGAGGACCGGATTTAACAAATGTTCATGTACCACGACACAATCTATTGGTTATGGACCACCTTGTGAGGATGCACGCTCAGGCCCGTTACAAGTCACGGATATTTGAGACCCATCAAAAGATCCCTCACGCCTCCCAGGCAAACTTGCATATGTCGATTGCTTATTATTTTGGGAATCTCTTGAGAATCTAGACCAAATGGGAGGAGTTGGCTCAGTATGAACCCCTAATTGATTTTCCCAATGATGTTGGCATTGAATCTAAGTGCTTTGATTGTTGTCGAAGATATTAGTTTTTGATGAGTTTAAGACATGAGTTTGCGATGTTTTGAACTCAAAATTTAAACACACCTTTGATGCTCATTTATACGAGGCATTTGCAACTGTGGATGATGATGATCAACAACACCTTCTCGTAGCACCTGAGCTCTACCCTCCAGTTCATGAACAGATGGCATTCACTGCTCCTTTAGTTTACCGTCCAATAGGCAACCAACCATATTGGCAGCACTGTCGCAAGATGGGCCATCTCATTGCCATTGTCTTGACCTCGATCCAAAGTTAAAGAAACAATATTCCCAAAACCATGGAGGCGCACAAGGCAGATATGCTCCTCATACATGTGTTGAGGCTGAAATGGCACCTACATCTACTCCACCAGAACCTACTTCTGCCACACCGGATTACAGACAACTTCAATCCCATATTGATTAGCTGCAATACGAGTAATGTGGTTGAAATGGAACCTACATATGCTCCACCAGAACCTACTTCTAATACACCGGATTACAGACAACTTCAATCCCAAATTGCTCCACTTCAGCTAAACCTGGGCTTGATTTCTTCTTTCAGTCCCAGGCTTCTCCTGCTATAGGTACTCATGCCCTTCATTATAAGTCAAACCACTTAACTTGGATTTTGGATTCTTGGGCCAATAACCACATACTAGGTCACTGGTGAACTATCAACCTTTACCTCTCCTATTACTTCTATTGACTAGTCTTTTTGCATTGTCGATGGGACCCCTATTCTTACTTATAGTTAAGGAGATGCTCGATCATCTTTAGGTATCACCATCTACTCTGTTTATTATGTTCCTAATTTTGCCTATGATCTTTTATTTATTAGACGTCTTGCAAAGACTTCAGTGTGTTGTATTCTTACCTGACCCTTTTTTTTACAGGACTTGACTTTCAAAAATATTTTTAGCAGGGAATATGAGCATAATAGACTATTACTTCCAGAATGGACTTTTGACATTTGCATACCTTTTAGCTTTTGCTCTCGACGACAAAACCCTTTGGTCAACGCATGTAATCTCTTCCTCTATGTTTCTATTGAGCAAAGCCGTCTTTATATCCATCTATTAGAATTCATAGTCTTGGTACATAGCAATAGCCAATAGAATCCTCATAGACTTTAAAATGGCGACTGGCGAAAAAGTTTCCTCATAGTCAACTCTTTAACACTAAGTATAGCATTTCGCCTAGATGGAACCTTGGTTTTATTGGTGGAGGCGATACTTTGCGGAATGCTAAAGGGACTCTTTTATTTGGGTTCACTCAATTTCTGGGGTTTGGATCTAGCTTGCTTACGGAATCAAAAACCCTTTGGATCGTGCTTCGGTATAGTGCTGAGTTTGAATGGTTCTCTATGGATATAGTCAGTAACAATACCTTGCTAGTCGAAATGATTGCTAGGAGAGCTAAAATCCCCTGGCGATTAACGCCGTTGATTAGGAATATAAAAGATCTAGCATCTAAGGTTCATGTTTCTATTTCGCACTGCTATAGGAAAACTAATATAACTGCTAACTTGTTAGCAAAGCTTGGAAGTGGTGGAAATAATCGGACTTTCTAGTTTGAATTAGAATGTCCAACGCTTGTTCGTGGATGCTTAAGACTGCACAAACTCCGCTTCCGTCACATTCGCAAGATTAAAAGAACTTTTTAAGTTTTAGTTTTTGATTGATTTTTGTATGTTTTTATTTTTCATTAGATTCTTTATTGTTTCGATTATTTTCAGAGGTCAAGATTAGCCCCCTTTAAGATTTGTATTCTTTGGTTTAATTAATAAAGTTCTTCTCGCACCATCGAGGTTCCCCTAAAAAAAGTAGATTAGTTCACCACTAGTCTTGCCTTGAATGCGTCAACTTTACCATCAAGTAGTACTAATCATCCTATTGCCAAGTATATTTCTTTTTAGGGTCTCTTCGGTCAATACAAATATTTTCATCGCCAGGTTGATTCAATCTCTCTTCCTCGCTCAGTTCATAAGCCTCTCCATGATTTTAAGTCGGTGGCTGTACTGAAAATGGAAATGGATAGCTTTCGGCAAAATTGACTTGGGAGGTTGTTGATGTACCTATTTGTGAACTGATAGTTGGTTGCAAGTAGGTGTTCAGTGTAACATTCGCTAGATGGAACCTTTGATTGGTATAAAGCTTGTCATGTTCCAAAAGGATTCACTCAGGTACCAGGCAAGGACTTCGGCACAACCCTGTTGCCAAATTAATCACAATTAGTCTTTTGGTCTCCCTCGTTGTGTCCTATTCTTGGCCTATTCATCAACTGTATGTCAAGAATGCATTCCTCCATGGAAACCTATTAGAAATTATACACATGGATCATCCACTAGGTTTTTGGGCTTAAAGGGAAGTATTCGAGGAAAGTATATCAACTTCTAAAATCTATTTATGGACTCAAGCAGTCTTCACGAGTTTGGTTTAGCCATTTCAGTGATGTGATACTTTCTATGGGATTTGTCCAATGTCAGTCAGATTATACATGCTTCATTCACCATCATCCTTAAGGTCAATGCGTTATTATTTCCTGTTAACCCCAAGGGTATGAATCCCTAAAGAGGATTTTGATGATAACAATATATTTGTGGTTTCGGTATTTAATGTGGTTGTTGAGCATGTTTAGATAGGTACAAGTTATACAGGAAACACCACAAGGAATAATAAAGAAGATGATCCATGAAGACGATAAAGGTTACTCAAAGGATGAATTAGAAAATGGATCAAATGAAGATGAAGTCAAGAATAAGAGATCAAAGAAAGATGTTGAAGACTCAAGATGAAGACTGAATACTCAAAGGCATAGGAGGGATAAAATAAACATGTTGTATACTCAAAGATAAGGTAACAATTTATTCCTAAAATCTCGTACACATTGACTCTTCCAGAACGCACAAATACATATCACCTGCATACTAATGTGACATCTAGAATAATGTGATATACATATGTTTTACTGCTTTTAGAATGTATATTATTGAGTGGAAAAGATAAAATGAAGAAAGGAATTAAATTAAATTAAAGATTAGGCTTAAAATTGAAAATGAGTTAGAACTGATCAACCGAATAGAATAGTTGGTCAACCGATTGCACCAGTAGCCTAATGAGAAAAAGTGAAAGACTTATCCAACTGACCGAAACCCAAGAATAAGTTTAACTCATTACACCAATAGGCAAGAACCTTGAGGGAATTGATCAATCAATCAACCGATGAACACCTATTGGTCAACCAATTACACCAGTAGGTTCAAAACCAAAATATTTTAAACAATCAGTCAACCGACCATTAGAGCCAATCGACCGATTACACCAGTAGGTTGTGCAGAACACCTAAGTATGAATATTGGTTAACCGATTCCCTTCATCAGTTGACTAATTTACGGATCTATTTTAATACATTGAGCGAAAATCGATATTTGAGCTTAAATTGAACATGATATTGATTCAAATATGTTTAAAACTTGAATTAAACATTCTATCTTTGATTTGAATAAATCAAATTGAATTATAAGACGAGTTTTAGGTGCCATATCTCAAATTTAATAGTTACCATTTTTTTGCCCTAAATTGTAGTCATTTTCATTGTTACTTGTCTGCCAACGGCTATATGCTCAAATTAAGCTCTATTGGAACGTTGTAATTCTTGTATATCATCTGACTGATTGTGCCTAACGTTTACTACAATTAATTACAATGTATTGATACCAATTTGTTCAATAAGAGGTGAGCTAATTAGGCGTTTTTCCTAAGCTTTCTTAGAGATTTACTTTTATCTTGAAAATTATCATAGCTAATACTTAAAAAATAATCATACATATATTACTTGTGATTTATTGAGATAATTGATTCTTTAATGTATCACGTGATATTCATATATACATCTATATCTATGTGATTACTTGTGTACGTGCTTCATTCTTACATCATTGTACACACACTTCCATTAGCACCTAGCAAGAGTCAATATGGGGTGTGTAGAAGAAGAAATTCTTCATTGATTTTGATTTGTAAAACAGTGGGTTAATATAGACAGCCCTAGCTACAAAAGAAAAGGAAAATAAATTAGACTCCCCTAATCAAGGGATTATTCTAGAAATACAATGATTCAGCCTATCCTAGGAATTTACAGCTGTTAATAGACCTTTCAAAAAACTAATATCCTTATTTCCTTATTTTTCTCAACACTCCTCCTCAAGCTGGTAAATTGATGTTTTTCATTCCCAACTTGGACATAATCTCTTGAAACACAGGGCCACTTAATCCCTTGGTAAGCACATCAGCTAGCTGACAGTCAATAGAGACATATGATGTGCAAATCAAGCCACTTTCAATTTCTCCTTAATGAAGCCTCAATAGAGTCCAGGCTCATTTAATGAGGGAGAATCAAAAGAAGGATTTTGATTAGAAACTGTTACCTCAATTCCAGAATTTGGTTCTGACTCTTGGGCCTGCATAGGTTTAGAGATCGGAGGTGCTATCCGCTTTGAATATACTTGACCAAATAATCTTTTGTTATCTTGGGCAGGAGTAGACTCAGGATTTGTAGCGGCTGGGTTAGACACCGACATGGAGGGCACAGGGCTTGATAAGGAAGAAAGAACAATGAGATTCTCCTTATCTTCCATTACTAAATTCTCCCCCTGAAAATAAGGGGTGGTGAAGTATGACTGACTCTCATGAAAGGTAACATCTGCTGAGGCAAAAAAAATTTGAAGGAGAACGATAACATTTATAACCTTTTTGGGTATAGGAGTACCGTACAAAGACACTAATTGCTCTGGGTTCTAACTTTTCCCTGTTTTAATTGTGAACATGAACAAAGGACATACAACCAAATATTCTTGGTGTCAAGTCGTTAGTAGTTTGGAGATTGGGATATGACTCTGAGAGTACTTCCATAGGACTTTTGTAACCTAGGACTCTAGAAGGCAGACGGTTTATGAGATGTGTTGCTATTAAAATAACCTCCCCCCCAATAAGATTTAGGCACATTATTTTGGAACAAAATGGCTTAGGTTGTATCAAGTAAATGACCATTTTTCCTTTCAACAACTCCATTTTGTTGTGGAGTGCTAACACAAGAATATTCACAAATTATCACTTCTTGTTGAAAGTATGGGGTAAAATTGAAATAATCTCTAGTATTGTCAGACCTAAACCTTTTGATTTTTACTCCAAATTCATTTTGAACGATGGCATGAAAATATGGAAGAACAAAACTCACATCAAACTTATTCTTGAGCAGAAAGATCCAACAAGCTCTACAATAATCATCAATGAATGAGACAAACCAACGTGCTTCAGAAATATTGGGAATAGTAGAGGGACCCCAAATGTCACTAGGGATTAAATAAAAAAGGAATTGAACTTCTTTTATTACTAATTGGAAAAGGTACACACTTGTGTTTTGCAAACTCACAGACATCACATCGAAAGGACTCAATATCTAATCCCTTAAACAGACTAGGAAACAATATTTTAAGAGTCTTAAATGACGGATGTCCAAGTCTACGATGATGGAGCCAATTTTTTTCTTTATTTGATGAATAACACTCAAAAAGAAATGACAAAATTGACTCGCCCTTACAAAAACTGAGATTACACGTTGTTTCAAGGTAGTATAGTCCGTCCCCTTCCTTAGCATGTCCAATCGTCTTCCTCGAAGCCTGGTCCTGAAATACACAGTAGGTAGGATAAAAAATCACATTGCAGGACATATCTTGAGTCAGTTTTTTTATAGAGACCAGATTCATGGACAGTTTTGGTACATGAAGTACATTTTTCAATGTGAGTGATGTACTAATCTTAATATCTCCTATTCCTGCTACAGTGATTAATGAACCATCGGCAGTGGCAATTTTTCTAGTACTAGGACAAGGGGTATAGGTGTTGAATTTATATGATGAATGTGTCATGTGATCAGTTGCTCCTGAGTCTATAATCCATGAGTTGACAAAGGTTTTTGTCTAAAGCATTAAATTCAATAGAAATAGAAAATTTACCTGAATGTACCAAAGAGCAAGTACCTGAGGGCTTCTCAAGAGTTCCTAGCAGGGCTCTCAACTGCTCAATTTCACTCCTATTGAATTCTCCTTGAGTTGTATGTACTCCATTCGGCAGAGTAGTCACATGTGCTTGCCCACTACTAAAGTGTTGTCCTCTTTTATTTCCCCAGTCCTTACTAGGAGGCTTGCCATAAAGCCTCCAACTGCGGTCTCAAGTATGCCTCGATTTTTTGCAGTAGGTACACCAAAGGTTGTCCTTGTTGTCTTGGATCAGAGCTTTTGACAATTTTGCCTTCCCATTTTCAGGAATTAGTGGTGGCTCTAAGGTTGCCTTTGGTTCACTGCTTTTGTTGGCCACCATAGCCAAGCCTTCCAAGTTCTGGGGTTTCAACAAAACCACTCTCCTGCTTTCCTCTACTCGAATTAAGGAAATCACCTCACTCAGAGAAGGAACTTCACCCTTCCCAACGATTTGAACTCGGACTTGATCAAACTAAACGTTGAGTCCCATAAGAAAATCATAAACTCGATCTTGTTCTATGAAATTCTTTAAAATTGTTGCATCCTCTGGACATTTTGTTTCAAAGCACCTATAGTAATCCAACTCTCCCCATAGATTCTTGAGTGTATTGGCATATTCCGTGACAGTTTTGTTCCCTTGAACTGTCATGCCAGTTTGAACCTTTATCTCATATACTTGTGTCGAGTCACCTTTCTTTGAGTACGTTCGTCGAACAGTTTTCCAAATATCCTTTGCGGTTATCAAGAACATACATATGTCACTGATTTCAAGTGTCATAGAATTCCACAGCCAAGCCATGACAAGTGAATCTTCCTCGTCCCAAGAGTCCAATCGAGGATCTCCTTTCTTAGGCCCTGTTCCAAGCAGATGACTTATTTTTCCTTTTCCTTTCAACGTGGTGCAAACAAGCTGTGACCACTTTAAGTAACTTTTTCCATTCAATCGGTATGTTAATTGAATCTGTTACAATTCCTCAGCTGCTGGATGCAGTGCTACTTCTTCAGTTCTGGTAGCAATGTTGTTGATTTCAGATGTCTTTGACATGGTTTAAATGGGTGGTGGCTGGTTAAGGTTAGTGTTTTGGGGTGTATGGCAACGGTTGGTTAGGGTTTTGGAACTTGCAGAAAGTTATTGGGAAACATCGTAATGCTGGAAAATATGGGGCTGTTTTGATAACTTTGGGAAAGTCAAGGAGTTTTTTTTTTTAAAAACAAAACCATAGGGGTGGTTTCTGTAATTTATAGATGGGGTTTAGGTTAAGAACAACAGCTGATTGAGCAGATGTCTAAGAAGAACTGCGGCAACGTCGAGACGAGCCAGAGAGAATGGCAACTGCGACGGATCACTGCTCACAGCGAGCCTTCGAAGAAGATTCAAGGCTAGAGAGAGAAAATGGGTTGTTGGTTATAAAGCGAAGACGGAGGGCTTCGTCGACAAAAAAATGAAGGTTATTCGAAGACAAAAATGAAGTGGAAGCATTTGATTTTGCCGACGTAGACAATGAAGGCAAATCTGAAATCGGCGACAAAACTGGAATCGAGCGATGCAAACTGATTTGGCAAAGAATCTGGATCTAGAACGGTGGCAACGACGAAGGCTAGGGCACTTTCTGGTTCTTCGACTTTGGGCAGATGTGGCTAGGGTACAACCAGATTTCGGCAACAGATTCGGCTGCAATGAAGGTGGGCGACTTGATCTGGTGTGATTCCAGCAGCAGTGATGGTGGCCAAACCTAGAAATTTTCACGTCAATGAAGGCCGATTGAAGAACTAGAGACCCAAAAATTTTCTCGGCAATGAAGGTCGATTTAAGAACCAGATTTATATGGCGATTAAGGCCGGGAAAAAAAAAAAAAAAAAAAAAAAAAAAAAGAGAGAAAGAGGATCAGGTGGCGATTAAGGCCGAGGAAAAAAAATAGGGAAAGGTTGATCAAGGCCAAAGGAAAAACAGAAGATCGAGCCTTACAGCTCTGATGCCATGTAGAAGAAAAAGAACTGAGAGAAGAAGAAATTCTTCATTGATTTTGATCTGTACAACAGTGGGTTAATATAGACAACCCTAGCTGCAAAAAAAAAAAAAAAATTACTCCCCCCTAATCAAGGGATTATTCTAAAAATACAATGAATCAGCCTATCCTAGGAATTTACACCAGTTAATAGAACTTCCAAAAAACTAATTTCCTTATTCCTAATTTTCTTATTTTTCTCGACAGGGTGAATTGACATATTAGGTGATCGATAGAAGTTCCAAGGGTTAGACTCATTAAAATCTAAAAAAGATAAAAATTCATACTGTAAGGGTGTTAACTGTAACTTAGAACAGGGTGTTGGACTTAGGGAGAGAATTGTATCTAGGCATAAACGTAGCTTGTCTAGTGAGAGTTGTAGCAAGACATAAGCGCATATTGTCTTGTGAGAGATCTGTAGCAAGGTATAAATGTAACTTATCTTGTGAGAAAATAGCAAGGCATAAATGTAGCTTGCCTTGTGAGAGTTGTAGCATAACATAAATTAACCTTGTTTTGTCAGAGTGTAATGGTTTGGTCTTCACCGGGTAAGAAGATCGGCAGAATAGTGTATTAAAAATCCTCAAAAAAGCTCAAGGGAGTAGATGTAAGTAAGGAGGGGCCTTACCTAACTACTATAAATCCTTGTCTCTTACTCCATCTCTTATGTGTGCTTGTTTATACTTGCTTTATTATTCTGTTGCACTTGTTTACTACTTTGATCACAATTGAATAATTGTTAAGCATAGAGTAAAAAAAGCAGTCAGATGCTACAAAGCTCCCGCTATACGCAGGGTCCAGGAAAGGGTCTAGCGCTACAAAGCTCCCGGTGCTAAAAGAGACTAAAATCATTCAGAGTTATTTGCAACACTCAATTCACCCCACCTCTTGGGTAAATATTTAGGCCAACATTCTGTATATGCTGATGACATTATTATTAATGGAGATGATGTCGGGGATAAGCATTATAGACAATCCTAGGTGGAGATATTTTGATATTATTCTCAAACTATATGAATATTGTTGTAAACACTAACTATAGAGTTGAAATGGCATAACTCTTTAATGTGATTAAGAGGCCGAGGCCAAAGATATTTACTAAATTGTATGGTAAATTGTTCCTAGTCAGTATCGGATTGTTGAAACTGTTCTTCAACGATCTAAACTACCTTGTTAGGGTGTTTTTCTCTTAGGAGAGTGGTGAGTCTCAAACCATTAGTATGAGATACTAGAAACAACCACAAAAGAACTTACTAGTGTACTAAGGCAACGAACGTGATCATCCTGGATATCATAAATGGTAGCTTTGCTTAATGTCAAAATAGAATGTCTGAGATATGATTGTATTTATGATCTTTTGACTTGAGGTAGTTTATATTACATGTATAGGTTTCCATACTTTGATAATACTAAGTGTTATATTCTAGCCACAAAATTTCAAAGTTATTCTTTGAGTATAGTAGGACATACATATGAATATAGGAGTGTGCAAGACAGGATCCATCACTCTCAGCAAAGAGAGGCGTGTCCTATGTGATTCGATTTTACATAATTCACCCAAGCCTCTAGACGGAGCAGTGTGACGAATATGAGATTCTAAATTGGTGTTACAAGGAATTATACTATCAGTCAATATACATATCATTAGACTAGGGTTTTTTACTTTATCCATATCCTGTTGGTCCTTTCGGGAACCCAAGATAGAAAGATTGTATAATACAGAAATCATACCTGAGGAGATTTTCTTGACGAAATTATTATCAATTAGACATGATTGTGATATGTGGATAGACGTGACTCATAGTCAGAGAAGATGCTTTGGAAAGTGTTTCTCCTGGAAGGCAAATTGGAATTGTTCTAATTTTAATTAGTTAGTTAGTTAATTAATTAATTCCACCATCTAGCTTTTGGTATTAACATAATGGGTTACACACAATGGAAAATAAATTTTAGGAAATCTCTTGAAAAAAGAACAGGCAGTTATGCTGAACTTTTGAAAGTTCGGAGGCCAAAGTGTAAATAAGAAAATAAAGGGTATAAGGTTTGAACCCTAGACAGTAACTATTTAAGGAGAAACAACTATAACCGCCACCTATATGAGAATTTCGGTCACCCATTTTGGGCTAGCTTCCTTCTTTCTGTCTTTGCCCTACAGATTTGAATCTTACTAACAACTAGATTCAAATCAGATTTACCTTAGAATCTTGACAATAAAATTTGATTCTTAGATATCTCAAGATCACTATCCCAATTGAGTTTTATGTGCAGATACTATTAGATGCAAGACATTTGCATTACGTAAGAGAATCAAATCTTTGTTGCCGGAACCAGATCAGATTTAACCGTTTTTGGAAGAGTCTTATCAAATTACATCTCATGAACTATCGGTTTTGAGACTGAAGCACCGGAAGAGATAACAAGTTAAATTAGATTTAATCTTTTCTGCTATTATTTGTTTTATATTGATACGAATAGACCCAACTTAAGGAACATGATATTAAATGTGAATTAAATTTTTTTATATTCTGTCGCGTAAATCTTGTGATTTTAATATCTGGTTCCTTCAGATGATGCACTGGGTATTATTCAACTAAAGAATGATCTCGGAAATGTTTTTAATATTAAGGATTTGGGTCCTCTTCGATATGTTTTTTGCATTAAGGTTGCTCGGTTTCACCATGGCATTATCCTATCTCACCAAAAATATGCTCTTGATCTCCTTCAGGATACATGTATAATTGAGTGCATACTGGCCTCTAAGCCTATGGAACTGAACCTTAGGCTGATAGCAGAATTAGCGGACTTATTACTCGACCCAATCTTATGTGTGAATTTAGTGTTGTAATTTAAGTTTGTGCACTCACCCTGCACCTCTCATCTAGATGCACTTCTCACATCCTTGGATAACTTAAGACTTATCCTGCTCTTCGCTTATTCTACGTGATAGGTGCATAGGGAGGACTCTACTGCTTTACAAATGTCAACCATGCAAGGTCAAAGAGTGATATGCATTCTACTTCTAATTTGTGAACTTTCCAGGGAATCACATCATCTTTTAGAAAACTAAGAAGCAGTTGTCTCATTGTCTTCTACAAAAGTTGAGGACCATACCATGGCTCAAGACACGTGTGAGCTCCTTTGGCTTCATTAACTTCTTACTAAGTTAGGATTGTAGCGATGGATTCATCCATATTATTTTTGTGATCATAAGTTAGCCATGCCATTATATTCACATTCTGTCCTCATGAAAAGGACAAAGCCCGTAGAGGTGGATATTCACTTTATCTGGGAGAAAGTGTACTCAGGAGTTATCCCTCCTAGCTTTGTTTCATTGTCTGAGCAAGCTGACGTGTTCACAAAATTTGTTGGTCCATCATTACTGCGCTCTTGTCTTGTCAAGTTGGGATTCATCAAAATCTTCTCCTCAGTTTGAAAGGGAGTGTGGGAATATTTTTCCCATTTATTATTATGGGTTTCTTAAATAGTTATATTTGGGTCATGTTGACCAATATAATTATTGGATTTTATTATTCATTATTATGCGTGTTTTTGTTTCCTTCTTTAGTCCGTCATTACGGGTATATATTCTAGGGTGTAATACCTCAACAATACAAGTAAATATCCTGATGTGGAAGTTGGTATGTCTTGGTATATTGCTAAAGGATTGCATTAAGTGCATGTTCAATAAAGTTGTTTGGTTGTTGCTTTCTTCAGACCCTAAACATCCCTGGAGAGCCAAATCTTTCCATTAGCAGAATCGGATCTCCTAAAGGGAGATTTTATTTTCATCACATCCACAGGGAGATTAATGCTGCCACTAATTGTTTAGCAAATGTGGGGTGTGATATAAGCTCTCAAATCTTCAATGAATGGAACCAACTTGCTCAATGTTTAAAGGGTCTTTTAAAATTAGATGTTGGTTGTGGCAATATTAGATCTTCCTTACAGATTTTTCCTTATCTTTCAGAGGTAAGGTGGATGTCTCCCTGTTCTATTCTTTCTTATGGTCAGCTGGGGTTTGTCCTCAGGCAAATTTAAATTTTTGATGATCAATAAAACTCGCTTCGCTCCGCCGAGGTTTCATTCAAAAAAAAAAAGGAAGACACATAGTTTAGAGCCCTATACCCCTAGATTATATATTTTGTGTACTACTATCAGGTGTAACACAGAAAAGCGCACAGTACATTAAAACATTTTCAGGAAAAAGCACCCTTTGGATTCATTTTCTTTTGTTCATCGGTTTGCCCTTTGCTCTAGCATCCTGAATTCAGAAGTTAGTTAAGATAAAGCACATTAAGGATTGATTACCTGCAAGCCAACAGTTTGAGATAGCAAGACAATATCGTTAAATCCATGCACAAGTTGAACAGGTTGTGCCACCTTGATCCAGTTACCCTTCGCACTACCTTCATCTCCAAAGGCGTATCATCCAGTTAGAGGCTGTCACTTTAAGCATCACAGATCTACTAAATTTTTTTTTCTTTCGAAAATGACAACAGATGGAAGAAGGGCTAAATGAAGAAATGCTGCCGTGATTGAGCAATTACCAAGTCATTGTCAAATTTGGAAGCATATAAATAGAAAGTTTATCATAATATTTCAGTCACATAATAATTTGCCTGAGATAATTACAGAATTTGAAAATTTTCTATAACTATTTGAATAAAAGAAACATATGTATGGACTACAGAACATCACGAAACCAGTGAGAAAAAGTAATGCAACATGAGGAACCAGTCTATTTATTTCAGTAAGTATGAAATATTGAAGCAGTCCAAGACCCGTAACGCACAGACTATCAAAACTTCTTGAAAACTCATGTCGGACCCGGGTGTATGAGGTAAACTAACAATTTTAGTCGGTAACACAAGGACACTCTCCTACAAAGTCATAGAGCCAGGAGATGAATGACAAGGACAGCTCGAGTTGTCATCAATGCCACAGTGGTGGTTCCAAATGTACATCCCACCTTACTAGGTGTCACAGGGTCAAATTTTCACCACGAAAATTTTAACCAAGTGATGGCCTAGTTGCACACCAACTAGTCATCCCCGTGGATGTCCTGCAACACAACAAAACCACACCGAAAGTATGTAAAACGCAGCCACACACAAAGATACAACACAGTTTATGGGCAACGCCCAACCTTGTATTTATAGCTCAGGAAACAAGGAATCAATTTACAATATCGGTCTGGAAAATCCGTAGGAACACATTCACTGCCTACAAAATCAGACTACCATGACTATTTATAGAGAATTACAATGGTTGATAGCCCCAACTGCTTAGGAAAACAATTGACACCTGTCCGACACTTGTCCAGCCTGAAAACTGCCCAGAAACTTTCCAGAATTGTACCCACATGCCTTGCACATGCCTGGCAACTTCTAGTGCTCACCACGAGCTAGACTTCATTCCATCGTTTCTGCATCATTCCAACATCCTGTCTTGTTGCCATCTCGTTCCCTTAGTCATGCCAACGTTCGCCAACGCCTCGCTATGCCGCCTGCATGGCCAGAACGCATCTTGTGCCCACGTTTTGTTGTGTCGTTGCGTCCATCGACTTGCCAACACCGTATGAACCAGAATACACCGTTGCGCCCAATAGTGTGTCATGCCGCACATATGACACTCGTTGCCTTGGCCGCGTGCGAAGGTCTTTTCCGTTGCTATGCTACCCACATAGTACCGATCCTAGTATTGCGCCTAGGATTGCCAACACTACCCAACCCCCGCTGGTGTTGTGCCACAACGCCACTGTCCACCAACATGCACCAAGTTGGTGCCTTCATTGCCAACGCCACATTTGTGCTATATGCACCGTTCCGGTAGCAAAGTACCCCAAGTCCGTGCCAAGTGGCCCTCCAGCATTGTTAGGAGCTAACACTAGGCCTATACCCCTTTTAATGAAAATTTTTATTACAATTTTAACCTTACATAAAATTACCATTAAGGGTATCATTTAGTAAAATATTAAATTATTCTTTACCAAATGTACACCCTATTCATTTAACTTATATACACCTCCCTATACATTTCCCCTCCCTCCTCTCTTTCAAATAAGTTTCTTCCCTCCTCCTTCAACAACCTGCAACCTCAATACGAACCCTAGGAATCACCTATTTCCATCATTTCGAGCAATTCTTTAATAAATTTCGAAAAAATCATGACTAGTGAACAACCAAAAGCTTCAATTGTAAGTGTTTAAGTTGGTTTTGGTAAATTTCAAAACTTCAAACCTCAAAATTATGATTCATATGGTCCTGTAAGCCCATACGAATCGTCGTTGGATAGACCTATAGGTCCACGGAAATAATGTTTGGACACAACTATAGGTCAGCTGAGAATTATTTAGTGCAGACCTATGGGTCTACGCAAATACATTATGCACGGATCTATAGGTCCATGTGTTACCTAATTGTGCAGACCTATAGATTCGTGCAACTTGTGTTTCTGCGGACATAAGCTCGGTGCGTTCTATAATACATCTTATTTTAAAATCTGTCCAAATGAAATCTCAATTTTTTGCCATATGATATTGCATGATTGTATTTCCACACAATGTAGCAAAATTGACAACGCTATTGTGGCCAATTATAGCAATGAATTCACGACTTATGAGTTGAATTTCCGATTTGAAATCTAGCAGTTTTTAAATGTTACTATACTTTGTTATGCGCAATTTAAATAATGTATGATTTTTTTAAATATTTTTTGTAGATTTTCTCGAGTCGAGAAACTATGATACATTGGTATGCAAAGTCGGTAAAAAGCTTGGGTTTGTGATCATAATTAGGACTTACGCGGCTGCTATGAAAGGGAAGAAACCGCGTATAACACTTGGTTAAGAGAGAGGAGGTGCTTACCAAAAACATCGAGAGAAGCAACAAGTTGGAAAGTCGATAAACAAGAAAACGAGGGCCGGAGTTGGGACAAAAAGACATGGTTGTCTGTTCAATTTGAAAGGAAAGAAGTTAGGCACGGCCGATGATTAGATAGGATTGTTTCATGTGGATTTCACAATCATCCTGCGGCAAAACAATTGGAAGGCCATGCTTATGTAGGTAGATTGACACCGGATGAAACAAGCATATTGATTGACATGACTAAAAGTGGACACATCTACACTTCGGGAGTTGTCTGCATTTGAATTAGTTCAGTCTGCACTTGATTGCCACTCCCAGACCAAGACTGAGATGTTGACTCCCACTTCAAAAGTTTCACCAAAACCACCCCAAAAGAAGCGCACGATGAATCAAAGGGTAATGAATAATGTAATTCAATATTTATTTTATTTTATTTTTTATCCTATTTCTCTTTCCATTAATTAATCAACTTATTTATGCGTTTGTAGGTATATCATACACAGATATTGCAACAGGATTCATATGTTGATTCACTCCTTATTGGATTGTGGACGTATGTACAATTGGTGAAGAATGTGCAACACCACGAAAATAATGGATTTATGGATTTAGGGCGATCGTTAGATTGGTAGGTCATACTGAAAATGAGTGGTCTAGAGTTCGGAAAGAACTCTAGGTAGAGCTTGATGCGCATTGCGACCATTATACATGCCTTTATGGTAGCCTAAGACATGTTCAATTTCTATTTTTTAGGACTATCCAGGGTTCGACAGATGGATGACAATGCTAGACATGGGACATCTTACTGCATCATGTTATGATCTTCCTTTATTCCACTTATCAGTGTAGCAGTGGCAGAAATTCTTGCCACTCTGAAAGCCTCCTGTCCCATTACTTAATCGTTGCGACATGTGTATGACTTTTATTAATGGAAACCTCTTTGTAGAGGTATAACAATAATTTTTTCAAATGTAGACTTGTTATCGTATTAAAATGGTGTATTTAACAATTATATTATTTTGTGTAGGTGTTTTTGTTTTCCAGACATCCTGTGCCACCCATTGTATCAAATTGAACTGCATACCATCAACCAATGGCGTTTGGTTGGGAGACTACATAAACGGATCGCAGTTAACATTTTCGATCAATGGTCAGTTCAAATTTAACTAGAGAATCCGTTAGCATAGACTATTGACATATTGTAGTAGAATTTTAATTGTTATCAAAAGCTAATTTGGCCCATCATTTCAGAAGTTCATGAAAACATAGTGCAATACATCATTCATTATTTTAAACACAATCAGACAAAACATAACATTGGAAATAACTTTTAAATATAACTTGAACAACTACTTAGTCGCGGTGACAATGCCAATTGACATCTTCTTCATACTCAGACAATCTTCATCAACCGAGTACTCCGGAAGTGCCATCAGGTGTATCACTTCACTGTGAGTGTGGGGCATTTCACTTCACTGTGAGTGTGGGGCATTTTGTCCCTAAGTTCCCAAATCCGTTGTTTTCATTCCAATCGTTTTTCCATTTGGTAAATTTCTCATTGAAATCGTGCAATAATTTTCAATCATCCAGCAAGCTCTCTAATGCGATTTCATCATATCGTGCCTTAGGCACAGCCATGCCTCACTGGTGGGAATCAGCTTCAAGTTCATATTTTCGCACAAATATCTTAGGCCACTTCATTTCTTCAGCAAATCTTAGTCCAAGGCCATCATAGTTGTACAATCTTTTTATCATCAAAGCACCAACCCAATATAGAACTGCGAATGTATTAAAAATACCCTTCTACCGTTGTTGGACCAATAGAATGTCCAAGCATAGTCAAACTTAGGATGAGGAAGTGATGGCCGTGGCGATAGCTCACGTCACAGTAGTGTATAATTCTCATTCCTCCATCTAGGCATTTACATTATAAATGACCATTTTAAGTGTTTTTCATTAAAAAATATTCAAATACATTAGCCATAGAAGTGTTATTCCGTTCTCTGCAGAATAATGTTGTGCAGACCTTTAGGTTCACGCAAAGAAGCATACCTATTTTGTATGACCTGTAAGTCCATATATGATTTTTTTTCAAAGGATTTCGAAATAAGAGAAGAGAAAAATTGAAGAAATTAAAAGGAAACTAAAGATTCATAAAATTAAAAGGAAATAAATTGAAGAACTTAAAGTCATAACCCTAACCATTGTCTTCATTCATAATTAAATGTATAAAAATTGAAGAACTAACCTCTTGCAATAGAATTTTCAAGGACTAACCTCTTAAAAGGGGGGATGTTCACTTGTAGCCAGAGCACTGTAGGAATTTCGCTACTTATGGAGTAGCGGCGAAAGGAGGGAGCCGTGAGGAGGAGGGTGTGAAAAAGAGGGATAGAGCAGTGGGAGGTACAGATCGTGAGAGACAGTGATGTGAGAATTAGGGTGGTGTACATTTAGTATCTAGGGTAAATATTTTTTATTTTTTTGTACAAAGAAGGTATAATTGGAATATGTAGTGTTTACATTTAGCAACCCAATTGTTAACCCACAGATCTACCCAAGAAGAGGGGTGGATTAGGTAGTAACAAAAATTTAAACAAATAAATCTTTAACACAAGTTATCAATTTCCCTAATTGATAATTATTTTGTTATGCAGCGCAAATATGTTTAACTAAGTGCACACCCAAACAATAGCAAATATAACAAATCAACACACAACGATTTATCCTGATTCGGTAAGCTACTCTTACCTACGTCCAGTCCCCTAAGCTCCACAGAGCTTTCCCAATCCACTAATCTCCCGATTCCTTTCCCAGGTAAGAACCAAACCCTTATAATCCTTTTCATAATTTTATAATTAACCTAATTCTTTTTGCAGTCTCAGTATTAAACCTTTTCACAGGCTTAAGAAGAACATTATATTTTTCAAGCTAAAGATTAACCTAATCTTTTTAAAAGGCTAAAGATTAACATAATCTTTTTCACAGGTTAAAAATCAAATCCTAATCTTTTTCTCAGGCTAAAGGTTAACCCTAACTACCCTGATTAGACACCATACCAAATATGTCTAATCCGCTAAAATTTGCAAATACAAAAAAATTACTAGTTTCTTCCCACAGGAGCTTCTACCACCTCAAAACAATTATGCTCAACTAATGTCTCGAAAGCTATGTGATAGAATCTACGTAAGGAATAAATCTAAATTAATCAATTTACAGCACAGATAATAGATAATCAAATTTCAGGCTGATTGTTCTTGATTGTTTAATTTTGAAAAACGAAGGTCTACATATAGAATTCTAACTAGACCTATAATGGCTAGTTTTCAAATTATAAGACCTAAAATAGGTGTACTCCATTTAAAAATACTTTTAGAAAAGCTCAATTTGGTCTCCAAAACTTATTAGATTCAAAACACTTAAAGATAGGAAGTAGTTTTACCAATTCAATTCAAAGAATAAATTAATATATGGACCAGATTGAATCTTATTAACATATGATATATAATAGTAATATACCAAAATCCCTTAAAAATCTCTCTTTTAAACGTTCAAAACAATGAGATTTGGATAAAAATCAAAACAATCAAACTTTGACTGTCTTCCAA
The DNA here is from genome assembly GCA_016647705.1 of Eucommia ulmoides. NCBI lineage: Eukaryota > Viridiplantae > Streptophyta > Magnoliopsida > Garryales > Eucommiaceae > Eucommia > Eucommia ulmoides. The sequence goes on along the minus strand of CM028327.1, from coordinate 15,329,173 downwards.
AGTCGGTTGACCGGCCCCAATTCGGTCCACTGGCCCTGCAACAGTAATTTTTCTGATCATTGCACTGCCTCCAGTCGGTTGGCCAACCTACTAGACGATTGACCGATTGGACAAGAGGGTTTTCCCTTTTTTTCGTCGTTTCAGCTACTAGATTCGTTATTCGACCGACCTATCTTGTTGATTGACCGAATTAGTCAGTAGGTTCACCCTTTTAACTCCCTCAAGCTACTGTTTTCATTAGTCGATCGACCCATTTCGTCGATTGACCGAATTGGCCAGAAAACCTATTATTTTTTGTGTTAAAAACATTTTTTCAATTAAGCACTTTATCAAAAACATTTTTATGATTTTAACACTTTATAAAAACCATTTAAGATCTTAAACTTATCACTTCTTACCATGACACATATAAATTTACTCATTTTAGAGTATCGTGCATGATCTTAATTCGAGTCGCATTAAGAACATAAAAGTAATAAGTTGTTTTTACCTAAATATCTTCAATGTCTTCAATGCTCCAAAAATCTTTAGTATCTTCATTTTGCACCCGTCTTGAACTTCTTCATAAATTCCTTCTAAATCTTCAATAATTGCTCCATAAATTCTTCGACTTGTAAATCTTCAACTATTAATCTTTATGACTCGTTTTTTTTCTCATTTTAACATATGGAACTTTTAATCTGAAATCACTCAATAAAACCATTAGTTCCATAAAATATCAACGTTCAATTGTTCATCAAAACATTAGGTTTAACACCAATCTCATTAATTATTTAAGGGATATATGTTTAGCAATGCTTATATATAGTAAAAAGGAGTAAAAATAAAATTACCCATGCCACAGGACTCATCAACAACTCCTTTCAATGTCATTGCCTTCTCTCTGGAACTCGATATTATAGATGCTTCTTTCCCTGCATAGATCTACCCAAATCTTGATGTGGAGCCCTTCTAACTTTGAGCTTGTCTTGATTAACCTGGTTTATACAAGGTCAGTCCCGAACAAGCTTGTCTTCGGTTAGGACAACAGGCTTAAAGGTTCCTTTTTTTTTTTTTTTCTTCTTTCAATTTCAAGGTCCACTGAACCACCTTGGACAGCCTAGCCATTCGTAATTCCATTAGAAAAACATGGTCAGCCACTAGACAATCCTTTATCCTGTCGCACCTTACAAAAAGAACAGCCCAGCTTAGCGAGATCTAGTGTATACATCTCACATGAACTTCTGAATTCCCCATTTCAAAAACAAAAAATTTTAATCTTCTTCCTACACAAATCTGCCACCTTCCTCCTCTATGGTTTTTCCCTTGCCATGCATTTTGGGCACCTTCATATCTAAGTTTCCTTTGTCATCATCGTGAAACACTAATCGACCAAAGCTCATCGTTCATCAGTATCTTGCCATCTGAACCTCCATTAACAAATGAAACAACCACTGCCTCCTTTACAACCAATAGCTTAGAGCGGAAAATCTCCCCACACAAACACAACCTATGGAATCTGCTCTTTCCTGGAGAAATTGGAAACATAGATGTGCCTCTTGTTGATTTGAAACCACATATCTAAACACATAAGTATATTCAATTTCCACAACAAAAAAATATCTTAGCCATGATGATGCGGTGAAAGACTAAAGGCTAAGACCACCTTCATCTTAACTCTTTTTATAATCCCTGAACATCCAACCCTAATATTCTAGACATCCAACATTAAGGAACATTGATCTTAACTAAAGACTAAAGGCTAAGATCACCTTGATCTTAACTCTTTTTATAATCCCTGAACATCCAACCCTAATATTCTAGACATCCAACATTAAGGAACATTACCATATATAAAATTATTAAGCATATAATTTCCGTAGTCAATTGTAGCATGTAGAGGAGTAACGAATTCAATGCGTAAATGTTACATGGTTGTTATTGTTCACGATTTTAAACATGTTTTGAGCGACATTCTGTATACTGAAAAATCAAACATTGTCATTGAATCAAGTTCGGACTGGATTATTTTTCGTAAACAAGGATGAGAAGGAATGACAAGGCATACCATTTATTATGGAATTCTCCATAGCACACTATCGATTTTGTTTCTTTCTTATTATTATCTGTATTTCATTCGGATTTTCGGTGCATAAAAAACTTCAGATACTTAAAAGACATCATTCTATAAGTTTTTGCAAAAGAGACCATTTCTCTAGATAGTATATGTGCCAAGTTCAACGACCTGAGGATCTACAGAATCAAGAATTTTACAGGATGCTCCTGCAAAAGAACCAGAAAACTTACTGCGTGCCATATTTTTATAGAGATTTTCCTAAATAGTTCCATATTATTCCATGAAAGTAAATGCAATTCTATCAATAAAATTTGAGGTCAAATAAATCAAGTTTCCAAGAATTGCATGAAGTTCAAACATAAAGTGAGCAAGATTAGCAATTTGTCTGGGCACTGATAAGTAATTACAGTTGGATAGAAACAAAGGATAATATGTACGCTGCAGGCTGGTGTTTCAAGAATCAATTGCTAAGTTCAACATTACTAGATAAAAGGAAGGAGGATATATGCACAAAGAGAAAAAATTATGGAAACAAAAGCAAGCACCTATAAGCTCCCCATTAATGAAGATCCGCACCAAATCTCGCATGCTATCAATTGTAAGTTCAGGAATAATGCTGTTTTCCTCCCAAAAGGATATGTCCTCATCAGAAATGTAAATCCTGTATTTATTTACGACGAATAATGATTAGCATACGTTTATGAACTATAACACTTCAAGTGAATACATTGAACAACTTCAAGTTAACTCGTTAACCGGTGTAACAAGAGTACATGAACTTGATGCAACAATTTCAATCAGGTAGCAATTTTAATCAGGTATGCCTTTCTTGTGCGTACTACCTTGGACCCAATCCCAGAGTATGCACCTCGCCAAGGTAGGGCGACGCGCAAGAGCTGTGTCCGAGCCTTGTGCCTTAGATAACTACAGTATATCCTAAAATTCCCCATCACAATGAACACATAACAAAAAAAAAAATGATGGAGCGAGGAGAACATTATTGATTAATGAAAAAATACAAAATTCAAAGAGGGACAAGGTCTGACCTCTGAAACAAAGCAACTAACAACTTATAAATAAAGGATACAAATAATAAATGAATGAATATCAAGATTATAATATAAAAAAGAGTTAAGATATCCCTTTTGCTTTCCAAATGTTAGGGATGCGAAGTCTATCCAGTCTTAGACTTTCACGGACTGATGCCGGCCATTCTAATTCAAACCAAAAAATCTGATTTTCTTCAGCAGTCCAATTGAATCTGTATTAATTAAGCCTCTTTGGCTTTCAAAATGTATGTATGTTTGTTGTCAATTCTAGCAGTTAAATGCAAAAGACGTTATCTACCTTAGTTGACATTCCATAATTTTAGAACCACTGAGCCACTAATCTAATGGTGAAAATGTCAACAGGTTGCGTGTTCGAACCGTGAGAGCAGTCACTTTGTGCATTAATGTCAAAAGGTTTTGTTCTCAATTTATCCCCTCCAAAATCCTTACTTAGGCCGAACAAAATTTGGTGATGTTTTTAGGATTTTAAAGTAAGTACGAGACTATGGGAAACACACACTAATCTAAACTAGTAACTTTCTAATCTAACGGGAAAGCATTATAACATGAAGGAAAGCATTATAACATGAAGGTTGAATTACACTAGAGGACCTTAAACTTCGTCACTTGTTTCAAATAAGTCCATCCACCTCAGTTTTTGTCAATTAATCCCCTAAGCTTTTAAAGGCCGCCAACATCATTTAGGTTGGGCATAGGATTTTCTGCTGCAGTTTGAAAGATTGAATAATAATCGCACAAAACCACAAATTAGCGTTCAATCACTAAAAAATCAATAACAAAAGATACCACAAAGTTCAAATTCTTTTTATCTTGATAGTTGTGTTGCCTACAAGATCAGGGATAGAAAAACAAAGGCAAAAGAGGTGCATGAACTAGTTACAACATTAGAAAGGAGTTTGTTACGGTAAAAAGGAGAGTACGAAAAGAAAGAGATGGCTTAACTTTAGTAGTCAACCTCTCCTACTATTTATAATAAAGTATGGGTTGTACGGCCCATACATACATGTAAACCCTAATACAATAATACAAACATAATGACTAAAGTATCCTCTAACAATCTCGCTCAAGTGGGGCCATATATATCGTATGCTCCCAACTTATTACAAATATATTTTATCTAAATGCCCTGAAGAGGTTTAGTGAATAAATCAATTAACTGATCAAGAGGTATGTCGGGTGTGGATCAACTTCTATAGTAGTTTCTCTCGAATAAAGTGACAATCGACCTCAATATGTTTCGTTCACTCATGAAAATTTGAGTTTGATGTTATATGGACTGTTGCTTGATTATCACACACTAGACTCATGGGAGGAGAATGGTCGAATCCAAATTCTTCTAACATATCTGTCAACCAAATCAATTGACATGCACTATGAGCTATTGCTCGATACTCTGATTTGACACTTCATCGTACTACCAAACTATGTTTCTTACTTTTCCAAGAGACCTGATTACCTCAACAAAAATATAGTAGCCTATGCCCAGTCAGCATCCGTGTATCCCTCTACGTGAGTGTGTCCATGATTCTCATACAAAAGACCACATTCTGGTGCACCTTCAAGATATCAAGAATGCAAACAACAACTTCCAGTGACTCATTCTTGGATGATCTAAAAACTAACTGATAACACTCACTGCAAAGGATATATCAGGTTTGGTAACAGTCAAATAATTGAGCTTCCCATCTAACTCCCCTTGGTTTTTGTGTAATTTTGTGTTTAGATCCATCAGTGAGTCTAGTGGTTTGGACCCTAACATCCCCGTTTCACTCAACAAGTCAACAACATATTTCCTCTAAGAAAGGTAACTACCTCAACTAGACTAAGCAACTTCTATACCCAAGAAATATTTCAACTGTCCCAATTCCTTACATTGGAACTTACTATGCAGATACTGTTCGAGTGTTTCAATGCCACTGTTGTAGTCTCCTACAATCATGATGTCATCAACACACACAATCAATAATATTCTCCCTGTGGCACCATGTCTGTAGAACAGTGAATGATCGACTCCACATCGTTGAAGACCAAAGTCAATAACGTCAGTAAATATCCCAAATAATGCTCGAGGAGACTGTTTGAGGCCATAAATCGATTTCTTCAACAAACATACCAATCTTGACTCCCTTGACCAACAAAGCCTAGAGGTTGCTCCACATACACCATCTCAAGTAGATCATAGTTCATAAATGCATTCTTAATTTCTAACTAATGTAAAGGCCAAGGAAATGTGGTTGCCAGAGAGATGAATAGGCGAACAGATGCAAGCTTGGCAACATCAATCAATGGTGCGATCCAAGTGAACTTTGATGGCGTACACCCACTTACAACCGATAACAATCTTGCCATGTGGGAGAGAGACGAGATCACACGTGTCATTCTAGTGTAAGGCAAGTATTTTTTCCCCCCTAATGCAATCTTCCAAACAAGGTGAGAAAGTGCCTCTGAAACAAATATAGGAAGAGAAACAGAGGACAGAGAAGCAACAAAAGCATAATAGGAAAGGGAAAGATGAGCATACAAAACAAAGTCAAATACAGGATGTTCAGTACATGTCCTTACAGCAATGGGTATGTCTGTCGGTACATTAGGGTTAGTTTTGGTATGGATGTAATTGATTAGAGATTTGAATAATTTAGGAAAATAGTGATTTGAATAAATTAGGAAATTCATTCATTGTATGGATTTTAGAGTTAGCAACCATGTGTTATTCTTTTCCTATATAAAAGTGTTTGCTCCCTTGTAATTGTATCAATGAATAAGAGAATTATTCCCTCCTTTCTTTTTATATGGTATTAGAGCCTTAGAGCTCGATCATGAATTTCAAGGCCGCCATGGTTGGCTCCAGCACAGACTTGTCGAATAGCAGCAGCGCAGCGATGTCATCGGGGGGTTCGCAGTTGCCGTTTCCGGCGATGTTGTTGGGGGGAGCTGCACAGCCGCCGCTTTCGGCTATCTCTTTTTTTGAAAATTCTCTTCAAATCACCATTCACAAATTGAATGGAAAAAATTACCTTGAGTGGTCTCAATCCATGCAGTTAGTGATTAACGGCAAAAGGAAATGCGGGCACTTGAATGGCAAAGTGACACCGCCAGACAATACGAGATACGAGCAGTGGCTTTCGGAAAACTCAATGGTGACTGCCTGGCTGATCGATTCCATATTTCCATGGAACCAATTGTTGGAAAACATTTCTTGTACCTGCCGACGGCTCGCAATGTCTGGGAAACAGCTCGCGAAACCTATTCAAATTTGGACAATTACTCACAATTGTTTGAATTAAACACTCGAATGTGGAAGATGCATCAAGGCAATCGTGAGGCAACAACCTACTATAATGATATGATGACGGTTTGGTAGAAATTGGATATTTTTTAAGTTAAACAATGGAAAAATCCAAATGATAGTGCTCGGTACAAAAAGAAGGTTGAGAGAGGTCGGGTATTTGTGTTCTTGGCTAGTTTGAACAAAGAACTCGATAAGGTTCAAAGACATATTTTAGGAAAGCAACCCTTACCAATGATAAGGGAGGTCTTTTTCGAAGTACGAAGAGAAGAAGCACGGCGGCAAATTATGTTGAACAACATTGATGAACCAAAAATAGATGGTGACAGATCTGCTCTTGTGGCCCGAGGTGCAAATTCAAAAGGAGATAGGCGAGGAGGAAAGCAAAGGCCTTGGTGTGACCATTGTAGAAGGCCATGGCATACCCGAGAAAGTTGCTGGAAGTTGCACGGGAAACTGGCAAATTGGAAGAAAAAACTAGACAGTGACACCAGGTCAAAGGGAGATGTCCGCACATTTCAAGCTAGCAGCTCAGATCCAGGGCAATAATCTTCCTCAAAATCACATCCGTTTACAAAGGAACAGATAGAGCACCTATATAGAATGTTTCAATCCCAATCCTTAGGAAATTCTAACCCATCTTGTTCTCTAGCACAATCAAGTAACTCTTTCACTGGCGCCATCGCTTGTACCAAGTCTAGTAGCTCTTGGATATTAGATTCAGGTGCTACTGATCACATAATCGGCACTTCGCAATTTTTTTCTTCATATACACCTTGTGCAGGGAATCAAAAAGTTAAAATTGTTGATGGCTCTTTTGCTACTGTTGCTGGGAAAGGAATAGTTATCATTTCCCCTTCTCTAATTCTTAAAAATGTTTTGCACGTTCCTCATTTGTTTTATAATCTTATGTCAGTCAGCAAATTAACTCTTGATCATAAGTGTCAAGTTAATTTTTGGTCTTCTCGTTGTGAATTTCAGGATCTAACCTCAGGGAAGATGATTGGGGGTGCTAAACAAGATGGTGGCCTCTACCTTTTCAATAACGGATCAACCTTAGGAAGGCAAGATCAGTAGACTTGTTTCAATTCTATTTCTGTTTCTAGTGACAATAAGATTATGTTATGGCATTATCAATTAGAACATCCAAATTTTAAATATTCAAAACATTCGTTTCCCAAGTTATTCATGAATAAAAATCCTTCTGTTTTTCGGTGTGAATCTTGTGAGTTAGCAAAACATCATCGGGTTATTTTTCCACCTCAACCATATTAAAATCAAAACCATTTACCATGATTCATAGTAATGTTTGGGGTCCTTCTAGAGTGCCAACACAATTTTTATAATATGGACACACTCAAATTAAAAAATTTCGAAGTGATAAGGGAAATGAATTTTTTAACACTGTGTTAGGGAATGTTTTTGACGAAAAAGGGATTGTTCACCAAAGTTCTTGTAATAATACACCTCAACAAAACAGGGTGACTGAAAGAAAAAGCAGACATCTCCTTGAAGTTGCTAGAGCTATAAGTTTGCAAACTTAGGTTTCTAAGTATATTAGCGGATAAGCTGTTTTAACAGCCACTTATTTGATTAATTGGCTGCCTACAAGAATTTTGAACTTTAAAACACCTATAAAGCTTTTCACCGAATGTTTTCCCACCACTCGACTAACAACAATTATTCCCTCAAAAAATTTTGGAACTGTGGTCTTTGTTCATAATCATGATCCTAGACATTCTAAGCTTGATCCAAAGACACATAAATGTATTTTTGTAAGCTATTCTACAAATCAGAGAGGTCATAAATGTTTTGATCATGTTTCCAAAAAAATATTCGTGTATATAGATGTCACATTTTTTGAAAGACAATCCTACTACAGCAATTCCCATATTCAGGGGGAGAGTACTAGTGAAGATGATTTTTTAGATGGTTCATTTTTTGAGTTTGTTCATGATGATGTTTCTCGCAACTAGTTACCGAAATAGAATGATATCGAAAATACAAAGTCTGGGGGAAAAAATGAATTAAATGTTGAAAATATTGAACCTACCAATGAACGACCTTTGGTAATGCCATCTCAAGATCAAAATACTAAGACTACAGAGATGCGTGCGAAACGGTATAAATGTCTTGTATATTCAAAGGAGTATCTAACACAAAAAATAGGCACTATCCCACAGCATTATCAAGAATCTAATCAGAGGTTGGATCATGAAATTCATGATGGCTCGTCAAAGATTCCTCCTGCTCATTCTGAGTCAAATTCTTCTAGTCAGCTTGATCTTCCCATTGTTCTCAGGAAAGGTGTTAGGTCTTGTACTAAACACCCTTTGTCAAATTTTGTTTCTTACAAAAATATTTCATCTTCATATTGTGCCTTTATTTCACAAATGTCTAGTGTGGTCATTCCTAATAGTGTCCAGGAGGCTCTAAATGTTCCTGAGTGGAAAGAAACGATTTTTTGAGGAGATGAGAGCTCGAGAGATTTACAAAGTTCATTAAGAGCCAAAGATATACACAAGGACAAATTAATCATACTCTCTTCATAAAGAAATCTACCAAAGACAAGATCTTTGTCTTGATTGTCTATGTGGTTGATATAATTCTGACTGGAGATGATTTAGAAGATATGAGCAGATTGAAGCTAAGCCTAGCCAAGGAATTCGAGATTAAAGATTTGGGTCAACTAAAGTATTTTCTTGGAATGGAAGTGACAAGGTCAAAAAAGGGCATTGTAGTTTCGCAACGGAAGTACATTCTAGATCTCTTAAGAAAAACTGGAATAAGTGGTTGCACGCCTTCTAACACTCCAATATAAGCTAATGCTAAGTTTGGAGATGTAAAAGATGGCGTTCCAGTAGACACGAGAAGATACCAAAGACTGGTTGGAAGGCCGATCTACTTGTCACATACACGTCCTGACATTGTTTTCGCTGTGAGCATGGTAAGTCAATTTATGCATTCCCCGTACAAAGAATATATGGAAGTTGTGCATCGAATTCTTCGTTATCTGAAAAGCACACCAAGAAAATGACTCTTCTTCAAGAAAAATAATAAGAGAAGGATGGAGGTGTATACAGATGCTGATTGGGTAGGTTCGGTCACTAATAGAAAGTCAACATTGGGATACTGTACATTTCTATGAGGCAATCTAGTCACTTGGAGGAGCAAGAAGCAAAGTCTTGTTGCTAGAAGTAGTGCTGAGGCGGAATTCAAATCAATGACACGGGGAGTGTGCGAGATTCTTTGCCTAAAACGGGTTCTGGAAGAGCTTAAAAGACCAGCAAGTCTTCCTATGAAGTTGTATTGTGACAAGAAAGCAGGTATTAGCATTGCTCATAATCCGGTTCTACATGACAAGATGAAACATGTTGAGATTGACAGACACATTATAAAAGAAAAGCTTGAAGAAGGAATAATTTGTACTCAATTTGTACCCACCACACAGCAAGTTGCAGATGTTTTGACAAAGGGATTGTTGAGGCAACCTTTCGAGCTTCAAGTGAGCAAGTTGGGCATGATGGTTATCTTTGCACCAACTTGAGGGGGAGTGTCAGTAAATTAGGGTTAGTTTTGATATGGATTTGATTGATTAGAGATTTAAATAATTTAGGAAAATAGTGATTTGAATAAACTAGGAAATTCATTCATTGTATGGATTCCAGGGTTAGCAACCGTGTGTTATTCTTTTCCTATTTAAAGGTGTTTGCTCTCTTGTCATTGTATCAATGAATAAGAGAATTATTCCCTCATTTCTTTCTATAATGTCCAAATCACACGGTGGCTAGGTATATGCGGAAGGAACTGGGGACCCATAGACAATAGGCACAGCGACGGAGGTCTAAGAGCAAATAAGACTTTCGGACGATGAGATTAAACCTGGATCGGATGACAAAGCGGGTGGGTGGGGAAACCAATTGTCGTAAAGATGCAGATAGGGTAGGGGCAAGTAAGCAAGGCAAAGGAAGTGTAACACAAAGGTTAGCACAGGTGTAAAGCTCAAAAACGTAAAGAATGGACTCAAAGAATGTATCCTCAAGACACACAAAAGAACAACGCAAATAAGGAGTAGCCAATAAAGAAACATTTTTCGGAATGAGGGTCTAACTTGTCTTGACTAGGATCAAGTTGATGAACGAATCAGACAACAGAAAATACGAGGGGGTAAGCCAAAGAAGTGAGAACAAGGGAAAATAATCGAGTGTGGAATTTTCCATTCATGGTAAAGGAAGGCATTCAATTAATCAAGAACCAAGCAGTACAAACCGCATCACCCTAGAATTGTTTGAGGGAGATGACGATTCTTAAGCTCTACAATGTTAGGCCTCAAGGCCGTTTCACTTATTCTAGGAGGAAGGGTAACATGCATAAGTCAAAATAGTGTTGTGCTGTTATTCTGTTTTGAGAAATTGGTTATGGATTCTGTTTTTATAATTTGGTTTTGGTTAGGGATGAGTCAGAAGGATATAAGGACAGTGATTACATTGTAGAGGGTATGGGAATTGTTCTGTGTTGAGCTCAGCTCTTTTTGGAGAGATCCCAAGCCTCTCGAATGCTTGGATTCCCTTTGTAATCTTCAGTTGTTAAATAAAATTGTACTGGTTCCTATCAAATTGGTATCAAGAGCATATACCTGGGTAGATGGCAGCCAAAAACATTGCTCAATGTGTGGATACGATGGAAGAGGTCATCAGTTCTGTGCAAAAGGAGTTCCACCAAGAAATTGGTTCTTTAAAGGAGAAGATGCACAACATGAATAAGGGTTTGGATCAACTTCTTAAGCTCCAGGAAGATTCAGCTTGAAACGCTTCGTCATCGTTGTCTGGCAGAGTGACGGAGGCCATGGTTCTTAGTCCGATGGTGGGAGGTTCGCATGTAGCTGACGGCAACACCAATTTTTTTGGTGCGCGCCATGATTTCCGATTTCGGAAATTGGAGATGCTGGTGTTCGACGGTACAAATCCCGACGGCTGGATTTTGAAGGCAGAACGATGTTTTGCTCTCCACCGGTTCACGAACGAAGAGAAGATCGAGGCAGCGGTCATCGGCTTCAAAGGTGATACTTTACTATGGAACCAATGGGAAATAAGAGACGATCCATCGTTTTGTGGGAGGAGATGAAGATTTTGCTTCTAAAACAATTTCGCTCTACTTAGACGAGGTCAATCCATGAGCAGTGGCTTGCTCTAGAGCAAGAAGGTAGTGTTCAAGAATATCGTCAGAGGTTCATCGAGCTCTCCACGCCTTTGGAGGATGTATCGACTAAGGTTGCCTTGGGCAATTTCATTCAGGGCTTGAAGCCAGATGTTGGGGCTAAACTAAGGGTTTTGGAGCCCAGTAACTTGGGTTGGGCCATTGACTTGGCCTAGAAAATAGAAGAAAAATTTCAGGTTGCTTATTCATTCTTTGGCCCAGAAGATAGAAGAAAAAACTTGGGTCGAGCCATGGATAATTTTAATTCTCACAATATGAGTTGTTTTTCACAATTTGGGACATTTATTCCATTGACCTTGGATGGTTCTAAAATAGTATACAGTGGTAATTCTTACTTTGCTTCTCACAGCGCATTGCTCAAAGCTCACCATGGTCAGTCTAAAAAAATGGAGTGGGATCCCGGAATTGTTTTGAAGCAACTTGGGAGGACTTTCACAAGATTCAGAAACAGTTTCATGAATTTCACCTCGAGGACAAGGTAAATGTTTGGACGGGGGGTAATGTTAGGCCTCAAGTCCATTTCACTTATTCTAGGAGGAAGGGTAATATGGGTAAGTCAAAATAGTGTTGTGTTGTTATTCTGTTTTGAGAAATTGGTTATGGATTATGTTTTAGATTCTGTTTTTAGAATTTGGTTTTGGTTAGGGATAGGTGAGAAGGATATAAGGAGAGTGATTACATTGTAGAGGGTATGGGAATTGTTTTGTATTGAGCACAGCTCTTTTTGGAGAGGTCCCAAGCCTCTTGAATGCTTGGATTCCCTTTGTAATCTTCAATTGTTAAATAAAATTGTACTGGTACCAGGATAACGATTGTTAAGCTCGACGACACCATTTTGTTGGGGTGTGTGAACACAAGATAATTCATAAGCAATACCCAAGTGTCTTATGAAAGAGGTAAATGGCTAAAAAAACAAAGGCATTATCACTGATAAGCATACGAACAGGCACACTAAATTGTCTTTGAATTTCAGCACGAAAGTAACAAAAGATAGAAAACAATTCAGAACAATCTTTCGTTAAATAAATCTAAGCAACTATAAAAAATAATCCACAAAGGTAATAAAATTATGAAATCCTAAGGTAGACAAGACAAGGGAAAGACCCAAAACATTATAATGAACTAACATAAATGATGCGAACCTTGCCAAGAATTAGTGGACTCAAAGTTTTTTTATTAACCCAGGAAGCAAAACAAACACGGTGATGCTTTCCTAACTGATAAGAGTCACAACCAAAGGATTTCAAATGACACAGACTAGGAACAACAAGCTAGACATCAGCAAGAGATGGGTGACACAAACGACAATAAATTTGGTGGGTTGAAGCAATTGCTAGACAAGCAGTGGATGGCGAACATGAATACCCCCTTGATCATCAAAGTAGTAGAGTCCATTTTCTCACATTCGACACCAATCGTCTTTTTCATCCTCAAATCCTAATAAGAACAAAATCTGGGGAAAAAGAAACCGAACAATTCAAGTGTTTAGTAAATTTATTGATTGATAGAAAATTAAAAGAAAATGAAGGAATATACGAACAGACGACAAAGATAAAGAAAATGAGGGTTGCATAATGCACACCCTTCTAATCGGGACTGTGAAACCAGCGACAACAGTAACGTAATGCAACGAGGGAGATAACTGTATGTGTGTAAAGAGTAATGGCATACCTGACATGTGGTTAGTTGCAACCTATAGAGTGGTAGAAGAAGGACAAAAGAAAATACCTGTAGTAAGGGTAGCTCATTGAGCTAGAAATGTAACGTAGGGATGCCTTAAACTGAAGGAATTGAGCATAATCGTCATCAAAAATCCACTTGGCGACTGGAGAGTCAAATAGTGGAACTAGATCGGCCAGATCAGATGTCACCGCATAAGCATACTTAGGAGGGCTAAGGACGGAAACTAAACCACAATAAGTTTCTCTGGTATGATTTCCTTGCCACGAAAAGAACATTGACGATGTTGGCCATGACCACATCCACCTCGGCCACCCCGAGAGCCCCCACTACGGCCATCTCTAGAGAGACCACGGCAACCACCACTATACTAATCACCACGATCGCCCTGTCTAACCAAGATTGAACGATCCAACGAAGGGAAACTAGAAGGCGAAGTAGTGTCTCAAGTAGTGGCACTCTGAAGCCAAGATTAAGTCTCAACAAACGAACAGAGAGTAGCCCCTCCAAAAATCTAAGAACGAACCAGCTAAACTCTGGACGAAAACCGACAAGGAACTTTAGGACAACTATTTATTCTCGTTGCTTTAACATTCACATCAGACGACACGGGAAGGAGGAAATTCATCTCCTCATGAAGTCTCTTAGTCGTGGCAAAGTATTTGGTGACAGTTTATATATCTTGATGGACGTGAAAGTACTCGGCTGACATATTATACATCCAAGTAAGATTGTTCGCAAATAACAATATAACAAACCCTCACATTTCTTTACGAATCTCCACGTGGCTACACATCTGCAATATGGGCTCCATGAAGTTCCATAATTGAGACAAATTATGAGCATTAGACTGGGTCCACTTGTCGGCCTTTTTTGAATCCTCTAAAGGAGGAGAGACAGTGAGGTGACGATGTTTCTCATGGCCAGTGAGGGCTAATTTAACGGCCTTCAACCACTAAAAATTTCTCCCATTCAATTTTCGAGTGGTTAACACTGGAGGTACTGTCAAAGACATAAGTAAACAAAGCAAAACGGAGCAATAAACAAACCAAAAATTGGAATAGGATATATACTTAACTAAATTAAATCATGTGACAAGAGAAAGAAGAAAAACTGAAATTCAAGACATTTGTTTCTTTTTTTTTTAATGTTTTCTTCTTTTTTCTTTTTTCGCAAATAATTAGAAAGAGATAATAATAATAATAATAATAATAATAATAACTGAAAAAGGAAAAAAAAAAAAAAAAAAAAAAAAGAGGAAAAAGAAGTTCGGACTTAGCATTTCATAGGTCGGCAGAAGTCAGCAAAGCTAGACGAGGTCGGGGAGGGCCCGTGACGGGCTGAATAGCGGCGGCAAGTTCTGAGGGCCAGCTAAGGATTGTACATTTTCAAAGTGAGAAATGGTTTGGAGAAGGCCGGATCTGAGTGGCGAGGGTTTGGTCGAACAGATCGGAGCGGTGAAGGGGTGCGATCACTCTGGCGAGGGACGAAGGATGGCTACGAAGATTCGCCGAGGGGACATTGAGTAGCTAAGGCGAGGATGGGTTGAGCAACAACAGCGCAGCGACAAAAGACAAGAGCTAGGGTTTCTTTTTTTGTGTGTGTGTGTGTATGTGTGCAGGAGTTGAAAGGAAAAAGAGAAAATAATAACAATAATAACAAAGGTTGAACAAAATTATGGGACTAGTGTCCCATAACCTGCTTTTGAGTGACGTTAAAAAGGAGAGTACAAAAAAAATGAGACGGTTGACTTTAGCAGTAAGTCTCTTCTACTACAGCCTGTACGTAGATGTAAACCCTAATACAATAATACCAACATAAAGACTAAAGTACCCTCCAAAAGAGTCATTAAGAAAGGGTATCGATTTCACACTTCATCGAGAATCTGAAAGCTCAGAACAATAACCAAGTTATTAAAATCAATCACATTGTATGATTGCCCATTTGGATAGACTGAAACAAACAAAAGAAGTGATATATAATTACAATGTAAACCATGCGGTTAATTTTTCCACTGCTTGTGTTTAAAAACTGTAATAGTAGAAAAGATGTACCTGGTCATACACCACAAATAATCGGACTGATCTTTTGTCACGTTTAGATGTTCCAATATGACTTGAACTGTAAAATTTCCCTCACCCCATGCACCAATTGGCTCCTTAATAATCATCCAGGATTTTGGCTCCTTAGTAGTCTGAATCATTAATTGTTGAGGTACCAAAATATTTGTCGAAGAAGGAATATCCAACTGTAAGTTTTTGATGGATGTCTGAGCCCCAACCTGTTATAAATATGGAAAATATGCAGATGTATGGGAGTTCATTACAAAAAAAGTGGACAGTTTTCTATTAGTCCAAGGAGGCCAATTTAGTAGGAAATGCCTAATGTTAAATAAAATGGACAGCTTGCCCCAACTTCTAGGACAAATACATCTTACAAATTAAACATTTACTTTTTAAATTCAACAAAATAGTTTTTAACAAATTTAACAAAATAGTTTCTAATAAGATAACACATACTGTTTCTTAAAGTAACAAAAGAATATGAAAAGAATGAGAAGACTTCACCATTGTGGTAACATCTCCCTTTATTTATATAGAAAACAAAGAAACAATACAGCAAACCCTAAACCGTACAAAAAACCCTAAATAATACAGGAAAGACCGAAATACCCTTTTAACACTCCCCCTCAAACTGGAACATATATATTGTATGCTCCTAACTTATTACAAATGTATTTTATCCTTGAGCCCCCCAACGGTTTAGTAAATATATCAGTTAATTGATCAACTGAATTTACATGTTTAGTTTCAATCTGCTTCTGCAACAATTTTTCTCGAATGAAGTGACAATCAACTTCAATATGTTTTGTTCTCTCATAGAAGATTGGGTTAGAAGTAATGTGAAGTGTTGCTTGATTATCACATACCAGATCTATCGGTGAAGAATGCTCAAACCCAAGTTCTTCCAACAAGTGTTTCAACCAAGTTAACTCACAAGTGGTATGGGTCATTGCCCTGTATTCCGATTCTACAATTGACCGTGCCACCACGATCTGCTTTTTACTCTTCCAAAAAACAAGGTTACCACCAACAAACACACAATATCCAGTAGTAGACTTCCTATCCGATGGCGATCCGGCCCAATCTGCATTTATGTAGCCCATTATTTAAGTATGACCGAAGTTTTGATATAGCAAACCACAACCAGGAGCACCTTTCAAATATCGGAGAATACAGATCACTGCATCCCAGTGACAAGTCATTGGACGATCTAAGAACTGACTGATAACACTAACAGCAGAGGAGATATCTGGTCTGATAACGGTCAGGTAGTTCAACTTCCCAACTAACCGTCTATATTGTGCTGAATCTGTAAGTGGTACACCTTGATCTGCTAACAGTTTGGTATTTGGATCCATAGGCGAGTCAATCGGTTTAGCTCCTAGTATTCCTGTTTCGCTCAATAGGTCGAGGACATATTTTCTCTGAGACAGGTAAATGCCTTGACTTGATCGAGTGACTTCAATTCTCAAGAAGTACTTTAAGTGACCCAAATATTTCGTTTGAAATTTACTATTAAAAAACTTTTTGAGTTCCTAAATACCACCGTGGTCATCCCCGGTAATCACAATGTCATCCACATACAAAATCAACAATATTCTTCCGACTTTACTATTCCTATAGAAGACGGAATGATCGACTCCACATCGTCGAAGACCAAACTTAGTGACCACTTCACTAAATCCTCCAAACCATGTTTGAGGAGACTGCTTGAGGCCATAAATAGATTTCTTCAAGTGATATACTAATCCAGATTCCCCCTGAGCAATAAACCTAAGAGGTTGCTCTATAAATACTTCCTCAGTCAGATCGTCATTTAAGAAAGTATTCTTGATATCGAGTTGATGTAATGGCCAACGAAAAGTGGCACTCAAAGAGATAAACAATCGAACAGAAGCAAGCTTGGCAACTGGAGAGAAGGTCTCAGAGTAATTAAGGCCGTATACTTGAGTATAGCCTTTAGCAACTAAGCGAGCCTTGAGTCGATCAATGGTGCCATTCGGATGAACTTTGACAGTGTACACCCATTTACATCCAACTATTATTTTATCTGGCGGAAACGAGACTAGATCCCAAGTACCATTCTGATGTAAGGCAAACATTTCTTCTTCTATTGCTTTTGCCCAACCAAGGTGAATGAGGGCCTCTGGAACAGAATTAGGAATAGAAACAGATGACAGAGAAACAACAAAAGAGGAGTATGAAGGACATAGCTGTACATACGAAACAAAGTTAGAAATAGGATGGGTAGTACATGTGCACTTACCTTTCCGGATGGCAATGAGCATGTCCAAGTCAGAGACGGATAGGTCGGCTGAAGAAGAATCTGAGGACACAGAGTCGATGGGCGCGACAGCGGAGTGGGCCTTCGGGCGATGAGAGTAGACCTGCAAAGGAGCTGAAGAACGACTTGGCGGGATAGGATCCGTAGTAGAGGAAGATAGTGTAGCGTTTGGTACACTTGACAAGGGAAGCGTAACATTCAGATCGTCTCGAGAGGAAGGGGTAGACTCAAAGAATGTAACATCCGTACACACAAACGAGCGACGTAATGATGGACTATAACAACGATAACCCTTTTGTGTGCGAGAATAGCCGAGAAAGACACATTGTAAAGCACAGGGATCTACCTTGTCCCTGCCAGGAGTCAATTGCTGAACAAAACAAACACATCCAAATATTCGAGGAGGTAAACTAAATAAGGGAGAACGAGGAAAAAGAATGGAATGGGGAACCTTGCCGTTGAGGGTAGAGGACGGCATCCTGTTGATTAGGAAGCAGGCGGTAAGAACCGCATCGTCCCAGAAATGTTTGGGAACGTTCATCTCAAAAAGAAGAGTACGAGACACTTCTAGGAAATGTCAATTCTTACGCTCAGCAACTCCATTTTGCTGCGGTGTGTAAGGACAAAAAGACTAATGCAAGATACCAGAATGTGACATAAAGAAAGTAAATGGCTGAGAAAAGTATTCTCGAGCATTATCACTTTGAAGAATACGAACTGGTACATTAAATTGCGTTTAAATTTCAGCACAAAACGCACGAAATATAGAGAATAATTTTGAACGATCTTTCATTAAATAAAACCAAGTAACTCTGGAAAAATCATCCACAAATGTCACAAAATAATGAAAACCTAATGTAGAAGTAACAGGAGAAAGACCTCAAACATCTGAATGAACTAAACTAAACAGACTCGATGCTCGAACATGAGCTAGAGAAGCAAATGAAATACGATGATACTTACCCAATTGACAAGACTCACACTCTAACGAAGAGAAACGACTCAAATTAGGAACAAGTAACTTGAGGTTGCCAAGGCAAGGATAACCAAGGCGACAATGGATCTGGTGAGCGGAGGCAACAGCAGGGCAGGTAGTAGGTAGGATAGCAGGACTCTCGTCATGGTCATCAAAGTAATATAGGCCATTTTCCTCACGCCCGGTGCCAATCTTCTTCCGCGTCCTCAAATCCTGGAGAATGACAGAATCAGGAAAAAATGAGGCAGAACAATTAAGGTGTTTGGTAAGCTTACTGATTGACATCAAATTAAAAGAAAACGAAGGAATATACAAGACAGAGGATAGAGATAAGGAGGGTGAGAGCGCCATTGTGTCAATGCCACGAATAGGGACAATGGAACCATCAGCAACTGTAACAGGAGACAACGAAGAAGATGACTAAATATGTGTAAAGAGGGAAGAAGTACCTGACGTGATCAATGGCAACAGAATCTATGACCCAGGGTGTGGGAAGGGAAAGGCGAATTGAAAGACAGGCAATAGAAGTACATCGTTGAGCTAAAGAAGTAATGGCAAAAGATGCCTGCTAGGATGTCTTATACTGAAGGAATTGAGCATATTCATCATCAGAGATGTCCTTGGCCACCTGAGATTCTAGAACAGCAGGAGTATTTGGATCAGATGTCACTGCATTGGCGAATTTAGGAGGATAGCCAACTAAATCCCAACATGTTTCTCGAGTATGATTATCCTTTCTGCAAAAAGAGTATTGTCGATGTGAGCCACGACCACGACCACTACGTCCACCCCAAGGGCCATCACCACGAGAGAAACCACCACCACCACGAGAAAAACCACCACCACCACCACTGAGTGGAACACCACGATCTCGTGTAGAAATCTGAGTAACAAGCGCCGAATGCTTAAACGACGCAGACGAACTCAAGCCAAAAACATTGTCCTCGGTGGTGTTACGCGAGACGCGAGAATACATTTCAATGATAGTGGGGAGAGTAGCACTGGAAAGGATCTAAGATCGGACTGGTTCAAATTATGGGCGTAATCCAGCCAAGAACTTCATGACAGCCATCTGCTCACGTTGCTTTTGCATTTCTTTCAGATCGATAGTCATCGGTAGAATAGTATTTAACTCCTCATAGAGGCTGTTGAATGCGGCAAAATAATCTGTAACGGATTGCGTGCCTTGCTGAAATTAGAAGTACTCTACCGATAAATCATACATCCGGGTGAGATTATTGGAATATAACACACGAAGATACTCCCATATGGCTTTACACGTGTCTAGATGAGTACAGAGATCAGCAACTTGAGGCTCCATCGAATTCCACAACGACGCTACGATCTGCGCATAAGCTTGAATCCAATCCTCATACTTTTTATCATTCTCTGCCGGGGCGGGTTCCGTGAGATGACGGTGTTTCCCTTGTCTGGTAAGGGCTATTTTCACAGCCTTAGACCAATTTAAATAATTAGTTCCGTTCAACTTACGGGTTGCTAACGGTTAAGGTGTAGTCATTGACATGTGTACCCGTTAATACAGTAACTAACAAACAACTCGCACAAGGGAAACAAACCAACAGTACAAACAAATTTAGAGCTTAAATGAAGAACATAAGAATCAGAACACTACTCACGAAAATATGGACATTCTCATGAGCAAGAACCCTTGTGGTAACCAATGTTACAGCTCCTCAATGTTACTGTGTTTGAGATAAGGTAGGAAGACTGCATATCACGTTCATCTAGTGAAGTCCCAAAGGCCGTGAGTCTCCAGCCAGAGCGATCGACGGCCGGCGAAGGTCTGGTGAAGGTCCGGCGAGGGTCGGTGTACCTCGACGAAGTGCCGGTGATGGTCGGCGAGGTTTGAACAATGGTTGTGGCGAATCAGATCGACAAAACGACAGCTGGGAGTCGCAAACCAAGTCAAGCGATGACCGGCGAAGCACCGTGGATGGTCGGCGTAGGTCGGCGAATGGCGTGCTAGGGTTGCAGCGGCTGGGAGAGGTGGGGATGGCGACGGCGATGGCGGCTAGTTAGGGTTTCGGAGCACTGAACAACGACAATGGCGACTAGTTAGGGTTTCGGATCGACGACGATGGCAGCTGGTTAGGGTTTTCGGATCGACGGCTGATTAAGGCTCTGAAAAAGAAAAAAAAAACTTTTTTCGTATGGATAGTGAGATGGGGAGGGAAATTGAAAGTGGGAAGGAAAACAAATGGTTGAACAGATCTATGAGATTAATTTCCCATAATCTGTTCTTGATACCATGTTAAAGTTATAAAATAATATGAAAAGAATGAGAAAGTTTCACCATTGTGGTAGTCACTCCCTCTATTTATATAGAAAACGAAGAAACAATACAACAAACCCTAAACCGTACAGAAAACCCTAAATTATACAGGAAAAACAGAAATACCTTTTTAACATTATTAAACGTGAACGTTTCTTAAAAATACATCTTACAAATTAAACATTAACTTTTTAAATTCAACAAAATAACATTTTTAGTGAATTTGACAAATCACATTTACAAAAACTGATGTTTACTATTGAGCACTAATGGTTTTTGTTCAATTCAACAAAGATTTTGACGAATAATACACTAATCGATTTGAAGCTCTTTTAATTACGAATATGAATTTAGATATTCTTTTTTCCAAACTCAGCTCAACATTTTGTTAGGTTTCAAATTAAATTAGAAGGACCTGACGGTTTTGACAAATACTAATACCGGAACTTAAAATGTCATGAACTACTTATGTCTAGAACTTCAAGAATTTGATCCCAAACTTAATGACAGGTGGCCGGCCTATATTGGAATGGGAGTCGGAGTTTTGTGTTCAAAAGGGGGCTCAGTAATTTTCAAGTGCAATCAGAATCTAAAATTCTGGTGGATGATCAATGGGAAAGTCAATGTGCCTTGTCAATGCATGCTGTCCAATAGGGGTATTCGCCAAATACAACATCAAACTTCACCCCACTTTATTCATGCTTATAGAGAGACCAATGGTGCTGTGGATTTTTTGGCACACTTGGGTACAGAGGAAGGTCATTTAATTCTTACTAGGTTGCCATACTGTCCATCCAATTCGAGGGGTATCCTTGCACTGGATAAGTCTGGGATGGTCTACATTAGACATTAATGTGTAGGCTAGGTTGGTTAGGGTTTATAGAATTATATGTATTGTTTGCTCTTCATCGGTTATTGGTTGGAATATATTTTTTGGGAGGTCAAGTATTAAGTCTCCCTCTTACTTTTGTATCTTATCAGTAAGGTCCCCCTGATAAGTTAGGTGATTAATAAAATCCTACTCGCTCCATTAAGTTTAAACACCACCCCCACCCCAACCCACCAAAAAAAAAAAACTCCAAGAAAGCTATTGGGGGGGGGAAGAAGAAGACCCTCTAAATTTAAACATGTTAAGGGAGGAAAAGAATAAGGACAATAAATCATTACGCAGCAAAAAATGGTGGGACACATGCATGTACCTGGTATAAACTAACTACATCACACGATAGTCTTATGTTTTATAAAATGATCAAACCTGGGCACTGTTGAAGGCTACATTCATGCAGTCCGGTAGTATACTGACTGACCATGGTGGTAAAATGTATACTTCACCGTGAAATTTCACATTTGCCGATTTATGTTCATCAATGTTAGCAAGAAATGCTGAGCAAACAATTTCAGATCCATAAAAGGTCTGAGCTTGGCTTCGAACATGTCCACGGTAAACATGTGCCTGGATGAATTTATGAACATTATCAACACCTTATCCATTTCAACAAAACTCAAGAAAACCTTTTGTCTATATTTTCAAATGACAGCCGAAAAAGGGGGGGAGGGGGAAGAAAAGGCAGAGCAAAGTCCATAGAATTATCCGAAAGCATAGTGCAAAAAAGAAACGTTTAAATCATATGTTCAATAACAAATAAAATGTTCAATAATATATCAGCAAGACAAGAAGCAAATAAGTAAAGCATCGAATAACCCCGAACATTTCCAAGTAGCAAAATTTCCAAAAACAAAATAATAATAAAAATAACAACATACTTTCTTAAATTACACAAAATATTAAAGAGATAGTTACATATACCTCCCTTGAGGTTTGTTAAAGAGAGAAATGAATGAGAAGACTTAATTATTGTGTTAGCCTCTCTCACTATTTATAATAAGAATAAGGAAACCATACAGTAAACCCTAAACCGTACGGGAAAACCTAAGTAATACAGAAAAGACATAAATACCCTTTAACACTCCCCCTCAAGTTGGAGCATATATATTATATGCTCCTAACTTGTTACAAATGTACTTTATCCTTGAACCCCCCAACGGTTTAGTAAATATTTCAGCTAACTGATCAACTGAATTTACATGTTTAGTCTCAATCTGTTTCTGCAATAATTTTTCTCGAATAAAGTGACAGTCAACTTCAATGTGTTTTGTTCTCTCATAGAAGACTGAGTTGGATGTAATGTGAAGTGCTGCTTGATTATTACATACCAGGTTAACTAACAAGTGGTATGGGCCATTGTCCTGTATTCCGATTTTGCACTTGACCACGCCACTACCGTCTGCTTTTACTCTTCCAAAAGACAAGGTTACCACCAACAAACACACAATACCCAGTAGTAGATTTCCTATCTAAGGGTGATCCAGCCCAGTTTGCATCTGTGTAGCCCTTTATTTGAGTATGACTGAAATTTTGATATAGCAAACCGCAACCAGGAGCACCTTTCAGATATCGGAAAATACGGATCATTGCATCCCAGTGACAAGTCATTGGACACTCCCAAAACTGACTGATAACGTTAACAGCAAATGAGATATTTGGCCTGATAACTGTCAGGTAGTTCAACTTCCCAACAAACCGTCTATATTGCGTTGAATCTGTCAGTGGTACACCCTGATCTAGCAACAATTTGATGTTTGAATCCATAGACGAGTCAATCGGTTTTGCTCCTAGCATTCCTGTTTCGCTCAATAGGTCAATGACATATTTTCTCTGAGACAGGTAAACGCCTTGACTTGATCAAGCAATTTCAATCCCCAAGAAATTCTTTAGTTGCCCCAAATCTTTGGTTTGGAACTTACTATGCAAACACTTTTTGAGTTCTTGAATACCATCTTGGTCATCCCCGGTAATCACGATGTCATCCACATACAAAATCAACAATATTCTCCCGACTATACTATGCTTGTAGAAGATGGAATGATCAACTCCACAATGATGAAAACCAAATTCAGTGACCACTTCACTAAATCTTCCAAACCATGCTCTAGGAGACTGTTTGAGACTTTGAGGTCATAAATAGATTTCTTCAAACGACACACCAATTGGACTCCCCTAAGCAACAAACCCAGGAGATTGCTCCATATATATACTTCCTCAGTCAGATCGCTATTTAAGAAGGCATTCTTGATATCGATTTGATATAATGGCCAACGAAAAGTGGCAACCAAAGAGATAAACAAACGAACAGAAACGAGTTTGGTAACGGGAGAAAAGGTCTCATAGTAATCAAGATCGTATACCAAAGTATAGCCTTTAGCAACTAAGCGAGCCTTGAGTCGATCAATGGTGTCATTCGGATGAACTTTGACAGTGTACACCCATTTACATCCACCTATAGTTTTGTCAGGCGGAAGCGAAACGAGATCCCAAGTACCATTTTGACATAAGGCAAATATTTCTTCTTCCATTGCTTTTACCCAACCAGGGTGAGTGAGGGCCTCTGAAATAGACTTAGGAATAGAAATAGAGGACAAAGAAGCAACAAAAGAGGAGTATGAAGGAGATAGGTGTGCATATGAGACAAAGTTAGAAATAGGATGATTGGTACAGGTGCGCTTACCCTTCCGGATGGCAATGGGCATGTCCAAGTCAGACATGGGTGGGTTTATTGGAAAAGAATCAGAGGGCACAGAATCGATGGGCACAACAGTGGAGGCTACCATCTGGCGACGAGAGTATACCTGCAAAGAGGCTGAAGAACGACTAGACGGGATAGGATCTAGAGTAGAGGAAGATAGTGTAGGCTTTGGATTACTTGGCAAAGGAAGTGTAACATCCAAATCATCTCGAGAGGATGGGGCAGAAAAGTAAGAGGTGGAGTGAAAGAATGTAACATATGCACACACAAATGAGTGACGTAATGATGGACTATAACATCGATAACCCTTTTATGTGCAAGAATAACCAAGGAAGACACATTTTAAAGCACGGGGATCTAAGTTGTCCCTGCAGGGAGTCAACTGATGAACAAAACAAACACACCCAAATATTTGAGGAGGTAAACTAAACAAGGGTGAATGAGGAAAAAGAATAGAATGGGTAATCTTGCCATTTAGGGTAGAAGACGGCATCCGGTTGATTAGAAAGCAGGTTGTAAGAACCGCATCACCCCAGAAGTGTTTGGGAACGTTCATCTCAAAAAGACGAGTACGGGCCTTCAATTCTTACGCTCAACAACTCCATTTTGCTGTGATGTGTGAGGACAAGAAAACTGATGCAAAATACCAGAGTGCGACATAAAGGAAGTAAATGGCTGAGAAAATTATTCTTGAGTATTATCACTACGAAGAATATGCACTGGTACATTAAATTGAGTTTTAATTTCAGCACAAAACGCAGGAAAAATAAAGAATAATTATGAACAATCTTTCATTAAATAAAGCCAAGTAACTCTGGAAAAATCATCCACAAATGTCAAAAAAAAATGAAAACCTAATGTAGAATTAACACGAGAAGGACCCCAAACATCTTAATGAACTAAACTAAAAGGACTCGATGCTCGAACATGAGCTGGGGAAGCAAATGAAATACGATGATGCTTATCCAATTGACAAGACTCACACTCTAAAGAAGACAAATGACGTAAATTAAGAACAAGTAACTTGAGGTTGCCAAGGCAGGGATGACCAAGGTGACAATGGATCTGGAGAGCAAATGCAACATCAGGGCTCGTCATGATCATCAAGGTAATAAAGGCCATTTTTCTCACGCCCTGTGCAAATCGTCTTTCGCGTCCTCAAATCCTGAAGAATAACAGAATCAGGAAAAAATGAGACAAAACAATTAAGATATTTGGTAAGCTTACTGACTGACATCAAATTAAAAGAAAACAAAGGAATATACAAGACAGAGACGAGAAATAAAGAGGGTGAGTTTCCACTGTACCAATGCCACAAATAGGGATAGTGGAACCATCAGCAACTGTAACAGGAGACAACGAAGAAGATAATTGAATATGTGTAAATAAGGAAGATATACCTGACATGTAATCAATTGCAGTAGAATCTATGACCCAGTGTGTGGGATGACCAGCGCGAATGGAAAGACAAGCAGAAGAAGTGCCTCGTTGAGTTAAAAAAGCAATGGGAAGAAATGCCTGCTGAGATGCCTTATATTGAAGGAATTGAGCATATTCCTCATCAGAGATGTTCTTGGCCGCCTGAGATTCTGGAATAGTAGGATTATCTGGATCAGATGTCACTGCATTGGTGAATTTGGATGGACGACCAACTAAATCCCAACATGTTTCTCTAGTATGATTCTCTTTTCCACAAAAGAAGCACTAACGAGGTGAGCCACGACCACAGCCACTTCGCCCACCCCAAGGGCCACTACCACGGCCACCACGAGAAGAACCACCACGACCAACACTGAGTTGATCACCTCGATTTCGTGTAGGAATCTGCGTAACAAGCGCCGAATGCTCAGATGGCGCAGACGAACTCGAGCCAGAAATATTGTCCTTGGTAGTGCTACGCGAGACGCGAGAATACATTTCAGTGATAGTGGGGAGAGTAGCACTGGAAAGAATTTGAGATTAGACCGGTTCAAATTCTGGGCACAATCCAGCTAAGAACTTCATGACAATCATCTGCTCACGTTGCTTTTGCATTTCTTTCAGATCGATAGTCAGCAGTAGAATAGTATTTAACTCCTCATAAAGGCTATTAAATGTGGCAAAATAATCTGTAATGGATTGCGTGTCTTGCTGAAGTTGAAAGTACTCGACCGATAAATCATACATCCTAGTGAGATTACTGGAATACAACATATGAAGATACTCTCATATGGCTTTACACGTAACTAAATGAGTACAGAGATCAGCTACTTGAGGCTCCATCGAATTCCACAACGACGCTACAATATGCGCATCAGGTTGAATCTATTCCTCATACTTCTTATCATCTTCTGCCGGGGCAAATTCCGTGAAATGACGGTGTTTCCTTTGTCTGGTAACGGCTATTTTCACAGCCTTAGACCAATTTAAATAATTGGTCTCATTTAATTTGAGGGTTGTTAACAGTTGGAGGGTAGCCGTCGATATTAGTGTCCGCCAATACAACAACTAACAAACAACATGCACAAGGGAAACAAACCAACAATACAAACAACTATAGGGCTTAAACGAAGAACATGAGAATCAGAACAATACTCACGAACATTTGAAGGGCTTTCTCACAAACAATAACCCTTGTGTTACCGGCAGATCTGGACAGAAGCAGCAGCGGCGAAGGCTGTGAGTTTCAAATCACAGCAATCGAAGGCCAACGAAGGCTCGGTGAAGGTCCGGCGAAGGTCCGGTGATGGCCGGCGAAGGTCGGACTGTAGCTGCGGCGAATCAGATTTGCGAATCGACGGTCGTGAGTCGCAAATCTGGGCAAGCAACGGCCGGCTAGGATCCTGTGATGGCCGGCGAAGGTCGGCGAACCTCTGGTGACGTGCTAGGGTTGCAGCAGCTGGGAGATGTAGGGGTTGTGGCGGCTGGGAGATGTGGCTAGGGTTTTCAAACACTGATTTTTATTTTTATTTTTGTACGAAGGGAAGAGAGAATTGAAAAAGAAAAAAATTAAATTATGGTTTGAACAGAACTACAGGATTAGTATCCTATAACGTGCTCTCCATACCATGTTAAAAAAAGAAATGAATGAGAAGGCTTAACTATTGTGTTAGCCTCTCCCACTATTTATTATAAGAATTAAGAAACCATTTAATAAAACCCTAAACCATACGAGAAACCCTAAATAATATGAAAAAGGCATAAATACCCTTTAACAAGGTTATTCCAAAACGTAGCCAGTCCCCCTACTTTTATCAAAATAACACTGACCTTCCTCCCTCAATAGACATTAATTAACAGAAAAATAAAATGACTATTTTATATCCCTATGGCATTTTGACAGTTAGAACAAGTATAAAAACAGTCTTGTAATGTAAAATTAATAACCATAGAGGGAGTAAAACATGTAACTGAAAACTCCACATCACTGCCCCCACCTCGCCTTTTGAAGCAGCCCCCCACCCCTTTTCTATCTCTCTCTCCAAATAGACACGCACCCACTCCAAAACCATCTCCTTTCTCTCTCCCTCTACCTACATTTTCTTCTTTGTTTTTTGTTTATATATTTATTTATTTTATTTTTTATTTTTTTGGATTCCTTTTCTCTTCGTGTTTGTTCTTTTATTTTCTATTTTTTGTTTCATTTACTTTCAGCCTTTCTTTTGTGGTTTCGGTTTTAACATTTATTCCTTATTTTCTTCTTTTGTTATTTTATATTCTATTTTCTTTTCTACTTTTTATTACAGTTTTTTATTTTTTATCTTCGTAAAAATAATGGGGTTTGCAAATTAAAAAGTAAAAACTTAAGACAACAAAAATCTAAAAAAGTTAAAAAAAAATTAAAAAAAAAATATTAAGAACCAAACAAATCAAAGAAAAAAAACAGAAGATAAAAAAAAAATTGAAAAGTAAAAATAAAATTGAAATTCAAAATAAATAAAAAAATGAAAAACAAAATACAATAAATCTTAATAACAAAAAAATACATAACGAAAAAACCCAAAGCAAAAAAATATATAAAATAAAAACAGAACAGAAAATATAAAGAAAAAGAAAAAAAATAGATATAAAAATTAAAAAAAGAACAAATAAAAAAAATTAAAAAATTTAAAAAAAAAAAACAACGGAAAAGAAGAAAAATAGAAAATGAAAAATAAGATATAAAACATCAAAAACCCAAAAAATAAAAGCAAAAAACAAAAAAATGTGAAAAAAAAAAAAAAAAAAAAATTGATAATAAAAAATGAAATATCGAAAAGAATAGAAATAAAATAAAGGGAAAAACAGAAATAATAATAAGAAATATAAAAACAAAAACAAAAAAAGAAAAAACAGAAAGCAAACAAACATAAAATAAAAAGTAAATTAAAAGCAAAAGAGAAAAAAATAAAACAAAAAAATTGAAAGTAGAAAACAAAAAGTAAAAACAAAAACGAAAACGAAAACTACCAAATATAAATAGGTTGAAGTTAAAATTAATTCACATTGTGTACCATAATGGCATAATGTTTATAGTATACCATAACGTTTATAGCATTTGATACATTATACTTCGAGGTTTTAATTATAAAATTTAAGGGCATTTTAGGAAGTTGGTTGTCCTACATCAGTCCCGTCCACCATAAAAAAACTCACCCTCTATTTAGGATGTGGATCGTCCGAAAGAACTCATATAAGTTGTGTTAAACTAAAAAGAGAATACAAACAGAATGAGACGACTTTTGTCTAATTTGTCATCCTCTCCCTCTATTTATTATAGAAATAAGAAAAACAATACAAAAAGCCTAGTGTACAGAAACCCAAAACACTAGGAATGGTAGAAACACCCTTTAAAACTCCCCCTCAAGCTAGAGCACCTATATTTTATACTCTTACCTTATTACAAATGTATTTTAGTCTTGAGCCCTCTAGCAGTTAAGTAAACAAATCAACTAACTGATCAACTAAAGTTTATATGTCTAGTCTCACTCAACTTTTGCAACAATATTTCTCGTATGAAGCGATAATCAACTTCAATGTGCTTCATTCTCTCATGGAAGACTGGATTTGACCCGATGTGAAGTGTAGCTTCATTATCCCATACTAGGTCCACTAGTGAAGATTGTTCAAATTCAAGTCCTTCCAACAAATATTTCAACCAATTTAGCTCACAAGTAGTATGGGCTATTACCCCATATTACAATTTTGCATTTGACCGAACCACACCTGTCTACTTTTTACTCTTCCAGGAGACGAGATTACCTCCAACAAACATGCAATAACCAGTAGAATACTTCCTATCCGAGGGAAATCCAGCCCAATCTGCATTTGTATATTCTTTTGTTTGAGTGTGATAGAAGTTCTAATATATCAAACTGCAACCAGGAGCACTTTTTAGATATTTGAGGATATAAATAACTGCATCCCAATGATAAGTCGTCGGACGATCCTTGAACTGGCTAATAACACTAAGAGCAAAAGAGATATCCGGTTACGTAACAGTCAAGTAATTCAACTTTCCAACAAACCTATTGTGCTAAATCTACTAGTTGTACTCCATGATCTTCTAAAAGTTTTGTATTTGGATTAATAGACAAGTCAAGTGGTGCAGCTCCAACTACTCATGTTTCGTTCAACAGATAAATGATATATTTCCTCTGAGAAAGGTAAATGCCTTGACTTAATCGAGCAACTTCAACACCCAAAAAATACTTCAATTGACCCAGATCTTTGATTTGAAACTTACTATGCAAAAATTGTTTGAGTTCTTGAATACCATTGTGGTCGTCTACGATAATCACAATGCAATCCACATAGACAATCAACAATGTTACCCCCAAAGGATTCAACTCCTAATTTGATAGTTTTGATGATTCAATTAACTTGAATGTTTGTTCGGACTAATATTGTGTTTGACATATGATTACAATACTTAAGAATATTAGTCATAATTATATTGGACCAAGACGGTGATTTGTGAAAATGTGAAGCAATAAACAAGAATATCAATGATCAAGATGACGCAATTCTGAGACATGATGAAAAACCTTTTCAAGGACAAATTAGTTTTTATACTATTAAGGTAAACAACACTTATCCTATTTAAAGTCATGTCAACCCAACTAGAATTACTCATTGCACATCAGTATGCAATTAACTGCTTTATATGTGTGTGACTACGTGTTTAGAAGTGCTTGATTTCTTACCTTAAAATGTGTTAAGAGGTTAAATTAGTTAAAATCAGTCAACTAACTTAAATATTCAGTCAACTGCTCGTAACTGAATTTTGAAAATATGAAAATCAAGATCAAACGGTCAGCTGATAGGAGAACAGTCGATTGGTTAATTCAGGGACAAGATAATTCATGAAAAAATCTGAACCAGCCAACTGAATGCTTGAACCGGTCGACTGAATGATTCAAGTTCCCAAAATTTTCAAAATTTTAGGCAAAACGGTCAACTGACTAGGTATTTCAATCGATTGATTAAATGAGGTTTCCAAAACTTTTCAACAATTCCTCAAAACGATAGAATGAAATGCTTGGGACGTCAATTGATATATGTTATTTTTTCAAATTTTGTGAACGCTTTTGAGATATTTTTGCCTCGGTTTTAACGTTAAATATTTTGAGGGTTTTATCATAAATTCATTTCGGTCCTCAAATTTTCTGATTTCATGATTCGTTCGGTAAAACTTCTTGACCTATATTTTCGGCTTGGCTTTGAACTAATTTGTGACTTGACTCTAAACTTAAAAACGAATGGATTCATAGTTAGAATGGCTGAAAATCATGGGGTCAAAGGTATTAGGGTATAAGGGAGAAACTCTAGGAGAACCGGGTCAAGTATAGTTGTTGGAGATCTTTCAGATTTTAGCCGATTTAGGCTGCGTTTTTTGAAAAAATTGCAGAGATTTTTGATAAATTTTGAGAGGAAAAATATCATATTTTTGAAAGAGAAAAAGTGAGAAAATTCAAATATTCAAAGAGAGTTTGAAAATTAGTGAGATTTTCCATGTAACTCTTGTGAAATCTGTGAAAGTTTTTCTAAGGAAAAAACTTGTTGAAACTAATCTATGAAATCGGTATTTTGAGCTTTCGATTCAATCATTCTACATGGAATTGATAAGATTGTTTAGTTTAAATTTTAATCTCTCTGTGATATATATTTGTAATCTATATTGTATTTATTTGAAATCTTATTGTGATTAGATCTTGAGCATAATCTTGAAATCAAAATTTGAATCTGAGCAAATCATTTTTTGAAAACTCATTGATCTTTATTTTGAAATTCAATTTCTGAGTTAAAACGATTTGAATTATCTGGTATATTGGATTATGTGCTCCACTTTGCTTAAATCCAAATTTGTATAACATGACTGCTTAACTTGATTATCTTGTCAATCGTGCACACTTCTATCACTGTTCGGGCTGATTTGAGTTTACTTTATAAGTGTTGGTCGAAGTTCTTTGTGAGAAAAGAAATATTTTCTGTATTTTTTGTGAAGTCGTGGCTCAGACCTTACCAATACTTAGTCTGAGTAAGAGTATGTTCGAATATAAAGAGAGCTTACCCAAAAGGGATTGTACGGTTTTGATTCTCACCTGGGAAGAGGATCGAAATTTAGTGGATTAATTCTCTGCGAGAGCTCAGGAGAGTAAACGTAGACAAGAGTAGTTTGCCGAACTACTTTAGAATTTCTGATGTCAAGTATCTCTATCCCTATTTGTTTGTGTGTGCCTAGATAAAACGCTTCCGTGATAGACCTTTGTGCCAACAAACAATGTTTTCCCACTTGTACTATGCCAGTAGAACACCAAATGATCAACTCTATAGCACAGAAGACCAAACTCGGTGACTACAGCACTAAATCTCCCAAACCAGGCTTGAGACTATAAATGGATTTCTTTAAGAGACATATCAAATTGGACTCCCCTTGAGCAACAAACCCAAGAGGTTACTCCATGTACTCTTCTTCGGTCAGATAGCCATTCAAGAAGGCATAATTTATGTCAAGTTAATGTAACAGCCAACGAAAGATGGCAGCCAGAAAGATGAACAAGATAACATATGCATCAAATTTTCATGTTATAATTATGATTCAAAAATCACAAGTACTGTTCATCGCATCCACAATTTCCAATTGGTTCATTTTCAATTATTCTGCAACTTTTTACACTAAATAGGGTCGATATGATTATAAGTTTTATTTGAGCTAGATTTCATTATGGTTCAACAAAAGCCATTGTTATTGATGGATGACAATACGACCAGGCCAATTGACTCCAAAAGATAGAATGTGTTAAACTACGTAGGGTAGATGTTGTTCAGACTTCTATTTATTTATTTATTTTCCTTTTTTGTGGGGAAAACATTAGCTGAAGTAGTCAACCGATAATTCATCACCAAAAACACGCATGAAAATTGCATGTGTGAAGATTCTATGTAATGGGTTAACTGCAGCCCAAAATCGACACGTTGCTGCTACTATTGAATTGTGGCACTTGTCCAAAATAAAATGTTAAATTTTGGGCACGGATTCATAATCTTTCTCCAATCAGAGTATTGTGTCTAGTGATTACAAGTTGTACAAACATATTTGCACTAGTAAGTAGTCCGGCGATCTTTTAGCACTCCGCAAAACATACTAGATTAGATGCTTCAACATAGACATTTAGCACAAATTTGAAACTTGGACTTAGTGAGACTTTACCAACTAATGTGAACGCTTAATCCCAGATGTTACACTCTTTTTTGTGACAAAACTCCTCTATTGGTCCTTCTACCGACATGGGAGATGTCTTGATTAAAGTCTCAAAGTAATCAATGTGATAATATTCGTGGTAGTGGTAATGAAGGTCATTCTGCTCTTCACATGGTGGTGGTTGAACAACGGGACATCCAAATAGGAAATGTGATCATTGTAGTGGTACTAACAAAACTGAATCCTATTGTTGAATAAACTATCGCACACTAGACTCTACATCAAGTTTCTGATAACCCGTCATAGAATTTGTTTGCTTCCACTCCTTCTACAAAGCTAGCTCGTAGTTAAAAATTGTGATACACTCGGTACCTAGCTAAGTGAGATTGTTTGGTCCCTATTGCATACGTAAAGCTCCGCCTTCATCGTCTACTATTATATTGTCATGTAATATCTCATTTGTTGCCCAATAAACTTCAAAATGAGTCATCGACTCAAAATCGAGCACTGAAATGTTTATATCTAAAAGGAGCTACTCCAATTAAGGAATATGATTTTGGGTTGGACTCTCCAAATAGTTATGAATGAAACATTTTTGCCTAACCGATATCCAAAACACTCTTTGGCATGCCACAGCAACTGGACCACACTGCATTCTTCGTAGAGTTGGACCTAATGCATATTTACTTGATTTACCATTTGATATGCATATTAGTCATGTTTCAATGTCAAAGAATTGTTATATTGAGTCACGTTTGATCCTCCCATTGTTTCCACATTTTTTCCTCCGGGAAACTGTTGTTTCAACTGTGCATAAAACTATGCTATCCTGCATTTCCCGATATATCAACGATCAAAATCAAGAAATGTTAGAGGATGAGAATATTGGCTCTTCACAAGGTAAATTTCAAAGTTATATTTTCAAATGGAAAGGTCGATGCTTTGGCTTTAAAAGTAAAAGAATGTTGTTGATCTTTGTAGTTGTTGAAGCTGGCTATTGCACTATTGCTCGTACAATATCAAAAATGTTATGGTTCTTTCAATTTTACTGGACCTTGGAGTTAATGTTTTTACCCTTATAGAAATGTAACGGGACAAACAAGCTACCAATGTTATTGCACCAAACATATCGAGGGTGCTTGTTAGTTTATTTGTCATCGAATAATTGTCACTTCCTGTCTTTGCTCAATAATCAACTCGGTGACATCTTACCAAGCCTTCAGC
Source organism: Eucommia ulmoides (assembly GCA_016647705.1). Classification (NCBI taxonomy): domain Eukaryota; kingdom Viridiplantae; phylum Streptophyta; class Magnoliopsida; order Garryales; family Eucommiaceae; genus Eucommia; species Eucommia ulmoides. The sequence goes on along the minus strand of CM028327.1, from coordinate 15,294,778 downwards.
TCAGCAATCTTTTAAGACATTGTGCTCCAAGCTGGGCAATTTTGATTATTAAGCTCCAACTTGAGGAGTAATGTTAGTGTGTTCAGTAACTTCAGTTATTTTAGCCTTGAAGTGTTCTTTACTCACACACTTACTTTTAATATAAATAAAAAGATATAGGTATAGGAAAGAATAATCTATTGTATTGTACTTTAGAATGGGTTCTATATCCCTAATTATATAGCCGCAGGAGCAGGCTAAATTAGGAAATATATCACCGAAATGAATGGGCTAATAATGCCCTACAATCAAGATACCAAAAATAAAAAGATACATAAATATTGTATTTCAACACGCCCCCTCAATCTGGGGCGAAAATATTGATGAGTCCTAACTTGCCAATGGCTGACTAAAGAAGAGAAGGTCCTGTGGATTTGGTGAAGATATCAGCAGCCTGTTCGGAAAATGGGACAAAAGCAGGAGTGATGATTCTTGACCGAACTTTCTCACGAATGAAGTGGATATCCACCTCGATGTGTTTGGTCCTTTCATGAAGGACAAAGTCTGAGAATAACATTATTGCGGACTTGTTGTCACAGAACAGCTCAGACGAATTTCTCACGGGGAATCCCAACTCGGTCAGAAGGGAACGAAGCCAAAGGAGTTCACACTTCCTTGAGCCATGGCGCGATACTCAGCTTCTGCAGAGGATCGGGAGACGACGGATTGTTTCTTACTCTTCCACGAGATTAGGTGTCTTCCATTAAAGGTACACAGGCTAGAGGTCAAACGTCTATCAACCTTCGATCCAGCATAGTCCGCGTCTGTAAAGCAAGAAAGTCCTTCCTGTGCCCCTGTCATATAAAAGAGACCAAGACCAGGGCATGTTTTGACATATCGAAGGATATGGTAGATAGCATCCAGGTGCGATGTACGTGGTGAGTGCATAAACTAACTCACAACGCTGACAACATATATAAGATCTGGCCTTGTATTAGTCAGATAGATGAGGCGACCCACAAGTCGCTGATATATTGACGAATCTGATAATAAATCTCCCGAGTCTGCTGTTAACTTAAGATTTGGTTCCATGGGAGTAGAAGCGGGATTACATCCAAGCATCCCAGTATCCTGAAGAAGATCAAGGGCATATTTTCGCTGAGATAGAGAGATACCTTTCCGAGACCGTGCAACCTCAATACCAAGAAAGTAGCGAAGATGACCCAAATTCTTGATGTCAAAGATTTGTCCGAGATCCTTTTTTACTTGTTGATGCCAAGTGCGTCGTCTCCTGTAATAATAATGTCATCTACATATACTGAGATAACGATGCATTGTCCTTGGCGTTGACGACGGATGAAGCAAGTATGATCCAAATGACACTGGGTAAACCCCATAGTGAGGATGGCCTCGCTGAATCGGCTAAACCATGCACGAGAAGACTACTTAAGTCCATGAAGGGATTTTCGGAGTCGACAGACTTTACCCAAATACTCCCCCTGAGTCCGAAATTCTGGTGGAGGCTCCATATAGATAGTCTCAGTTAGATCACTATTAAGGAAGGCATTCTTGACATCTAACTAGTGCAGAGACCAAGAAGAGGATGCAGCTAACGAAACAAGGAGCCGGAAAGTAGTCAACTTAACAACCGGGGCAAAGGTGGCACCGAAATCTTTGCCCAGGATTTGGGTGTACCCTTAGCAACAAGTCGTGCTTTGTACCAATCAATCAATCCATCAGCCAGATAATTCACACTAAAGACCCACTTACAACCAACCGGCCGTTCACCAGTCGGCAAGTCAACCAAGTCCCATGTCTGATTGCGCTGTAGGGCATCCATCTCCACTCGCATAGCGGCAACCCACTTTGAATTCTGAAGGGCCTCATGAACTGAACGAGGAATGACAACGGAATCAAGTTGTCCAATAAAGGATTTATATTGAGCCGAGAGATCCTGAAAAGATAAATACTTGGAAATCGGATAATTAGTAAAACATGAAAGAAGATAGCGGAATGGTGGGTGACGTTCCCGAGTCAGGTAACGGCGAGGAACAGGGTCAAAGATAATGGGAGATGGAGATATACCTGAGTCCGGAAAAGATGTCGGCAGGGGATGAGAGACACGTGGACGACGGGAGTAGACTCGTAAGGGAGCGGGTGAGGGGTCACATAGTGGGTGTGATGTGGGCGGGGAAGGTATATCGAATACAGGGATAGGACGCGGAAGTGGGGTATGATACTTGGTAGAGGCTGCCTCAATAGGTGGAGAAGGTACGGTACCGGAAAAATATGAGACAGTCTCGAGGAACGTAACATCAAGAGAGTGGTAAGTGTGGCGGGTAACTGGATCGTAGCACCTATATCCTTTGGACATGGAAGAATAGCCGAGGAAAACACACCAGATAGATTTATCATCTAACTTAGTGCGAGTAGGGCTTCGATTCTGGACAAAACATGTACAACCAAAGATACGGGGTGAGATAGGGAAAAGGGTGCCAGTGGGGTGCAATATATGAAATGGGGTTTTGCCAGAAAGAACACGACTTGGTGTTCAATTAATGAGATAGGCAGCAGTAAGAACTGCCTTGTGCCAAAAAGATTTGGGAACATTCATTCCTCGCAAAAGACAACGGACTACAAACATGAGGTGACGATTCTTACGTTCCGCCACACCATTTTGTTTAGGGGAGTAGGGACAGGTGAGTTACTGAAGGATGCCTTGCTTATTAAGCTCAGCCCGAAAATCATTGGATAAGTATTCCCAGCCATTCTCTGATCGAATATTGCACACGACGATTTTATATTGAGTTTTCATCATTTGGAGGAAATGGGTAAAGTGAGTGTAAACCTCTGATTTGTATTTCATCAAATAAACCCAAGTGCACCGACTATAATCATCTATAAAGATGACATAGTAGCGGTGTTTGGAAATAGCTGTAATAAGAGAGGGTCCCCAAATATCAGAATGGATAAGATCAAATGCTTGGGTTGCACGGTGCATGCGAGGAATATAAGAGGTACGTGTGTGCTTAGACAATTCACAAACCACACATTGAAATTTAAAATCCTTGCAAACTTTATTAAGAGGCGGAGACAACCAACACAAATACTGAAAATTTGCATGTCCCAGACGGGCATGCCATAAGTTCAAATTTTTGAAAGAACACATAGAAAAATCAAAAACAGGTAGTACAGAAGCTTGCATACTAAAAGATGGAACAGGTGGAGGTAGAGGGCTGCCGAAGTAGTAGAGGCCATCGCGTTCATATCCCCTGCCAAAAATCTTTCTCGTAGTCAGGTCCTGCAAGAAGCAATGATCAGGTAAGAAAACAACGGCACAGTGAAAATTTTTAGCAAGACAACTAACCGATAGAAGATTATAGGCAAATTTAGGAATATAGTAAACAGAGTGAAGAGTGATATCAGGGGATAAGCAGGCATCTCCCTGACAACGAATAGGGATAGAGGTACCATCGACAATGCATACAAAGGAGGTGAAGGTAGAAAACTCACCAGTCGTGTGACTGTTAGCCCCGGAATCCAGAATCCAAGTAGAGTGACCAGACTTACCATGAAACGCAGTCGGAGTACCTGAGGAAAAAGTAGCCGTGGGGCTGGAAGATGATGCCAAAGTGGTTAATTGAGCCTGAAGCTAGGCAAGTTGGGCTTGGACGTGGGAAATATCCAAGGTAGGTGGTGGAGGATCTGCCAGACCAGGGACACTATCAGCAAGAGCACCAGTACGTGGTCCTCCTCTTCCTTTTCTCCCTCCTAGGTTTCAGGGTTTCAATTCAGGATGAAGATTGTAACAACGGTCAATGTTGTGACCAGGCTTCCAGCAGTGCTGACAGTATGATCGCGTGCCTATTGGGCGAGGACCAGAGGGAGCCGAGAAGGCCATCTGCTCAAGGACTGAAGGAGTGACTTCAGGCGGGAGAAGAAGCCAGCGTTTCGAATCATTGTCAACAGTAGAGAATGCATTGTATAGATCTGGCATCGGTGAAGTGTTCAAAATCTGAGTGCGAAGGTTCTCGTACTCCGGATTTAAACCCATCAAGAAATGGTATGTGTGACGACGATCCTGACGCTTGGCTTCTATTTGAGCAGCATTCGCAGGGAATTCACTCAGAGGTTCATACTGAGCAAGTTCCTCCCACCGAGATTGAAGGTAGCTGAAGTAATCCGCAATTGAAAGTCCTAATGATGCCTGGGAGGCATGGGAAATCTCACGGTAAAGTTCGAAAATCCTTGATTCATTGCGAGAGTGGGCATACATCTTCGTAAGAGCGGACCATAATCCGCTAACAGTCTCGTGGAACATGAAGATATTATAGATCCGTTCCTCCATAGAATTGAAGATCCACCCGAGGATAGTACAATTATCAGCGTCCCACTGAGCAAACTTGGGATCGTTAATATCTGGCTTTGGCTCAGTGTCGTGGAGCCATCCGGTCTTACATTTTCCACCAAGGTAAAGATGAAGAGAGCGAGACCAAGCAGGAAAATTTGCTCCATTAAGTAAGACGGTAGTAACACGTTGGACAGTGGCCTCAGGTGCACGAGAAGAATCTGAGCGGGCAGGTTGTTGTAGAGCATTAACGGTCGGAGAGGAGATGTCACCTTCTTTTTCGGATGCCATTGATATAGATGAGATGAGACCGTAGCAATAAACCACATGGGGAAAAAAAATGCTAGGGAAGACTGATCGGGCTCCGGAAAAAGAAGACACAATTTGAGAAGCGTACCAGAGACGTAGTTACTTATTCATTCGAGGAATCGAAGCAACGGCCGTGTATTCAAGACATCCGGAACACCAGTGGATGGGGAACAACAGCGATGAGCAGTGAAGCTTTACATGAACAGGCCGCAACTGGCGGCAGTTAACAGCCCACAACAGACAGGTACAAGGCATAGGGTTGTTCTGGGCAGAAGGCTGGTTTCCAGGGTTTCAGGTTCGCGGCTACGAGGGTTCACAATTTTTTTTTTGGTCGCGTGTCTAGGATTTGCAGTTCACGGCGGCGGCTAGGGTGCCTGGTGGTGGTGGTTCGCGAGTATGGTTTGTGGCTGTGTGGTGGTGGTGGTTCGCGACCTTGATAGTGGTTCGCGACGGCTAGGGTTAGGGTTAGGGTTCGCGAGTATAGTTTGCGGCTATGTGGTGGTGGTTCGTGACCTTGATGGTGGTGCGCGACGGCGAGGGTTAGGGTTAGGGTTCGCGGCTGTGTGGTGGTGGTTCGCAACTGCTGGGGTGTGGTTTAGGGCTCGATCTGCGATCTGGTTCGCAGTCTGGGGTGGATCTGGTGCGTAGTTGTTGATGGCGGAGGCGTTTAGGGTTTCGGGAGAACAGCGGCGGCTAGTGGTGGTGGTGGTGGTGGGAAAGAATTGTTAGCTCTCAATACCAAAAAAGATATAAGTATAGGAAAGAATAATCTATTATATTGTACTTTAGAATTGGTTCTATATCCCTAATTATATAGCCACAGGAGCAGGCTAAATTAGGAAATATATCACCAGAATGAATGAGCTAATAATACCCTACAATCAAGATACCAAAAATAAAAAGATACATAAATATTGTATTTCAACATAAATATTAGAGGTGGTAGAAGACTAGGTCAAATTAATCCAAGATGTCCCATTCCTGTTCTCTCTTTCTGTGTTGTCCTTTCTCCCCTCACTCTAGCACCTTATTTTTCTTTTTGCCACACGTCAGATTTAAATCAGGATTAATGCTACCTGGAATGCAGAACACTCCAGTATGTGGAACGGGTCCAGGGACAATGTTCGATATGTAGTCCAAACGTGTAAAACTAGGGATACACTTTTATATGTATTTGATACATGAAAAATTAATTATTTACATCGGCAATATTTGTAAAGTTGACAAAGCATAACTATAAGACACCAATTTATCATTTAACATAGAATTTCTAAAATTAGAAGTGTTGAAGTTCATATTTTTTTTGGATCACAAAATTTAGTGTTACAAAATGATAGTGTACCATGTTTTGGAGTGACCATATCAATTCTCCAATCGCTAGTGTTCTAGTGAATTGTGACAACTCTGGCCAGGATATATATGCAATTAGGTTACACCTATGTATCAGGTCAAGCATTTAATTAACAAATAATCTGAGCATGGATTTGATTACAGAAATTATATCGATTATTAACTGGAAATTAATCTCAGCCAGATGTTACATTTTAGAGTGACACGAAAACTCCTTTTGATGTTTTGCTAGAAAAATTTTATATAAATCTGGTTCTTAGTCTCTTGCATCTGGGATGTCTCAGGCATGGGTACACCCAAAATAATTGATGTTCTATGGAAATTTAATCCTGAAGACCTTCTAGACACCTTAAAACGAATATGAATTGCACAAACTTGGAAGCCTATCTTTCTTTCAAATTCTCTCACAAACTATAGGATATTAGCCCCATCATTCTTCATTTCCATGTTATTCTTCTCTGACTAGTGATTTCCTAACGCCCCTGGAAATCCTGGATTCTCAAGAAATAAGAAATGAATTTAGAGAGAAGTCCTGACTGTACTACCTCTGAAAGAAACTTGACCTCATACAAGCAAACAAAACCTATGAGTTATGTATAGTAATAAGAAACACTCTCGCGCCAAGTTGAATTATTTCCACATAACTTTCAAAATGTGTCAGGATGGAAACAGTATTCACGTACAATAGTCCAATTGAGAACATCCAATGCACCACTTCACAATTCTATGTATATAATATATTTCTATGGATAATTATGTTACAGACAAACCTCCTGCAATGGTCCCAATTTGATATACTGAGCTGAATCTGCAGATACTAAAGCAGGTTCGCAAAGCTTTATGGCAGCATGCACATCTTTCAAGTGCCCCCATTTGGGCTGGTTCAGAAGACCTAAGGCAAAGGAAATTTTATATTTTTTTTTACGAAAATAAAAATAAAAAGAAGCAATGCCTATATGTAAATCAGGAATGCATTTTAAAAGTTAAGCAATGTTGTCAACTGGGAAATAGTTGGACAGAAAAAATATATGTAGTACTTGAAGACAATTAAACGTACCATATTCATCGATAGGAGCATCATAATCATAACTTGTGATGTAGTTTGGACCCCCAGAAGTCCGACCGAAGTTTGTCCCCCCAAAATACTGCAATCAAAAATCAGTGAAAGCGTCCATAGGGTGGTTATACGCAGCAAAACAGTAAAAATTGGCTTCTGGTTAACCTTATACTTTCACATGTCAAAAAAAAAAAAAAAAAACTTTAAAAAATAACAACAATACCCAGATTCTAGCAATAAATTCCACACCCCGAACCCGGTCTGCCCAGATTTGGTACAAGAACCAGAAACTTAGTAATATTATACCGGAATAAATCAGAATAAATGGTGGGGAAATATTGGGATTGTCAAAGCACATATATAAATAAACTTGAAAAGTTATTACAAAACCCAATTATTTTTTAACTTATCCCACAGGATTAAATTATACATACTTAACCGTCCAATGGTATAACTAGAACATAAACCAATCAACATAATAAAGGGGGCCACCAAGGAACTCTACTCCGGCCATGCTTGTTAGTGCCGGCCTTGAACCACACTAGCTCAAATCATTTGAAAATGTTACCACAACCACATGGTTAAGCTACAAACTTGCAAATAACAACACAGGATAAATATTTTTACTATATTAGTCAAGCATATATATATGTACTAAATAGTTTTATCACATATATAAGAGGTATATCAGGATATCCCAAAAACTGTATCAATACCATATATATAAGCGGACTTGCGAGTCTCCCTCAATGGGGCCCCGGTACCCGTGTCTTGGAGTGGCCATTCCTCAACATGTCCACCCAGTAACTCCCGTATATTGGGTTTCAATATCACAACAACAATGGATAGCAGCCCATAGCATGACATAGAATATACCATAGCAGAACATAGGGTATCTACCCCGAGGCCTCTACTCCTCTCCGGATCCTCTACTTCTCCATCCACGCGTGCCCAAAGGTCACAACAACACCCAAATGAACTTTGGTAACAAGGTTCAATATTAACCCTTTGTTGCGGAGACCTTACATTCATGGAGATTATGGCAAACCACATATTCGCAAATAATCTCTATGTTATCAAGTATATCATTCACAAAAAAATTGGCTAGACTGACATTTTTATACAGAATAATCTATCACATATTTTGAAACATGAAACCATATAATCAGAAACATAATTGAACCCCACCACGTAGGTCGTTTAAAAAGACCCACAAAATCCCAATAGCATTTACATAACAAAACAGTTGATATTTGTTGAACATACTTATAATAAGAATTTATAAATAATTCTAAACATGTTTTGAGATACTTTTGAATAAAATAATACAGGAATAATAATAGGAAAAACAAAACAGTCAATATTGAATAAAGAACTTGAAACCGATTTTTAAAAGCATCTTTTGCATAAAAAAATTTTATACTGAAAATAGCTACTTCCAGAGTGCACTTGTCTGGCATATAGCCATTGAATAATCCCGAGTGATAGGGGTACTCTCTCAAGTTAAAAAAAAAAAAAATAGGCCCTAAAATATTATTCATTAAGTAAAATTAATAATCACCAAACTTACGCCCCCACAGGTTCGATTTTACACTACAAGTAACCTAGAGATGCGTGCAAAAATTTCCCAAATTTTTCTGCGTAAAACTAAACTAAAACTGATCTAAAATCAACCCTTGAAATTTAAAAAAATTTATGTTAGACATTACTGAGCAGAAAACCCCCAAAACGATGTTATAAAGAAACTATTTAAAACAATACCCAACCAGGTCCTAAGTGGAGTTCATTTAAAAGAACTCGTCAAGACAAGTCCAACACCACCAGCCACGCGCCGATACGACGTCACACGCAATATCAAAGACAGATAGTCGTTTTTTACCCTAATTTTTTCCCAGAAAATCCGGTTTTAGCCCCCTACTTTGAACACAAAATCGACTGCCCAAACTATATCGGAATTGAACAATTCTGGTGTCATTAGATTCTTTAATCAAAATACTACAATTTGGACTATTGATTTTGATCCTTAAATCAGTTACTCCCTTTCAGCAAAACCAGTTTTTTAGGGGTAAAACCCGAAACTTAAATTGATCAAATCGGACTCGTTTTAAATCGGATTTTCATGATGTAATTATGCAGATCTATGTTTTTGGGGTCAAGGAATTCAATTTTGAGGTCAATTTTAACGTGCAACAACTTTTCAGGAATCGATTTTTCTATAAAACCCTATTTCTGGAACTGCATATGCAGTCTCGGAAAAAAGCGGTTTTGACTGATCAACGACCTCCGATTTTTATAAGCATTATATGTATCCAAAGCTCTTTCAAAGAGCTACAATTTCGAATCAAGAAATATCGTAAAAGGTTAAGAAATAAGAGTGAAATGGACCCGCAAAGTTGCGGCCAGAATACCGAAAATTGTGTTTTTTTAGTTTCAAACTTCAAACTTAAATTTTGATGATCCAACTATGATTTCCAAGATTTTTGGGGTAGAGAATCAAAATCTGAGGTTAAATTTTACATGCAACTTATAAAATGGATATTTCTTGGAAATCTCTATTAGTGGAGTTTTGAGCTTAAATTGTGAAAAATCAATAAAATAATTTTTTTTCCATCAAGATCTATACTCAAATAATGCTTGCAAACTAATATGGCCTTGCACGAATATGGGGCTTAAAATGGATGAAAATGGCAAGAAATCTGATAAGGAAGGCATTTATAGTGGCAAAGTTCGTTGAATTCGCATTTTAGCCCCTCTTTGCAAAATTAACAATTTAGGTCCCCATAGTTTTAACTCAGCGTTTTAGCACTCAAATCAACAATATAAGTATAAACACACGAAATTGAGTATTTCAAAATATTAGTTCTACAATATGGTGTCAATCGGAGCCTTTTGAAAAGAAAAAAAGGGGTAAAATTGTGAACCGATGGACCGTATCTCACAATAAAATAAACAATATTTGATGAACGAAAAATAAAAAAACCTACAACATCAAGTATTCCTTCTCATTTACAGCTCTCACCAAGCAATGGCCTATAAGAACTAAGGCCAATAAATGGCTTGTATAAAACATTGAAGGAAAGTAACCAAGCATTGCTGCGGACACAAAGGTAAAAAAAAAAGGTAAAACAATGTAAATATTACTCCATTCAGATAGCACGATGCAAATAATCACATGTTCATTGTTTTGCAAATTTTAACAGTATTATAGACGTTTTATGTTGGCACCGGAATATTTAAAATACCATATAATAATTCTGAAAGCTCCCTCCACGTTGAAAAAAGCGAGCAACTGCAAATGCAAGATCTTCAGCGGGCCTATGTGGTACTCTTCCTCCCCAACTTGTATACCTTCAAGGAAGAAAAATGAAATATAGAAAGGATAGAGAAAAGAGGATAAACAACGATCATGGAGATGTATAGACATAAAAAAATTTGTGTAAGGACATAATTAATCAAAATGCAATAAAACATTCAGTGAGAGAGAGAGATTAGCCTTGTTACTTCCCACTGGGTGAGAGGTACATATTTATTTAATAATGGATTAATGCCAATTCCAAAGTACAATATGGAAAAAATTTAAAGATCCCAATATGTAGGGATAGCCAAAAAAACGAACCGAGAGAAACCGAACCGAATGGCCCGGTTTTGAAACCAACTAAATAGTTTGGTTGCGATTTTGGTTTTGAATTTAGCAACCGAAACGGTTTTGGTTTTGGTTTTGGAATAGTAACCATGAAATCAAACCACGAAATCGAACAACAAAACGATATTTTAAATATATTTTTATGACATATATACCCTCATTTTTTTATATATTTACAATTGAACCCCTAATATATACATATATATAGATATACATGTTTTTATTGATTGTAACAATTATGGTTACAATCGTTTGTTTTAATTATCGTTGTATTTTAATTATGGTTAGAAACGTTTATTGTAACAATTAATAATTTTGTGGTTTGGTTTTGTTTTTTGAAATTTATGTTTTATATTTTAGTTATATTTTTGTTTATATATTAAAAACAAAGGTCCACAGTTTCGTGGTTTTGATTTTGGTTTATTATAAAATTGAAAAATCTCAAATGGTTTTGCAGTTTTAGTTTTGATTTTCTATAAATTTAAATGATTCAGTTTTAAAACCGTTAAAAAAAACGACGGTTTTGGTTTGGTATATGTCTAACAATTTTGGTTTGGTTTTATATGAAACCGAACCACTAACATCCCTACTGTCACAGGGTTGAAATTTCAACGCAAAATTTGCAACCGAGTGATGGCCTAGTTGCACCAACAACTAGCAGCCCTTGTGAATACACTGCCTCACAACGGAAATATACCGACAAATTATAAACACACACGTACCTGTAACGAAATACAACGGAAATATACCGAAACACTACCGGAAACGCACCCACGCAACAGTATACACACGTATTACGGGAAAACCCAACCTTGTATTAATAAACTCCAGTTATAAGGAACCAATTACAACACTTAGTCTGTAAAATCCGCAGAAATACATTCAGCCCCCAAAAACAGACCAAAACAACAGTATTTATAGGAAAAGACAGCAGTTGACAGCCCCAACTGCATAGGCAGACTACTAACACCTATCCCGACACATGTCAGCACCACAGGAGTTGGTTTTCCTGTCTGAAAACCAACCAAAACCGCCCAAGAACTGCCCAGAATTGCTCACACATGCCCTGCAGATGTCTGGAAACCACTAGTCCATCAGCTCACAAGCTCAGCATTCTTCCAGCGTTTTTGCACCATCCCAACGTCTGCCCATTGCCATCTCATCCCATAATCTGCCAACATTCCCAAACGTTTTTCCACGCCGCTACATGGCCGGAACGCGTCGTTGCGCCCAACGACTGCCAACGTTCCGTGTGCTATTTCCGCACCAGAATGCACCGCCGCCCAACGGTGCGTCATGCCTCTACATGACTCAGCCCAAAACGTAGCGTTGCACCTACGTTCTATTTTGTTGCATCGTTCCGCCCAACGACATCTCAACACCGTATGCATTCTTCCCACCAAAATGCACCGTCGTTCCCAACAGTCCGTCATGCCGCACACATGAAACTGTTTACCACGTATCGTTGTGCCTCCGTTGCACCGTTTTGCCTCGGTACCACACCGAGGTCTTCCTTTGGTCCCGTGACTCCCCACGACAACCCCATTCCCAACAACCTCTGCCAACGCCGCCAACGTGCATCCACGTTGCCCAACAGCGCACCATTTTGCCAACGTCTGCCCAACAGCTTGGTTCAACGCCTCCCCACTCCTCCAACGCATGTTGCCGCGTCCAAGGCACCGTTTACAACGTAGCGTTGCACCTACGTTGCACCATTTTGCCTCGGTCCCGCACCAAGGTCTTCCACTCTGCCCAACACCCACTGGTGTTGTGTCACAACGCTGCTACCCACCGACAGGCACCAAGCTGGTGCCCTTTTTGCCAACGAACCCATCCGTGCCGCATGCACCATGTCCGGTAGCAAATCGCACCAAGTCGGTGTTGTTTAGTCCTCCAGCATTGTTAGGGTCTAACACTTACCAATATGGTTACAATTAATCAGTGATTAGCACTTTGGCACCAGTATCAGCCACTATGTACGAGTAGCATCATGTTTCAACCCTTACATTTCCACAAGAATCCATATCACCCATTTAGTGACTGTTATGAGGCATCGACATATTGAAACAAGCAACTTTCTTCAATTTCTTGATTCATCGACATATTGAAACAAGCAACTTTCTTCAATTTCTTGATTCTTTCTCCATTTCATTCCACTACTGCATATATGGCAAATTATTTACATGATTCAAGTTAATATTCTGAAGAAGCCTAGGCAAGATTCCTTCAAGCTTTAAATACAGTGGTCTTCATTGCAACATTGCAGATCTGAATTCATTTTGTTTCTCTTCCCACGACCTCTCTTGGAAATCTATTAATTTTCATGTCTTACACAACTTGAGTAGAATAAAAAACTAGGTTTCTTATCTTTGATTTTATCCACGTCTTGTATATCGTAGAGAATTCCAAATGATCAGTGTAAATTTCATCTCAAATAAATATCAAAATTGTATGACATTGGATAATTAATTACATGAACTTCATTGATTTTGCATTTGAGCAAATGTGAGCAAGAGACATTTTTTTATTATTATTTATTCTCTTTCTTGATGTGAGTTAGAGTTAGTTTGATAACATAATTAAGCATTTAAAACTAAATGTATTAAAAGCTTATCAAATTAAGTGTGTTTGATAACAAAATGAAGCAATCACTTAAAAAAAGTTTAAAATTTTAAGTGATGTGCGATTTATTTGTTTAACACTTATCACTTGAAACCATCAAAGATCTATCTACCACAACTACAATTATACATCATTACTATAAAATCTTGAAAATGATATATACAAACAATTTTAGAGAAAAAGTACTAAATTGAGAAAATATTGAGTGAGGAAGTTGTAGAGAGAGAATATTTTACGAAGAGAAACTTGTAAAGATAATTTAAGAGACACATTTGTATAGAGTTAAAAAAATTTAGGCTAAAAGTGTTAAAAAACAATTACTTAATACATTCAACATTTGATTAAAATAACACTTACAATGTCAGCACTTTAAAGTTTTCAGCATTTAAGTTTCAGCTTTATCAAACGGGACCTTAATATTTGAAATGTGCTATACTCTTGTACATATAGTGCCTGAAACTAGAACATGAGCATGTTCAATATTTTCCTTCTACTCTCTTGAATATACTATTTTATATTTTTTTTCTTGGTTACAAACATTCATTAAAATGTGACAACTTGAGGTTGCACATCTCGGCTGGGGTTTCATACCCCTTGGAGTTGGTGTGACCTTAAGTGAAGATTCGGGAAAGTACTCACTGAGTTTGAGGGGCTTCCAAATGATTTGAAAATTTTACATTTGCATTAGCTAATTCTCCTTTTTTTTAAATATTAATAATAAAATAAGGATGGCATTTTAATTTATTTTATACAAATGGCTGGGGGCGGGGGTTTTGAACACAAGATCTCCCACCAGGGAGACAAATTAAATAACTGCTAGGCTATAAGCCTTGGGTTACACTAGACTATGCCATTGTTCCTATTATCATTGTTGTCGAAATGCAAATAGTGATCTCAAGGTCTTGAGATTTTATAACCTGTACTGCCAACTCAATCTGAACCCAGGTAGAATCATAAATTTTAGGGAATCTTATTGAGAGGTCTTAAGACTCAAAAAATCACTTTCTAAGGACCATATCATGTGTTAAAAAATCACTGTTACAGGACCCCGCAAAGTGATGGTTTCATGAAATGGGACCTTTCACCAAATTTTCCTAAATTTCATAGGATCTTAACTTTTCCAGTTGCATCTTTGATCTCAATAAAACCTAAGATCCTAAGGCCACAATTGTAGTGCCACCACTATGTCCATTAAGGCACCGTTTGGTTATTGTTTCAGTTCCCTGATTCTTGTTCCCGATCCCAAAATTTTGGGATTAATATACAAAAACGCGATTGGTAAACACGTTTTTGTTCCTAAAATCTTTGGAGTAATTTGGGACAATTTCCAAAATTCCATAAAAATCTGAGAAACAAAAAAATGTTGATTCCTATTCACTCTCACAAAACTATTCCCACTACCATCCCACCGGCCACCACCACCACCAAGCAACCACACCACACTAACCACCACACATTTAAAAATAATAATAATAATAATAATAATAATAATAATAATAATAATAATAAAGAACAAATGTTGCAGTCAAACATGTTTAGTGCTTCTGTTCTCATAAATTAAAAGAAACAATTTCAGAACGATGGTCATTACCAAACATGTTTCTTTTTTCGAAATACTCCAGAATAGGAACAAAATTATCATTCCAATCTATTAGAAGTAGAAACAGAAAAACTAAGGCCCCGTTTGGTAACCATTTCGTTCCCATCCCATGCAGTGGGATGGGAATAGGAGGGAATAAAATGAGAATTATGTTTCCTTCTTGGGAGCAGAATCGCGTTTGGTAACGACAATTTTTTTTTTTTTGGTTCTAGGAATAGAATCACGTTTGGTAACGATTTTATCCTAAAAATCAAGAACGAACCCTAAACCACAATCAAGCAGTCATCAAGCAATCGAATCCTAAACCACAATCAACAAATCATCAATTCTAAACCCCAATCGAAATTGAAATCATAAACCCAATCGAAATCGAAATCCTAAACTCCAATTGAAATTGATACCGAAATTGAAATTGAAATCGAAATTAAAATCCTAAACCTCAATTGAAATTGATACCAAAATTGAAATCGAAATAGAAACCCTAACCACGCGAAGAAATCGATTTCAATTTCGAAATCGAAACCCTAACCACGCGTAGAAATCGATTTCGATTTCAAAATCGAAACCTAACCACATAGAAGAACACGCAAAGGAGACGAACCCCAATTGAAATCGATACCGAAATTGAAATCAAAATCGATTTCGATTTCTCCATGGACAGACGAAGAAGATGAAGCAGGCAAAGTGGGATGAGGACGACGCAAATGAAGCAGACGAACGAAGACAAAGCAGACGAAGAAGAGGACGCCATTGATGGATGAGGACAACAACAAACCAAGACAAACGAACACAAAGAACAAAGAAGAAGAAAAAAAAAGAAAAAAAAGAGAAAGAAAAGAGGGCTTACAAAGTTTGAAGTAGGGTCTCACTAACAATTCAAAAAAAGACCAGCGTGTCCTTTTTAGAGAATGGGAATGGGATGGAAAATAATTGGCACAACTTTTTTTTGTTTCTCACTTCTTAAGAAAAAGTGGGAATGATTCTTGATTTTAGGATGGGAATGGGAACGGAAACAATTTTACCAAACGCTATACCCAAACAAAAATCTCAAAAATCTGGAATGGGATCGGAATTTTTGGGATTGGAATGGTTAACAAACGGGGCCTAAAACACTAACCAAATGCCACCTAAATAACCTAAGACTTTTATTTAGAATGTCTCAAACACAGAAAAACGAAGTGTGGATCTCCTTCCATTACAACTACTTTCTTTTTTTACCAGCTCTCTTTCCACTTCTTTGTGGAGTTGGGAGGAGAGAAAGATAAGCTCACAAAAATGAAGCATAGGTCCCTCGGAACCGAAGAAGCCCCAAAGTCAGGCGTCCCCAATGTGGGTGTCTAAGTGTTCGACTGTTGAAAAATGTCTTAAAATTGAAAAGAAATTTGAGACACATTGGAGATTCTTTTGGTAAGGGTAGGATACTCCAGATTCTTTAGGACTAAATTATAGCACATTTTATTTCTTCGTACTAACTTTTTTAGGTCACAAAATCTGTTAGTTGGTCATTTTGTAATATCAAAACAAAGAACACTGAGTGTTAATTTTGTTCATTTAATTTGTTGACAATGAAGGGAAGCTGAAAAATTTAGCTTAATTTCTTTTTTAGGTTGAATAATTTGTGGAAAATTAAGTAAGAATATGAAATTTTAAATTCTTTTACAGTGTGTGTAATTGCTATTTAATTATTATTATTATTGTGATTTCTTTTTGAGGTTGAATAATTTTAAACTCTACTGTGTGTCATTGTTATTTAATTATTAATCTTGTGTATATTCCTTTACAGTTCTCTTCTTGGAAAGAATATGCGTGAGTATTTATGTGTGTGTGTACGTATCCCAGCGCACCAGCACTCCAAAATTTTAGAAATTGCGGAATCCACGAATCTGCATTCTCGAATCGTGCACCCATACACGTGCATCATAGGAACACAATAATTTGTTTCTGCTTCTTATTCTCCTAGCTTAAGTGATATTAAGATATCTGAAATTATTTATTGCTCTGCAAAAACGTTGGGGCCATTGTACCTCGCAAATCTTGAAACTTTCAGATTTTTACCATTCCGCAAAAGTTGAAACATTCAAAATTTAGAAAAATGACATTTTCATGCGTTAAAAAGATTGTAAGAAAGAGAATAAAATGTGCACAAGTTAATCCCAAGAAACATCAAGGAAGAATCATACCATCCATCCCAATTCTCTGTCCAAATTGTTGGTTTCTTATTGGAATTTGGTCTGAAATCATCACAATAATATCCATTGCACGTATCGATCTATCACAGATCATAACACAATGAGATGACTAGATAAATAATCACGAATAAGAAGGATGATTGAAGTTAGCATGTAGAAAATTCTTATCAATACACATTTTTTTATCATCACAGTCTAATTGTCAATCAAATTTCATTTCAATCATTCCTTTCAACCATGTCCAATAAGATTGACATAATTCAAAAGAAAATGAACTGCAAAATATAAATAGAAACAAGAATTTACAATGAATTCTGGAGCATCAACTTGCTTGCACATAATCCATGGAACACCAGCACCAAGTCCGACAGCCATTTTAGCAGCCCATTCCATGTAGTCCTTTCCTTGGTGTCCAAAAGAGCTTTCAATATTTCCATATTCATTTTCAATCTGAAAAGGATTCGTTCCAGATATGTCTTTACGCTTCAGATGAGTGATCACTCGAAACAGACCCATACAAATAAATCAACAACTTCAAGCATTATACGCTAATTACAAACCAAATGAAAGTTATTGGATCAAATAATACTCTCAACAATATATAGACATATATATATATATATAGAGAGAGAGAGAGAGAGACTAAACCAAAGCTAACTGAACATTAACAACAAGATGATGGTACAAATGCACCCCTAAAACACCCCAGAACGAGCTACTTAACCCATGAAACAGAAAAACTTAAAAGGATTTATACAAAGTGGATGAAGAGGCACGGTCAAGAGAGAAGAAAGGAGAGTGGTTAAATTGTCTACCCTACTCTTTCCCTTCTCACATAGCTGTATTAAAATAAATGATGTGAACAAATATCCTTAGGGTATCGGCCTCAACTGGGCCAAATTATTAAAACCCAATCTGGCATTGGGGCTTTGATCAGTCAACAGGTATGCCTCGTAAAAAATATCCAAGGCTCAGACACGTCCATGGGCATGGGAAGTTGGGCCTGTTTCGGGCTTTTTGGTCAGAGCTGAGTGCGCTTTTGTGTTTTTCTTTGACGTGTCTAAATTCAAAATTGTTTAAGCCTTACCATCATTTTAATTTCCTCTTTTTTTCCCTTTACCAGACACTTAACATTTTTATCTGTATAATAAAAGAATAATTCCAGAAAGTCATTAAAACTTTGCAGGTACTTTTAACTCGAAATTCATATTAGCTTACACTAAATTCAATATTCAAAATTCACAACTCAATCAAGGGAATTCTCATTATCTTCTGCGTGGGAGATTGTCACACAAGAAGCTCATCTTTTATTTTAAGATGATTTGGTCAAACTTCATTCCAGTAAAAGCTCTCAGTATTCATGTGGAGAGTGCTCTGGAATATTTTGCTAGTGGACTCTCAAATGTCAAAGGAGGGGGTCCAGATTGCTTTTAAATGCCGCCGTTATTTGGAGGGAGCGACAGTAGATCCATGTGATATTCTTTTAAAAGGCTTGCTGTTTAGGTTTGGAATGCCTTTGGGTCACATGGCAATTTCAACTCTATCAGGGTAGTTACCCAGCGGGTAAGTGATGGGTACAATGGAGGAGCCAAGATGTGAAGGTAATCATGCCTATTGTTATTTGTTGGCACTTATGGAAAGCAGGTAATGTTGACAGGATTGAGGGAGTCGAGATGCATTGGCTGGAGTTGTAGCTCAAATTCACAGCTTTTGAAAGTCGTTACACTTGTCGGGCAAAAGAAAGAAGCAGTGGTTTCCGGTAGTGATTTAGAAAGGACCTTTGTCTCGTTGATTGAAACTTAATGTGGACGGCAGTTGCTTGGGTAACCCTGGAGATAGAGGGCTGGGGGAGTGATCAAAACTTCTTCCGGGCAGATGGTGCTAGCTCTCTCAATCAAGCTGGGGTTTGGAATAAATATCCAAGTTGAGCTGTTGGCTGTGTGGCATGGGATAAAAGGATGTGTCTGTAAGAGTTGGCTGCAGGTGGTGAATGAATTTGATAATGAATCAGCTAAAATGGCGACTAAATCTTTGGCCAGTCCCTGGAAGATCTCCTCTCTGATGCAAGATATCCAAAAGTTTATGAAGGCTGGGAATTTTCAGCTTACTCATTTTTTTAGGGAGGCTAATACTGTAGTTAATGGATTGGCCAGCATGGGAAATATTGGGGCTGAGCTGGAAATAATATATCTTTGAGAGGTGCTTTGAGGTGGATAATTCCGGTTTGCCTAATCTCAGAAGAAGGTAGCATTGTTAGCTTATTCTTTGGTTGTTATTATTTGATTATTATTTGTTTGGCAAGGGTTTTGGTTTAGGGAGGCTAACACATAGCTGATGGATTGACTTGAATGGGAAGTGCTGGGGGCTGAGCTGGAAGTTATTTCCGAAGGTGAAGTTCCTATATCTTTGTGCTTTGAAGCTGGATAGGTCTGGTTTGCCTAATCTTCAAACCAGATCTCAAAAGAATGTAAAATTATTAGCTTATTATTCTATTGTTAGTTTTTTTTTTTTATTTGTTTGGCCAGGGTTTTGGTTTAGGGTCCCCCTCCCTGCATGAGTGATTTTCAATAAACAAAAATTTGTCCCAAAAAAATGCTTTTAATGATAAAACCATTATTTTAATTTTCTCTTAATTTTGTTACATTGTCTTGATACTTGGTAGTCATCTGTATACCTAAAAAATACCATTACTTTGTTTCTCTCTTTTATTTTTTTACTTTGTCTTGAAACTTAGTTATTTTCTCAATTGAAATAAAATTTTGCATCGTAACAAAGCCTTGGAGAAATACAGGGTACATCAGAAGATTTAGTTGTGAAGTTGCATCTCCACAAAAATTGTACACATCCCAACTAAGTTGGAACCTATACCACTTGGCCATCATTTACATTGCCATCAACCCAAATGAAGAAGAGGAGCTCCTCCTCCTCTTCCAAGATATAGAAGAAAAGGAGCTAGTAGCTTGCGTTGAAGTACATCAATACCCACAATTCTTTTATATTGGTCATATAAACTAAAAAGTCTAGTTTGTACTGAAAGAATATACCTCGGAAAATTCAATCATTATTTCTAACCATCTTTCTATGGCTTCTAATTCTATCTAGGGTTCATCCCATAAATGTATGGTAATTCTTCTCCCCAATAATTCCAAAAAAAATCTTAAAACTAAATAAAATATTGAAAAATATTGGAAGAGCCTCATAATGTTTCAGAGTAAGACAAATGTTGGTCAACTCAATAAGCACATGAGTATGAAAAATAATAAATAACACAAAAAAAATTAAAAACACATAGGAAATTACATAAAATTTCGACTACAGTCCAATCATAATTGTTAGATAAGAATGAGACAATTTGACTACCCTCTAACACTCCCTCTCAAGCAGAAACATATATATCGTATGCTCCAAACTAGTTACAAATATACTTTACTCTTCAACCCCATGAGGGTTTATAAGAAAAATCTGCTAGTTAATCGGCAGAATTCACATGTGAAGTCTCAATCATTTTCTACAACTCTCAGATGAAGTGACAATCAACCTCAATATGCTTTTTTTCTCTTGTGAAAAACTGAATATGATGCAATGTGAACTGCTGCTTGTTTTTCACACTTCAAGTCCATCGGTGGAGAATGATCAAATGCAAGGTGGTTTAGCATATGTTTCAACAAAATTTGCTCACAGGTGGTAGGAGCCATGTCCCTGTATTTTGATTGTGCAATTGA
This sequence comes from Eucommia ulmoides, assembly GCA_016647705.1. Lineage (NCBI taxonomy): Eukaryota > Viridiplantae > Streptophyta > Magnoliopsida > Garryales > Eucommiaceae > Eucommia > Eucommia ulmoides. Next base: position 15,273,959 of record CM028327.1, on the reverse strand, counting down.
TCAGGCCACTACAATTTTCTTCTTACTTTTTTGTGAGACGAGATTACCTTCAACAAATACACAGTAACTTGTAGTAGACCGTTTCAGCTAAGTTTTTGAACCTCCGGTTGAGATATAGGGAACAAAAAACCCTTTGGGCTAAGTCTTTGAAAGCAAAGTACAGCATGAACAGAATGGTTTCAAATTGTAGGAGTTTTACAGTACAGTCTCACATATGGGGTGTTGTTCTTCAAGGTAATTTTTGGGAAGAAGATCACATATCTTTCCTGATTGGAAGGGGTTAGATTTCATTTTGGTGCGAGAATTGTCTCCTTTCAGTTCCTTCGGGGAATATTTTATTGCTTCCTGATGGGCTATCTCAGATAGTGTTCAAGGAGGTGTGGCTTTTGGCTTGAAGATAGTGAGTGGAATTGGGAGTGTCTTAATTCTCTTTTGCAGGCTGATTTTCTGGAGCTGATTCAAGATATGAATAGGTTGTATGCCCCATCTAAAGACAAGATGGTGTACCAACCTTCAAACTCTAGAGAACTTCTCTCAAGTCTGCCTGGGATGTCTCTAGACTGCAAATGAGGGTCATCCTCTTTGCAAGTACTTTTCGTCTAAAGCTCTTCCTTTAAAGTTCTCCATTTTTATGTCTAGAGTGCTTTACAACCTTCTTCTAGTGGATATTATTATAAAGAAAGTAGGCATTCTGATGGCTTCTAGATATCATTGCTGTCTGGAGGGTGCTTATGAAGATCTAGATCACATTCTGTCTCAGGGGCTGCTTGCTCAGCAGCTTTGGTCTGCTTTCCCTTCTGCAGGAGCTTCAGGGTCTGTTGGTGGCAGACTTATTCTAAGTCTGTAAATTGATTATCCTATTCTTATTTACTGGCACTTGTGGAAAGCAAGAAACATGTATGGGTTTGAGGGCATTCAAACACCTTAAGCTCAAGTGATTTTCAATGTTCAGTCCATGTGGAAGTTATTGCATAAGGAGAAGAGCAAACCTTCTCCCAGATTTTGTTGGTTATGTGGAAGAAGCTTCCACGTGCTTTTCTTCAGCCAAACATTGATGGTAGCTGCATTGTTAACCCCGGTATCATGGGAGCTGGAGGTCTGAACAGGAATGGCATGGGTACTATGCTTCTGTCCTTCTCAATCTCTCTGGCTTTTGGTTCTAATTAGCAGTTTGAGATGCTCTCCCTAAGGCACGGCCTCCAGTTGTGTATTCAGCATGGTTGGGCGCAGGTGTAGATTAAGTCTAATAATTTTCATCATTTACTTGGCAGGGGTGTTTTCAACTTGATCATTGTTTTAGGGAGGCCAATCTGGTGGTTGATGCCCTTGCCAAGCTTGGTAGCTCTGGTGAGGATCATGTTTTTCATCATGAAGTTGATGTTCCCCCAAGTGTTAGGCGTGCTTTGAGACTTGATAGAGTGGTCTTCCTTATAGAGGTTTCGATTTTTTGTATTCTTTTGGTGAATTTATGCCATAGTTTAGCTACTTCAGATTCTTTGTATTCTTTTGGCCTTTGGTGCCTTTCGATTCAACGGAGCAGATATTTATTTAAAACAAAAAAGAATAAACTAAATATTGTCACACACCCTTCAGGTCAGAACATACAATTCAAAAATGCCCATATTGGAGAAAAAGGTGCTAAGAAAAGGCACCACAAGCTAAACACTTAGTAAAGACAACACCAAGTTGATCAGCCGAGCAGACATAAAGAGTAGAAATCTATTTCTGAAGAAGCAAATCACAATTGAAGTGATAATCCACCACGATATGTTTAATGCGCTATGAAATACAATATTATTACCAAAGAAGACCAGCAATAGTTTAGTTGTACCAATGCATTTCCATAGAGAAGACAACACAACTCTAAAGCCACTTCTACTCAGTCAGAGGCTCAGCTAAAACAGACCAGGCTGCAGAAAGACAGTTTTGGGGAATAGAAGCTTGGGGTTAAATGGCTTAAAGAAGGAGACAGAAACACTAATTATTTTCATAGTTGGGTGGCGGCTAAAAGGAAAAGAATCGACATCAAGCGATTCCAAGATTCAAAGGGCATATGGAAGGAAGACCAAAATCAATGAAAGAGATACTAATAACACAATTAACGTGAATATCCATCAACCCCCCCCCCCCCCCTTCCCCACCCCACCTTACCTTTTTTGGGGAGGAACCTCGGCAAAGCAAGGACAGTTTTATTGATAAATACAAAGAATACAAAACTCAGGTGGAGCGAGGCCTGACCTCTTAAATGAATCAAACAACATTAAAAATAAAAAATAAAAAAAATCAATCATTAAAACATGACTCACGAAATTCCTTTGATTTTCCAAATGTTAAGGAAACGAACCCTATCCAATCTTAAGCATCCACGACAGTTTCCAGACATTCTGATTCAGACCAGAAGGTCCAGTTTTCTCCAGCACTTCCTAGCTTAGCTAACAAGTCAGTAACCGTGTCAACTTCTGAAATAGAAGCATGAACCTTAGAAACAAGATCCTTTATATTCCTAATCAGCGACATTAATCTCCAAGGCACAGCAGATCTCCCAACAACAATCTCGACTAGTAGGGCAATATCGGTTAGTATATCCATGGAGAACCACTCGAACTCAACATAGTATTAAAGCACGATCCAAAGCGTTTTTGAATCTACAAGCAAGCTAGACCAAACCCAAGAAATTGAGCTAAACCAAACAACAGTATCCCATTAGCATCCTGCAGCGTATCGCCTCCACTAATAAAACCAGGGTTTCCTCTAGAATTTCCATCCAAATTAATCTTTAGATTGTACAGGGGGTTCCAACACACCAACTGAATCTCAAATTTCGTTTTCCTCACAAGAAATGCAATCCTAGCCATGGTTTGTTAAATGTTAAATAGCACTTTTTGAACATCACACTGAACCCCATCAAATCTAACGTTATTATGTATTTTCCAAATTTCCCAGCAAGGCACAGAAGGAACGAGCGTTTCATAATACTTTGGCAGAGGTGTAGATCTATGTGGCTGCCACCAACCAACCAATCTTCCAAACACTTCTCTAGTCCAAGGAGTTTCCCCAAAAGCAGTCCACGCAATCTTTTCCAGAACCCCTTGCAAGAACAGATGATGAAATGATTCAACCTCAGGCCTAAAGCAACAATTACATCGGGAGCACATTTTCACACCTTTCTGCTGAATCACCCCATCCACAAAGACAATTTGATGTAGAAGCCTCCATATAAAGATAGATATCTTTGTGGGAAGGGACTTATTCCAGATATTTTCAAAGAACAAATAAGCATCATGTTGTTTCCTTACAACTTCCAAAGCGTTTTTCACCTAGAAGACCCCCAAGTTAGAGGGCTCCCAAATCATAACATCATGGTCAGACACATGCGCTAACAAAATGTTGTCCAAAATATTTCTACCTTGCATAGAATCACTTTGTTCTAAAGATATGATTTTAGGCAACAAAGAAGCAATTCTATAAGCTAGCATCTTCGTTACCACTTTATTCGAGAAATTTCATAAACTAATCGACCTAAAGTCGATGGTTTCCACAGGATTATCCTTCTTGGAGATGAGAGCAATCAAGGTGCTAGTTACATTCGAAGGTAACTCTGCACTAGGAAAAAAAAGTCTAGTCTCCATATTAATCAACTCCTCCTTGATAATCTCCCAACACATCACATAACTCTCCTGGTGAATCCATCTAGGCTTAGGGCACTCTCTCCATCCATATCCTTGATGACTTGTTGCACCTCTTCTATATCAGTATAATTTACCAAATCCTGATTCTCCTAATCTGACACCACCTAAGGGATACACTGAATTATCTCACTATACTCCGTGTTCGAAGGATTAGAAATGTAACCTTGGAAATAATTAACCAAATATTTGGAATACCATCATCATCCTTTATCAAATCTCCCCTATCGTTTTTCATCTTTTTGACATACATCTTTTTCATTTTCTGATTAACGTATGCATGAAAATATTTCGTGTTTCTATCTTCTTTTTTTAACCGAGGCAGAGAGAGAACTTTATTAAAAAAATCAAAGAATATAAATCTTGGGAGGGGGGGCGGCCTAACCGCTGAAAAGAAAAGAAACATCAAACTAAACTAACGAGAGGATAAAAAAATTCAATCATAAAACCAATTAAAAAATTCCTTTGATCTTCAAAATGTTAGGGAAATGAAGCCTATCTAGTTTTAAACATCCACGAACAGATGTTGGGCATTCTAATTCAGACCAGAAGGTCCAATTATCTTCGGCACTTCCTAGCTTAGCTAACAAATCAATAGCCATGTTAACTTCCCTGTAGCAGTGCAAAAGAAAAGCATGAACCTTAGAAGTCAAATCCTTGATTATCCTAATCAGCGATGTTAATCTTCAAGGGATTTTAGCTCTCCCAGCAATCATTTCGACTAGCAAAGCATTGTCACTGACTATATCCACATAGAACCACTCAAACTCAACACAGTACTGAAGTGCGATCCAAAGGGTTTTAGTATTTGCAAGCAAACTAGATCCAAACCCAATAAATTAAGTGAACCCAAACAAAAGAATTCCATTAGAATTCTAGATTGTACCACTTCCGCCAATAAAACCAGGGTTTCCTCTAGAGCGTCCATCAAAATTAAACTTAAGTCTATGGCACAAAGGGCTCCAATGAACCAATTGGAATCTAAGATTTCAATTTCCTCATTGGAGGAGCAAACTTGGCCAAGATTTGGTGAATTTCTAAAAGAACTTTTTGAACATCACATTGGATCCCATCAAATCTAACCTTATTTCGCAGCACAACACAACACAAAAGGAATAAAATTTCAGAGGGGTGGAACTATGATGTTGCCGCCACCCAAGCAATCTGCCAAACACACCTCAATTCCAAGTTGTTGCTCCAAAAGTGGTCCACACGCTCTTAGCCAAGTCCCCTTGCAAAAACAGATGTGGCAAAGCTTTCAGAGGCCTATAACAACAATTACAATGGGAGCAAATTTTCATGCCTTCTTACTGAATCACCTCATCTACCAGAACAATATGATGAAGAAGCCTTCACATAAAGATAGAAATTTTTATTAGAAGGGACTTACGCCAAATCTTGTTGAAGAATGGATGAGCATCATGTTGTTTCCTTAAAACTTCCCAGCCAATTTTCACTGAGAAGACTCCCGAGTTAGGTGATGTTAGTAGATACACGACTTACTTCTGTTCCGCAAGGTGAGGTGATGTTGGTAGATACACGTCTTACTAATCCATTAGTTAAAGATGTTCGGTTAGCTAGTGGAAAATAGAATATGCAGCTTATTCAATCTCTTCTCCCTACTGATCATGTGAGAGAACTAGAGTATATTTAGGCTCTTAATGCGTCTAATCATGATGCCATGGTTTTGCAGCCTTCTAAATTGGGGATCTTCTTGGTTAAAACTGCTTTGGAAGTTGTTGGGAAGTAGCAGAACAATCATCCTTCTAAAGAAAGATTTGGCATAGGCCTCTCCCCGTTAAGATCTTTGCCTTTATGTGGAAGGTGCAGCGAGCTTGTTAATCTCTTCATCAGAGAAGAATTAGCCAGTTCTCTCCTATACGATTCAAATGGTTTCAAATTTGTCGCACCAGGGGTTGTACCATGAAACAAAGTTGCAAAAGATTTCTCTTCAAAAGTCAAGGTGTTAGAGAGGTTATGAGACTTAGGAAAGGAGGAGACTTCAGGCAAACGATTGGAACTGTCATCAGCGACCAACATGGCCAGGCCACTGGTTGTCACCAGTGTGATGTTTGAATTTCTAGGGTCATACCGTCGCCGAACAGAGCAGCCCCCATTTTTTCCTTAAAGTATCCATTTTGTTTCAAGTCTTCTTCCTTTTAAGTGTTAAAGAAAGTCTTGAAACTCTAAAATTTGGCATCGACTATACTGCTTAGAAATGAAAATTCTCTCATATAATTCATAGACACAAGATACATTACGCTTGAGAGGGGAAAGATTCTAAGTCCCAAATCTTCCTAGATGAGTCAAAAATTAATTGTAGCAGCAATATGAGGCTCAATACCATGCCAAATCCAACCACAATAACAGATCTGCAGACATCCAATCCTCATATTTGAAATCATTTTAAATGGTGCATAATCAGTGAAATACATTATTCTTCATTCCCAAAGTAGAAAAAAGTTCATAACACGTGCCAAAGCAAAGTGATTCAACCCATTTTTTCTAATGTAATGGACAAGGGAATATCATCATCTTTTAAAAGCAAGGGTTTTTCTACAGACCAAACAATGCAAAAACACAAACCAAACAGCTACAAACTTGAAGGGACCAACCAAAAGATAAAAAAGGAGCAGCAACGGTGTTCTCCACAAATACAAGAAAACAGGTCAGAACAGTGCAAAACAAGACAGTACAGCTGGGCAGAAAGCCAATTGAAGCACCAAATCGCAAAAAATTGGCCAAAATGATTCAAATCAAAGAACCATCAACCCTAGCTGTCTCTGAAATGATTTCTGGGCCCCATGGCATAGCTTTCCTCCCCCCATTTTCAGGCGAAACAGCCCCAACAGCCGATTGAAAAATAGGTCCGAAATTTCGATATAATTTAAAAGTGGAACTCACACATGAGATGAAGCCAAAAAGACAATGAAACCACCACAAACCTTGAACCTAAATTTCAAGCAAGGTGGTATCCTTGACAATGATGTCAGCAGCTGATTTTGGCACAGTGAACTCCCATGAGAAGATCCAGGATGGATTGCAAAAAATTTAAAGACTGATTGCAGACATCTATACTTAGTTGAAGTAACGAATAACAATTTATGTAGAGAGGGGGAAGAAACATAGGGGAGAAAAGAGAGAATAAGAAGTTAATGATTACTTTGTCTAACCTTGTCTTCCACCTCTCATATATTTATATTAAGATTAACAATATGTACAAAAATACCTTTGAGGTATATAAGATATGGTTAATATTCTCCGACAGTGTACAATTGCAAAGGCATACACGGGAGGTTCATCAATATAGCCCTCCCCATATTGAATTCTGTAGATATTTTTAAATAAAAAACTGAAAGTTGAAAGTTCTCTTACAACCTGCAGCATAATGATAGGACCACCTTGCCAAGAGAAGAGCTTTTCCTCCCGCATCAAATCCACTATCCTTTTGACAAACCGATGCATCTCCTCCTAAGAGAGGAAAAACGAAGTATGACATGAAACAGTCATAAAGAATAAAGTTTAAAGTTAGAACAATGTTGCATTACACTTTCCAGCGCAGAGGTGGTCTACATATTTCTAATGACAGAAAATATCACAGTAACTTACCTTAATCACTTAATCATAAGCCTTCTCAGTATGAGAAATCTCCCACCCACCCACCCCCCACCCCAAGAAAAAAAAAATCAAAAAAAAAAAAAAGAACCATAAATGAGATCAGAAACAGTTGCGCTCTTAAAAATAAGATAGAAACTAATAATCATGATATCTTCATCTTATTTGAGTACTATGTATTCGGAATTCTCAAATTTTGGTTGATATGGTTTCTCAGAGACGAACACTCCTTGGAGCATTCAAAGTTATCTTAGCGATATTCAATGTATGACACATCATATGCAAGTTCAATTTCATCATGCTTTCAGTGAGGCGAACGTTGCTGGTGATTTTCTCGCTAATGGGGTCATGATTTTGGTAATCATCAATGGGCACAGTTGCATAGTCTTCCTAGAAAGCTCAAAGGGATTCTTCGTTTAGATGCGTGGGGTCTGGGTTTTATTCAAGATTGATTCATCTATTCTTTATTCTTTATGGGCTGTATTCTTTAATTTTTGGTTACTGATTCTAGGAGGTCAGGTTTTATGTTCCCCTCCTATTTTTGTTTTTTTGCCAGTCAGTTCTCAGCCCCTGGTAGTTTAATATTTTTGTTATCAATGAAGTTTCCCTTGCACCACTGAGGTTCCACCAAAAAAGAATTGTAGCATGTGGATTGGTAAATGCAGGTTATATGAGTAGCACATTTTCTTGGTGCGATGGTAGAAAACTTTATATTGAAGAAATTGATGTTTGACATCTCTCTCTCACTCAATCTAACCACAGACCTAACTGGCTCTTGATACCACTTGTTGGAATAAAAGAGCTATATTAAAAACATTCAAAATAAAACACGAGTATATAGGAAAGTGTCTAGAATTAACAAGCACTTCACACTTATTTTAAATGAGAAAATTCATAGAGAATATATCCTATAATCCAAACTAGTACTCATGACTTCTTAATATCTACCATTATAACAATCTAATTATTCTCACTAACACACTAATCCACTAACATCGCAACTACTATAATAAAAATTAGACTATGTAACTCTATAACCAAATAACTCTCACTACATAAAGTATTTAAAAAAAATAAAGTTCATTATTTTTTTGAGAGTTTCTATGGGAAGTCCTTTATTTTACCCTTAATTTTAAAAAAAGTCTCATACGCAATTTCAACTTGTGTTTTAGTCCCGCGCATTAAAAAAATGTGGAAGGCCCAATGCACGTTACACTCTATCAGTTACATGTATCTAACTTGTGTGTAAAATATTTTTTAGATGTAACAAATATTACACAAATACATGTAATATAATTACATGTAATTTGTAATCTATAACTAATATTACACAGGTACATGTAATTAATATTACACAGACGTGAGCACGTGCAGGACTAATACGCAAGCAAAAACCAATTTAAGGGAATAAATCAAAACTTATTTTTAAATGGGACTAATAACATATTACACCCGTTATTTGGGACTAATCACCAATTATGCATTTTTTTTTCCCTCAACATTCCTCCCCCGTGCCCAATCACACATCGAAAGCCGGAAGAGACATTGTTGTAGCCACTACAGATTTCTCTAATGCTTCTTGCCCTATCACATATCTTGGATATCTTTTATTCGCTGGTAGAAAGAAGACCTCATATTTCTCTAATCTTGGCAACAAAATCAGAAACAAGTTAGATGGTTTGACTTCTAAATGGTTATCTGCAGGAGCAAAGCGGATTTTGATGAAGTGTGTTTTGCAAAGTGTTCCCTCGTATACCCTCTCAGTTCTTCATCCTACCCAAACTATTTTGGCTGAGATTGAGAAATTGCTGCAATGATTTTCTGGCTCGAAGCTGACAATAAAAAGAAGCTTCCCGGAAAAAACGGAGTGACATTTGGAATCCAGAAGCTGAAGGTAACTGATGTAGCCAGAAAATCTACAATGAACTTGCAAAACCGAAAATACTAAGGGTGGCAAATGTGCGGTGTCAGTCAAAGAACCTCCGGCGTGAGAATAAATTAATCTGTTTTTTGTATGAGCAAAAGACTGTATATAAATAACTTAATACATTTTCCCTTTTATACTTGAACCCTAGGCTGTTAGATAGTGGCCGTTGGGATCAATAACTTGGTCTTTGATGATTTGGTCTTTTCTCACGATCCCCTCACTTAGTTATGAGTAGACTTGGTCTTTTCCCACTATTCCCTCACTTAGTTATGGGTAGTTTGTTCTGAACTTGGTGCATGAAGTGGTAACGTGGGTTTGACCTAGTTATGTTCTTTGGCTTTCCACTGGTTGGATCACAATGGATCACTATTTGGGGTCATTACCCTAGACCTACTCGGACTGAATCCGCGGGCCTCTTTATTGAGCCTGCCCAAACTAATCCGTGGGCCTACTTACTGGGTTTAACCAAACTGAGCTATGGGCCTCTGCCCAACTTCCTTTTGCCTGCCTGGTTAGTGTTGTTCCTGGGCCTGCATTCTTGGCCCAATTTCGTCACCAAGCTTCTCTAAAGGTTGGGGTTATTAGCAGGAAACGTTCCCTCATCATTTGCCCCCATGAGCTGAGTGTTTGTTTAAAGAAGCAAGACGAAAGGTCATACCCTCCATCAACGATTGAAGTTCAGTAAGTTCTCTTACCTCTCATCTCGCATGTTTCCTCACTTCTTTTACCGATTTCCCTTCTTCTATTGCCTTTTTATTTTACTTTTTTCCTCTGTACATTCCCTCCTTATGGCTTCTAGCCCGTCGAATATTCCTCCCAAGGTTGGTTCCTCATTTACACCACTTTCTGAAACGGTCGTACAACCTAGTGTTCTTTCTTCCACTGATTCCCCTGTAAATTGGGGTAACCTTCCTGAACTTCGTCCTTTTTTGCTCGCACTTACCCATCATTCCGAACTATTTTCAACAATCACTTTTTCTCACAGTTAGTGATTTATCCGAACCGTGTCAACAGTCCACTTTTTCTCACACTTAGTGATTGATCTAAATTGTTTTTAACAACTCCCTTTTTCTCACAATTAGTGATTTATCCGAAGTGTTTTAATATTTCAATTTTTCTCACAGTTTGTGATTGATCCGAATTGCTTTAACAATTCACTTTTTCTCACGCTTAGTGATTCATCTGAACTATTTTTAACAGTTCCCTTTTTCTCTTGCAATTAGTCCGAGGTGATTTATCAGTTAGTCTTGATCGCACCTAGCAATTGTTCCAAGTTGTTCTGAACATTTCGTTTTTATTGCGCTTATCCATTATTCCGAGCTGTTTCAGGTAGTTTGTTTTTATCGCACTTAGCGATGGATCTGCACTGTTTTAGAACAGTTGGCCTTTGTCTCGCTCTTAGCGATTTATCCGAACTGATCTCAACTGTTCGCCTTCATCGTACTTAACAATTTATCCGATCTATTTTGAAACAGTTCGCCCTTTTCTCGTACTTAGCGATTTATCCGAACTAATCTCGGCAGTTCACCTATATTGCACTTAGGGATTTGTCCGAGCTATTTTGACACAATTTGCCATTGTCTCGTACTTAGCAATTTATCCGAACTAATTTCGGCAGTTTGCCTTTATCTCACTTAGTGATTTGTCCTTTTTTTTTTTCTTTCGGCCCTGGATGATGTGAACAATTCTCTCTTTTCTATTTTATGCTTATCTAGGTCTGTACCAAAGACAACTTTTTTTGTTTTTGTTTTTTTTTTTTGGGGGGAATGTTGATGCTGCTATTTCGCCATATTTTTCCATGTTTGTAGTATCTTTATTCAGATGGCGTTATTTCTTCAGCTTCAATCTTCATGGTTTTTCATGTTTGCATTCTTCATGCTCTTGTATGTTTGCATGCATGCATCCACATTTTGTGCTGGTATTTCTGGTTGGATTCCTCTCTGTGAGTATTTCCCTTTGCCCTCCTCCACAACTTGTATTCCCTTACTTCTTTATCCGTTTTTTGTCGTCCTCATCTTTCCACTCTATTCCTTTGTTTGCTCGTTTTCCCGTTATGGCTTCTAGTCCGTCAAATAGTTCCTGCAGGGGTCGGTTCGTCGTCCACGCCGCTTACCGAAGCGGCAATGCCAACCGACATTACTCCTTCCACCAATTCCCGAATGAATTGGGATAACCATGTTGTTGGTAATTTTAAGGAAGAGGAACTCCTCGAATTCCGAAAGCAATATAAATAATTCGCTGATTCTACTACCTTAGTATTTTCGGTTTTGCAGGTTCATTGGAGATTTTTTTGCTACATCATTTGGTGCCGTCTGTGGGAATAAGTTAGTCTGTTTTTGTATGAGCAAAAGACTGTATACGAATAACTTAATACCTATTCACTTTTATACTTGAACCCTAGGCCGTTAGATAGTGGTCGTTGGGATCGATAACTTGGTCTTTGATGACTTGGTCTTTTCCCATGATCCCAGCACTTAGTTATGGGTAGACTTGGTCTTTTCCCCCTATTCCCTCACTTAGTTATGGGTTGTTTGTTCCGAACTTGGTGCATGGAGTGGGAACGTGGGTTTGACCTAGTTATGTTCTTTGGCTTTCCACTAGTTTGATCACTCTAATGGATCACTATTTTGGGTCATTACCCTAGACCTACTCGGACTAAATCAATGGGCCTCTTTAATGAGCCAGCCTGAACTAATCTGTGTGCCATCTTACTAGGTTTATCTGAAATGAGCTATGGGCCTCCTGGATTGGGCCTCTGCCCAGCTTCCTTCTGCCTGCGTGGTTAGTGTTGTTCCTGCGCTTGGATTCTTGGCCCAATTTCATCACTAAGCTTCTCTAAAGGTTGGGGTTATTAGCGGGAAACTTTCCCTCATCAGTAACCTTGGTCTTAGAAGCATTGTTTATGTTGCTAAAGCCTTACACTGCAAACTATGGTGGAAATATAAATTAGGGAAATCTTTGTAATCTAAATTCATGGTTGCCAAGTATGTTAAAGGGCATATATCTCAACAACTTCAATCCTGTACATAAAAATCCATGCAGTCGATTAAATATGGAGTTGATGACCATACTCTTTGGCTTGTTGAAGGGAAAATCTCATTTTGGTGGGACTCTTAGGTCACTGAAATTCCACTTGGCCAGCTCCACAATGTAATTGCTAATATTCAGATTCTCTTCAAGTTAAAGATGTTAAAACTGAGGTTGGCTGGGATGAAAACAAGATTAGTAGCCTCAGTAACAATGAATTCAAAGCCAAACTCTTATCCTATAAGAGGATGCATCAGGATAGCAAAGAAAGGATGGAGGAATCTTCCCTGGATGGGAATTTCAGTGTCAAAACTGTTAGGCACCTTCAGAGGCCAAAGCATGCACCAGGATCTATATTGATAACCCGTAATCGACAAACCACTAAGCTTTTTAAGCATTGATGAAGTCAAGCTGAAATACAGTATGAGAACACCTACCACATTATTTATTTTTACAATCTCTAGTCTTAATGTAGAAAAAATTAGACAAAGATATAACTCGCTTAAAATAAAAAATAAAAAATACATAAATAAAAATTTATAGGTACCACCACAAATTCCGAAAAAGCGAATTGAATTTGAAGAATAACACTAACTCCTTAACCAACAATCCACTAAAATTCATGTTAATGTAGTCAAGCATGAAGCCAATACTATACACCATAATATATAAGGTTTTAAATGTCAATATCAATGTCATCAAGACAAGACAAAGAATAACTGACATAAATAGTTAAGAAAACCCAAGAGGTATTAGTCCGGTTGGCAAGGGGAGGAGCCTCATTTCCTTGTCAACTCCTAGGGAGTACTCCAAAAATTAAATCGTGAATTTAATCTTGAATGCACCAGGCCAATGTGGGGCAATGCGCCCTTAAAATCGCCCGGATAGGTGATTATTTGAGGTGCGCGTAAATTGACCCAAACAACACCTTACCGTTAAAAAAAAAAAAAAAAAAGCCTTAATTAACGTTTATGTAAGTGTTGTACATCCCGTTATACCTTGAAGGGTGTATTGTCCGTTCGAAACGTTATCCCAGGGACATCACGAAGCCACACGGGGAAGCCCCTGCAAGTCCATCAGTTAAATATAAGGAAAGGACAAACGAAACATTGTATGCCTAATGAGAAGCCATAATTGTTTCCTGGCAAAGAATTTCATATACAACATGCATGAAACCAAATAGTAATTGACATAATGACTTTGAAGCATAAGGTGGAAGTGCGGAAGCAGGCAGCACAGCTCATCATATTCTAAGAGGTTCAACCTCTGGAGCACCAAGAAGCGAATAGAATTCCTGAATATATGGGTGTGTGTATATATCTCTACTTTTTGAAATACAATTGTAGCGGAACATTGTTGAAGTTCAACAAAAAGGGCTAAAATAGAATTTCTGAATGGTTATGGAATAAAGGAAAAAAATCTGATTCCTTGAAGCATTGTTTACAAGTTCGGTAGGCTGCTTGAGCAAGATGCTCTTGAAGAAGAAGAATTTGCGGAGTCAAAATCTTTTTCGATGGATGCAAGAGCGTTTGGCTAACCCAATGTCAACAATGTAATCAGAAAATTGTGCCATATGATCAATAGACTTGTTTTCAATGATAGGCTCTGAAATCTCAGTTAGGAGTTGCCAGCTTCTAGGGAGTCTGACATCTCTCTGTTGAATGGTTTTCGAGACGAATGTGTTGGCAGCATTGCCACTAGTTTCAAGTAGGGTTGCATATTTCTTTTCACCAGTTTAAAGAATTTGGAAAAATGGTATTCATGATTTTGTAATAAATCCTATAGACCATAGTTAGACGAACATTATTCAGATCAATATTGTATCTCTCGAGTTCTTATGTTGAGGATCATACCTTTTGGGGCACCTGAATCTTTAGGATAAATTGCGAGGTTTTGTAAATTAAAATATATTGGCCCGTTACAAATACAAGTTTCTACAAGACTAAATCAAGAATCTAAACTATGATGGCTGGTATCCCATAAACATATTAAACCTATCGTATTGAGACCTTCTCAAGTGAGAGGGATTAATCCACTTGGACAAGACCATAGAGTGTGTAGTCATACACCTCACTGGGTTCTTTTAATTTTCTAGTAGAGAAAGTTGTATCATCACTTGTTGACAACTCAAATGAATAATTTATTCTACTGCCTTAATGTGATAATCACTAAGTAACTTGAAACTTCCTTTGATTATAACATAAATATCAGTTGTTGGTCTTTTGGGTATTTTCCAATTGTTAAGGTCGTTCTCTAAACCGATGAAACTTCTTTGTTGACTACTTCTCCTATATTGGACATAGAAGATCCCGATGACGTAGTTCGAAAGGGACCACTCATAATGTAGTCTTACTAAGACTACGGACTGTTGACAAATTGCTCCTTAAACATGGTCCCAAAAAGGCTTAAAAAGGGATTGTCACTTCCTTATGTGCGGATATGCCTATTAAATAGCCCTAGCCTCCCTATCTTCTGTGTGGAATATTTCATAGAGTTTGTCACTTTTCAAAAATGTCTTCTAAACCTCACGGCGAAACTCTCATCTTAATCAAATCTTTTTCATAAGAGCTTTCAATGTCTAATGGATTCAAGCAGAAAAAAATCAGGGATGAAGAACAAGTAGTAAAAAAAATAAGAAAAATGAAGTAGAAGAAGAAGAAGATGATGAAGGACAAGAAGCACAGACTCTAAGGAGGCTCGCCTCTTTACACCCTAAGGCACGCAACTTATGCAAGGCCTGCGCCTTGACCTAGGCGAGGTGTAGAGAATGCATTTGTATGTGCCTTGAGCCTAGGCGTGCACCCTGACCCGCTTTTCACAACTACGATTGCGGGCAGCAACAACCAGGCTGACATTTTACCAACATTGAGGTGATGGCAAGAAACTATAGGTCGATCGCCATGTCCATCTCTCTTGTTGTCACCTTTCGATAATTGTTACATCACCTAGGAAACAATTAAGCCTTTCAAAATGGAAATCTACATAAGGAGATGTATATACCAACTGTTTGTTGGTCAAGAGGAGCCAGGTTTTGTATTTCTTTTGAAGAAATCCATTTATGCCTCAAGCTATTTCCTCGAGAATGGTTTGGGAGATTTGATGACATGGTCACTAAGTTTGCTTTTCATCGATGTAGGGTCAACCAATCAGTGTTCTACACACATAGTACAATAAGGAGAATATTATCAATTGTGAATAGGAGATCATCATAGTGACATTCAAGCACTTAAACAATTCCTACATGGCAAACTCAAAACCGAAGACAGATCAATTGAAGTATCTTTTTAGACATTGAAGTCGCTCGATCAAGTTAAGGAACTTAATTCTTCCAAAGAATATAAGTCATTAACTTGTTCAGCGGCACAAGGATGCTAAATTCCAACCGATAGACTCACCTATGGAATCCATATACAAAACTACAGGAAGATAAATGGAAACTATCAATAGAGTTAAGGCAGTATACAATTGTTGAGATGTTGAATTGTTTGTTTGTTACCAAACCTAATATATCCATTGCAGCTAGTGTTATCAATCAGTTTTTTATTGTCCAACAACCAATCATGAGGAAATTGTTATCTCCATCCTCAAATATTGAAAGGTGTGTCAGGTTGATGCCTATTGTATCAAAATCATGGTCACACTCACATAGAGGGATAAATAGATGTCGATTGGGTCGGATCACCTTCAAACAGAAATTCACTAAAAGTTATTGTGTGTTTGTTGGAGGTAATTTCGTCTTTTGAAAGAGTAAGAGATACTATGATGGGCCGATCAAGTGTTGAATCAGGATATCAAGCTATGGCACATACCACTTGTCAATTGATTTGGTGAAAGCACATGGTAGAAGAATTTGGGTTCAATTACTCACCTCCTATGTGTTTAGAATGTGATAATCATACAATAGTCATTAGTCAATATAGTACCAAATCCAGATTTTCATTAGCGAATGAAGCACATTGAGGTTGACTGACACTTCATTTGAGAGAAGTTACAGAAGAAATTGATTCATACTCGACATCAATTCCATAAGTCAGTTAGCAAATTTATTTACTAAACCACTTGGCGGTTCTTGAATAAAATATATATATATAACAAGTTGGGAACATACGATATGTTATATATCTATATACTCCAACTTGAGGGGGAGTAGAGTGCTTTAGTCTTTCTCCTTCCATTAGTGCTTCCATGTATGGCCATATTTTATTATAAATAGTGAAGAGACTGACCACTCTAGTCAAGCTGTCTTATTTTTTCCTTGTTCTTTTGTTCTAAATATTACTCGTAAAATACAACATTACACTAATCTCGTAGAACTATGTGGAAATGCTCTATGCAACATTAGCCAAAACTATCACCAAGTGCAATTGATTCATTAAATTTAAATATAGTATTGCATGTTGCAGAGTCATAAAAAGAAAGAAGATGAGACCCGAAATTCCACTCTGCGCAAACATAAGGACCTATTCGGAGAAGCAGATATAGTCCATTTGATCCCACTAGCTTCACAAACTTGACAATATCATATCTCCCTTCAAAATTATACTGAAGCAAACAGTGAGACAAATTTTCAGTAAAGTCAAAAATATAAACAAAGCTAATCATGTAATTCTAATATTTAATGGGCTGGTATAACAATTGCTACACCTGTCCTCTAACTGGCTCATGTCCATTCCAAAATGCATAAGTTTCAACAGCATCTGCCCCACCTTCCTTGCTCTTACGAATCAGATCAGGCCACATCTAACATCACATAAAATGTCTAAGCAAAACAGTCCAAAGTTTCAATATCAAACATTTAAATGAGAACTGGAAGAAGCATGAAATGCAAAAAGAATGATTTTTTCTAGTAAACCGTAGATTATTGATGAAATTGGAATATAATTTGGATAACAAAAGACAATTCAAGAAAATATAAAAGGGAAACAAAGAAAGAACCACAAAAAGCAAAAGGAAATGAAATAAACACACAAGCTTTGAAACATCTTCAAGGATCTTGCATGGTATACAGACATGTCTAGAGTTCTTAGACTTGTGGCAAGGTATAGGTTGAATATCAAGTCAGAGAAAACATTTAACTAAGTTTTCCTATTAAGAAAACCCAACTAAAAACAAATAAGTAACAAACTACAGGTAGCACCTCCAGGGTTTTATGAATTCACCAAACTACCTGTGTACCACAAAGTGGAACACGAACCCCAATCACGGTGTGTTCATGTACCAGTTCTACACATATAGCATTGAAAACCAAATAAAAGGAAAATAAAGAAATTGGTTTCTCTCTTAAAATCGATAAAACTCAATAAAGAAATAGATAACAATAAGAAGAAGCTAACCTAACACAATACTTTGACTCATATGGGCCTACATCTACATTGGAAATTATACAAATCCTGCCTATTATGAGGTCGGGAGAGAAACAAGTAAATGATTATGCCAATTCCGCCTATTATGAGGTCGGGGGATAAAATATGAACATGAATTTAGGTCCCGCATAACGGGAAAGGAAATTATGCATATACCGCCTATTATGACATCGACAAGGAAAATATGAACATGAATTTGTATCCCGACCTCATAATAGGCGGGATTTGCATAATCATTTACATGTTTCTTCCCCAACCTCATAATAGGCAGGACATAAATTCATTTGAACAAGCCAACAGTACAAAAATAACATAGAAATGTTTTGAAATTCTCATTCCAACATATGCATCAAATCTGAGATAGAATTGGCAGTTTGTAGATTTATGTTAACTTTAACATATCTCCTTCCAAACAGCCCCCAAAGAAATCGAGTCTCATCACTTAAAATGAGCAAGTGCTTCTCTAAAAGTTGATACATAGGAGGCCACATTGAGAAATTACAGGGATGACAAGACATTTTCACCATGGTTTGTAGAAAATAATATGTATAGGAGAAACATGGAGGTGGTGAAGAAAACGTATGAGCCACATGTGAAACCAAGAAATAATCGTCGTAATCGTCGAGACTATGGTCAATAAACTTACCTAGTCATAGTCACATAAGTTTTACTCAAGCAATTTAACTTCTACTATGGGATAGTTTTCTGCTCCAAGATTTGCAAAGCCTTTTTAATCTAGTTATATACCTCATCCATACCAAATAAATGTCTTGTTGAACTGGGAACATAGCTTAAGACGGTGTTCGTTTATTTTAACATCAATAAATTTTCCATGTTGGGAAAAGTGTAATAAGTATTAACTTTTTCGAGTTTTCAATGAGTTGCTCCAAAGATAGTTATTGTGAAAGAGATAAAGTTTTGTTTTAAGAAAGCAAGTGTACTATTATTTTGAGACATCCACAAAGGGATAAATGGCGACTACTTTGGATCCAATGGAATATTATCTTGCACTCATAGTGGATTACAAATTACAATATGCTCCCACCGCACAAGTGTATTTTTCCGAGAATCTCAAATATGTCATAATTGTACTGGTTATTGGCGAAATGTCCACAAAGTTAAAAATTTTGTCCATGCACGCTGTAGTAATTTTTTGAAAAGTCTAAAGTTATTGCACTGCATAAAAGTCGGTGTAAATTTTCGATATAAAAAATTACAGTGACTTTAGTGACTTTTATACAGTGTAGTAAAGTGTAGTGAATTTAGACTTCTGACATAATTTTAGACTTCTCAAAAAGTTACTACAGTGAGTGGGTTGGGTAATTAGTGAACCAAAAATTAGGGTCGCATGGCAAAACTAAATAATAAACTATCAATAAAATGTTGATTTATGATTAATGCATTTGAACTAGTTATAGGATATTCAAGATTAATGTACCGGATTAAAATTAGTGCCCCTAAACGTATATATAACTAAATATAACAACTGCTCTCCCACTCCCTTAAGTGTAGTAGAAGCACCCACAATTAGAAGAAAAAACTGCCTCACCTCCGTCGGCATTACATTTGGACACCCAGATAAACTCGATGTAACTTAAATTACACGATAATGTGTAATAAACAAGATAAAACATAATCGTGCATATGAAAATGAATTTAAAACGCGGATTAATAATAAATAGTGAACAAATTGATAGTAGAAGCACCTCGGCAGTCGCACGAGGGTAGTGAATTCCGGCGGATATCAACATACGGCGATTGCCATCGATGATCATAGCTCTGTGATCGTAGGTCACGTTGAATGGCTTGAAGTACTCGCCGGCTACCATTACAAGGAGCACGGTCAACAACAAAAATACTGCACATTGCACCGTTATTTCAGAGGTTCGAAACATTGGTCTATTGAGAAGTAGGGGACCCGAAAGAAAGACTCGAGGAAGTACCCTGAGTATATATAGTGGTAATTTCGGCGGTACCGGTACCTCCTATCCTATCACAAAAAGGAGGGTCCCACATTAGAATTTTTATACTTTATGCCCTTGACGTTTGGCCTTAATCCCATATTGATCCCTGTGGTTTCAATTTGGACATATAAAATCTTAAAAATTTCTAATTGTATCACTTAAATCCAAATCTTAAACTCTGTTCAAAAATTAAATAGAAACAGTCATGTGCTTAACATTGACCATTGTCTTTTTAGTGCTATTATTAAAATTCAATTCTAAATTGGAATAATCACAAATTTTTAGGGTGAAAAATGTAAATTAAACTTCATTTTATTATTGACCCTCGCTGCACTAGATCTCACCACCAGTATCCCCTTTCCCAATCGTTGTCCACCATATCCAGTCACCACCAGTCCATTCCTTATGGCATTGCCCTTCTCTACCAATTAAATTATAGTCATCGTTGGCGCCAAACAAAAATTTCTCGAGAAACAAACAAAAAAATTAAGCATGAAAATCAATTGTTTTTTACATCCAGAAATGCTGGAGTGTAATTTCTCTATGTTGGTTGAAATTATTGAATTTAATATTTTGATGGACAATTGAACGTTTATATTTTATGAAACTAATGATTTTATTGAGTGATTTCAGATTAAAAGTTTCATGTGGTTTAATGAGAAAAAAGAATGAATCAAAAAAGGTCGATAGTTGAAGATTTATAAAGATAGAGATTTTATGAAACAATTCAAAACGGGTGCAAATTGAAGATATTGAAGATTTTTGGAGTATTGAAGATTTTTTGTATTTCTAGGTAAAAACAACTCATTATTCTTATGCTCTTAATGCAACCCGAATTAAAATCACACACGAACTTTAAAATGAGTAATTTTATGTGCGTCATAGTAACAAGAAATAAGTTTAAGATCCTTAATAATTTGTATTAAGTGTTAAAATCATAAAAATGTTCCTAGTTAAGTAGTAAAGTGAGAAAATATTTTCAACACAAAAAATGATGATTTTATGGTCAATTCGGTCAACCGACGAATGGATCGGTCGACTAATGGACACAATAGCTTAAAGGGGCTAAAAATTGAAACTTACTGACTAATTCAGTCAACTGACAAAGGAGGTTGGTCGACTTAAGCAACTAGTAGTTTAAACAAAAAAACTAGTAAAACCCACTAGTTGAATCGATCAACCGACCGAGGAGTTGGTTGACCGAATTAGGGCCGGTCGACTGATGCTGGCAGAACAGTCAAAGTTGACTATTTCGGTTTTTTTTAAATCTTTTATCAAATCCTATGGTTTTGAATGTTTGAAAATGAGATATTTGGGGAATATGAGTATTTTATTATTATATATCATATATCACTAAGATCCTATCAATTTGCTCCGTATATTAATTTATTCTTTAAATTTAATTAGTAAAACTACTTCTTATCTTTAAGTGTTTTGAATCTAAAATATTTTGGGAGCCAAATCAAACTTTTTTAAAAGTATTTTTAAATGAAATATACATATTTGATAGTATATAATATATGGGGTCTTAAAGTGACATTTTAGGTCTTATCTTTTGAAAACTAGCCATTATAGGCCTAGTTAGAATCTTATATATAGAGACATGTGTTTTCAACTTTAATTAATCAAGAACAATCTGCCATTACTTTTAAAAGAAAGTGATCTTCGCTGAAATATTTTCTAACAGAGTTATTTTAAAGAGTTCTTGATGCAGCGAGCAAAAGTTTTCATCATTGATTTTTGTTCCACATTGAGCTATCGTAATTGTTTTCAAGAAATTCTGGTGAGATCTTTCCAAGTTAATTCAAGTGTTTTTCTTAGATTATCTATTTGATCAATTGGAATATTATCTTGCATATCACCACCAAGTCTCTTTCAAATGGCTAAACCACAACATCAAACAACCTCAGTTGACTTTGGTCATTCTTATAAGGACCCTTCTTTGCAATTCGTTGACCCTGGCCATTCTATTTTCCCTCTTGACCAATTACCAAAATTTCGCAAAATGTTTGAAATTCCCCCTTTTGTTACAATTAGGGTTCCTAATCCTCAAGACCATCCTTACACACCTCGAGGGAACGAAGTCTGCCTTTATTACTAGATATTCAATTTTGGCCTCCGTATTCTCTTTCCTAAATTAATTTGAAAGTTTTTTCACTCTTACGGGATATGCCCTGCCCAACTTCCCCCAAACGCTTGGAATCAACTCTTTGAGGACCTCTATCTCTCTCATGCTCATAAAGTTCCCCCTTTTGTTACAATTAGGGTTCCTAATCCTCAAGACCATCCTTACACACCTCGAGGGAACGAAGTCTGCCTTTATTACTAGATATTCAATTTTGGCCTCCGTATTCTCTTTCCTAAATTAATTTGAAAGTTCTTTCACTCTTACGGGATATGCCCTGCCCAACTTCCCCCAAACGCTTGGAATCAACTCTTTGAGGACCTCTATCTCTCTCATGCTCATAAAGTTCCTTTAACCATTAGTATGGTTCAAGGCCTTGGAGACCTTAAGTACACCACTAAATTGAACATCTTCTACTTTTCTCTCGCTACTAGTAACCAATTCCTCACTGACGTGCCGAACACCTATAGGGATTCGAAGAACTGCTGTATGTTCTTCAATGGATATTAGGAATTTTCTTCACTGAGCCAGATAGAAAACCAAAAGTACCTCACCTCTTTTGTCCTCCAAGTAATCTAATTACTTTTACCAATTTTTATGGCAACTTTTCGTATTTATTCTAATTATGCTTGGTTCTTCTTTGCAGATCGTTTTTTTTCATCAGCAACATACCGTATTCAACGAAGAGGCACAGGAGCTCTAAAAGATTTTGACTCCTGCCAATCGTTCCCATAAAGAATCTCTGCCCTACCCTTTTGATACTCTTGCCAAGTTGGTCCTCACCAAACATTCATGTGGCTCTATCCCCTCCAGCTCCAATTTCGTCTGAGATAGTAAAGAGAGAAGCCCTCATATGGCCATCGTGCTATCTTCCTCAACTTGAACCAGTAAGCTCCAATCTTTTATCACCACCTCCTTTCCCTACTACCCAAAAGAAATAACAGGCATCTTCGTCTACCACCGACAAAATTACAAGAAGGGAAGGTTCTGCTAAAACCACTGACCCTTCATTCATTCCGAATTTATTTAGTAAGAATTTTGTCCCCTTGCTTTTAACCCGAAACATGCCGATTCATTTTTAACTATTTTCAATCCTTACTACAACTCAAGAAAAGATCGATGAAGCTCTTCAAACCCTCTAGCGTCAGTCTTGGAATAAACAGCATCTCTGAATTAGGGATAGGAAAAAGCTTGAACTATTTCGCCTTGGTGTTTGTACCGAACTCCAGGTATGCACCTCCCTTAAGGTTTCTATTTTGAATTTGGATCCCCAGTTGACATTGTATTATCTTTCCAGACTGTGCATGTGCTTGCGCTATGGCTGGGAGCACTAACGAGGTTAAAGAGATAGAAAGTTGGTGAATCGGGCAAATTGGCCAGGGAGCTTAGGCGAACTAGGAGCGAGGTGGTTACCCTTCAAACTGATCTGGAAATAGAGAGGTCAATAAAAGAGAGTTATGATGCAGAGCTGAGGATTCTGGCCAATAGGATTGAAGGGATAGTCTGCCAAAAAGCCATTGTGAGGGAGCATCTCAACCAAGAAGAGTTCAAGAATAATTAAACAATCACTTTGAAAGACGCATAACTTAACCAGTGACATACGGACGAGCTGGAGAGGCTGAGATATGAATTTCAATCCAAAGATGTTGTACTGGTCCGGAGGCACTCTTCAGAGTTACCTGAATTGAGGACGCAACTCAACGGTGAAAATACTGAGTTGTCTGTCGAGGTGTCCTCGCCTTGGTCTAATACCCAAGACAAATTGGTTGAGGTGGATTCCAAGGCAGTTGAGCTAGAGCAACAAAATAAGGAGTCAGATGAAACTCTTCAATCAACAAAGGCGATGTATCAAAAGCGAGATCAACAATTCTATGATATAAACAGGGACATCCAATTAAAAGGATTCAAGATATGCTGGCAGTTAGTGGCTGAAATTCTTCCCGACACAAACCTTGTTTTCTTGGATGAAGCCTTAGCCGCCAGACCCAGCAATAATGAAGATGAAGTTTTTGTTGATGTGGTTGAAGAAGCTGAGGGTGATGAAGTTAACCTTGCTGAGGTATCATGATCTGCAGGGTTGTCTGAGCCAATGATCACTTCTACTGCTAACCCAACTATTGTTATTGGGTTTGTTGAACCAATAATCAGTTACTGTTGATTTGACCCCTAGTCCCCTCATTGACCCTCTACTTAAATTTTTTTGTCTTATAATATTATTTTATCTGTAGTTAATGTTCTATCTTCCTATCTCTTTTTCCCATACATTTTATTTTTCCTATACAAATCTTTTGTTCATTAGCCCTATAATCTTCTAAAATGATTGGTATTGACATTAAGAAATCACCATTCTCTCATCTATAAATTGCTTCTCTCTTACTTGTTAACTTCTTCAAGTTTTGCCAGACCTTTAAATTGTTGTCTTTTTTCTTTTTCGCGTTTGCTTATACTCTGCCTTGCAATGTCGCACTTTCTAGATGCAGTAAGATTCACTACTTTTTGGTTGTATTCTTGTTGTTTTTCTTTTCTTCTTCTTTTTTTTTTTTTTTTGCTCATGTCCTTCCAAAATGACTCGGTCGTCTACGAGGTGGAATGTGTGAGAGTAGAGTTCTTCAACGCTCGTAGCCAGGTTGAAGACTTGGGTATGAAAATCCACTCTGCCATGCCCACCCACCGTATCCTATGAAAGTTAGAGAAACTTCGTCAATATTACCACAAAATCAATGTTGCTCACTTCATTACCACGTTAAAATTGGTAGAGCTCCGTTTCCAACTAGACGAGAAGAAAAAGGAACTGGGCAAGCTCGAGGAGCAATGCAGGCATCTCGTATTGGAGGCTAGGGAAACAACTAACCAACATGACTTAGAGTCCTTTAAGAAGAGAACCACACACGCGCGTATTGCAATGCTTACCAAAGAGTTGAGGAAATACTCGCTTATTGTTGATACTCGTTGGTCTTCTAAGGAAGAAAAATGATCCCTTTTTTTTTTTTTTTTTTTTTATTATTCTGCTTACCCTGTTGGTAGGGTTTTTAAACATTTATGGCCTTTTGGGCATTATGTTTATAATCTTAACTTCCTGGTTTCTTTTCTTCATTTTCGTACTAGAACAACTTCATTTTTGGTTTATTGATGTTTTCTTTTATTACTTGCCCCTTTGTATGTTACCTCTTATTATTACTACACTTTAGCAGTAGTAAATTAAGAAAGATAAATCATTGTTAACATGAATTGATTTTGGAGGAACAGGTTGTAGTGATGTATGGTGGCTTGCTTGCCCCCAGTTAAAATAAGTTTAGCATAATATTGATCTGATTTGAACTAAATATATCTAGTACTTTGCTTTGTAATTGTCACATTTTTATAGGTGTTACTAAGATTTTTCTTGCAATAGGTTGTGTATTTATTACACTCTTGGTGCTAAGTTAGTAATATACCTGAGGTTCTTTTGAGTTTTAATGATCCTGACCTCTTTGTACTTTGTTGTTGAATAATTTTGAGATTTTGATAGAACTCTTCCATCAGCTTAATTTGACATCTTGAGGTTGGCAAAGGTGCGCTTATGACTAAATTCATTTAGAGTTTATTCCTTAGTTTTGTTGGTAATGCTTGAGTCTGATAGAGATGGGCTCACAAATGAACTCACCTCGAGCCCATGTCTTAATGATGCTTTGAATCTGATAGAGGTAGGCTCATAAATAAACTCCCCTCGAGCTCATGTCTCGATGATGCTTTGAGTTTGATAGAGGTAAGATCATAAATGAATTCACATCGAGGTCATGTCTTCATAATGTTTTGAGGCTAATAGAGGTGGTCTCATAAATGATCTCACCTTGAGTTTATGTCTCAATGATGCTTTGAGTCTGATAGAGCTTTAAGCTCATTCCTTTGTTTGTACAGGTGTATTGGTCTTAGAAACTCTGATCGCTCAAATTTAATACCCAATTTAAACGTAAAATATTATAGTGTAGCGTGCTTAAGTAAAGGTGTCAAACCACAAGGATTAGATTGTAATTTTTAATTCTTTCTTATTTTTTAATTGGATTTAATAGAAATTCCTTTCAGGTTTTTAATTATAAAAATAGAAAAATAATTAAATTAAAATATAAAATGATAAACGACCAGTTTGAGGGCATGTATTTGTCTTTCGATTATCCTAATATGTTTTAATTCTTTATCTATTTCTATTCTGTGTATAGTGAAGTAATTTAACTACAAGAAAAATTACTACGAAAGCTTGACTATTTATTAGCATGAATTATCTTTGAGATTCGGTCCATAATCTACGGCGAACGAATCCTTAGGCATAACTTATCCTATCAAATACGTCGATTAATCAATCGTTTAGTCGGTAATGGATTAACTTTAGTATTCAATTCCTACTAATCTACAATGAATCAATCCCTAAGCATAACTCATCCTATTACACCGTATTGATTCCAATAGATACAGATTGTATAACGGTTAGATATAAACCACATGTATTAGATACAACCTATAAGCATCATAATTATTTCTAAGATTTAAAAATGATAAAAACTATTATTAATTTCATAAACAATGTAAGAACAGTAAATCCTCATTATACAATCTTATACATAGATAAAATATAACAAGAAATTAAAACCACATAGGAAATTTTAAAACAAATATAGCCTAACCCGGTTTCATCTTAGCCGTTCATGGTGAATGTTCTTCCCAAAAGATGTTCAACAAACTCCATTGAAGAACTCCACCAATTTCTAGCCGCAGGAACCAAAAATGAAGAAAAAAAAAAAAAAAAAAGACTAAACTAAAAGTGAAAGTAAAATGAATAAAAGAAAATTTTCTTTTTAACAAAAGAAAATGGAAAACAATTAAATGGATGTCTGGTCTTGTATTCCTTTTCCATCAAAAGCCAATTCAATTGGCTTTCCTTTTTCTCCCCAATTTAATTGTTTTCTTTTGATAGCCATCAATGGCTACAAATGGTCTTTCCAAATTGCCTTTGTTGATTTTCCTTTAATGGACATATTAGTGGCCATCAATGGCAACAAATGGACGAATTGCCTTCTTAATGTCCATAAATTGCGCTTTAAATGTCGATTTATTTTGTTTATGACGGTTAGGGTCACGGGTGCGACCCGACGGATCAAATCGCGATTTCGCTCTATTTTTGCCCTTTTCGAATATCTTTTTGCAATTTTTCCAGTATTTTTATTTCCGAGCTTTTACCTGCAAAAACAACAAATTATGTTATTACTAATTAAATATTAATAAAAAGACTCACGAAATTATAGATTTAGGAGAGAAAGTTGGTACAAAATTAAGAACGATCAAACTCATTTTTCACAACTGGTCATTTAACATTAGTCCTTTTTTTATTGAAATAACTTGAATGAAAAATCAAACCAAATAAATTTAACTAAAGTCAGAATTAAAAATAACCATAATGATAAATAACTCAAATAAAATACTTCCGTAAATGTTCCACGTTCCATGGCCTTGGGATCTAGGTTCCACTAGGCTCTTCCAACCAATAGGTACCAGGTCTATTGATCCTAACTACCCTATATGGCCCTTCCCATTTTGGATTAGGCTTTCGAAGTCTGGCCTCTAGTCTGTGTGCCATTACCCGTCGAAGTACCAAGTCTTTAAGGTTGAAATGCCTTAGTCGTACTTCTCTGTTAAACTTCTTTGTCATCTTGGATTTGTAAGCTACCATTCTCATTAGTATTGCATCCCTTCGTTCTGCCAGTAGATCTAGGTTTTGTCTGATCTGCTCATCGTTTTCCATTGGGTTGAATTGACTGATAGCTGGGTATCCTAATCTCCATTGGAACTAATGCTTTTGTCCCATACGTTAGTGAGAATGGAGTTTCTCTTGTTGAACTGTTTGGGGTTGTTCTATAAGACCAAAGAATTCTTAGCACTTCTTCCAACGATTTTCCATTGGATTCATCCAACCTCTTCTTTATTGCTTCTTTGATTGTCCTGTTTGTTACTTCGACCTAACCATTGGCTTGAGGATGACCCAGATTGCTTGTTCAGTGATCTATGTTCAATTCTTTGCAAATATGTCCACTTTGTCCCATACAAATGGAGTTTTGTTGTCGAAAATTAAGATTGTTGGGATCTTGAATTGAGGAAAAAAGAGAGGAAGGGGAGCCGTTGGCCTATATCTGAGAGGAAGGGAGAGAATTCGTCACCGTCACTGTTCTATTAGAAGACCGCCAATAACCTATCTTTTTCCCAGGGTCAAGGTTAACGCTATATTTTACTCAGGCTCAAAATTAACCCTGATTAGGCAACATCCTTTTATGCCTAATCCACTCTCACTTAGAGCAGGTACGTTTGGATCTAAATTACAACTCACAAATACAAAAAAAAATAAAAAAAATAGAACAAGTTTATTCTCACAGAAGCTTCTACCACCAAATACAAAATTAAGCTCAATTAATATCGCGAAAGGCTAGTGATAGAAACGTGTAAATTTATGGATAAAACAATTTTTCATTGCTTCTTAACCTTTATGTCCACCTTTAAATTTATTTTCGGTGGATTTGTTGACATACTTATTTATTCGTCTATCTAATGATAATCCAACCAAATCCTTTGTTTGCTTTTCAATATATTAAACAAATTATCATTTTGGTATCCATTTATGAAAAAATAAAACTTATATTACAATGTATTAATGGCATGAACAAACTGCATATATTTTGTGTGTCAATTCTGAATTCAATAATGTTTCTTAATGTCTCTAAAGGTCTCCAAATTTTAAATGTTGAGTTCTTTTATGGATGTTAGCATGTTTAAGGACAGAGATCATGTATTCATACACATTATTTTTTACTACAATTACTTATTATGTGTTTTTTTTCTGTTCATAGCAGAGTCTAATCTTGACTGTTATTTTCATCTCCAAACTTCACAAAAGATCAAAAAACTAAATGATGTCTCCCAAATGAGTATTTCAAAAAAAAAAAATCCTTTGATTGGATGATATATATATATATATATATTTTTGTATATATTTGGGACAATTTAGATAATGAATATCAAATCATAGGCTATCAAGTGGCCTAATATTATTCTTCATTTTCTTTCTTTGAAAAGAAAAAAAAAATTATATCCACCTTCCTAATTTCCTTTTCATCCTGAATTTGTTTTCAAATTTATAGAATAAACTTAAGAAAACCCTTCCACTTTTGGTATCTAAATAAAATGAACTTCTAGTCTTTTTAATTATTGTTCTCCCAAGAAAAATGGTTTGTTTGAAATTTTTATTTATTCATTGCATATTTTCAAGATATGGCCTCTTGGTAATGGAGTTATAGCATACGGCAAAAAACATGGCTTCTTGATTTTTTTAATTGTTTTTTTTAATTTTTTATCTTTTTCAATTGTGTTAATATTCTGTAGTTCAAACTAAGTCTAAGTTTAGCTTATCGTAGATGTCATGTGGACACAAGTACTAAAGGAGTATTAAACTATGTATTTAACCTTAAAAAGGGAAGAAGAAGAAACGACATTGAATAATGGCATGTTGGAATATTCAATATTGTTATTATTTGTATATAGGGAAAATCAAATATGTAGATTAGGAAGGTATTATCTGTCGTAGTTAATTTTCTTATTTAGTCTTAATTACTCTTATATGTAGCCTAATTGTACAATTAGAAATACACACAATTGATTATTCAATTTCAATTTGGCATCAAAGCTAAAACAAAAAATCCTAGCCTTTGCAGCCACCACCGGCCCTTTACAAGCTTTCAACGTTCGCCGCCGGCCATTGTAGTCATCGACGATGTTCGCCGGCATCCAACAACAGCCGACGAAGGTTCGCCAGCCTTCCTTACAGCTAGACAACGAACGAAAGCTCCCCTAAAGTTGACGACGAGCCCTCATTACAACTGACGAAGCCTCGCCGGTCCTCTACAGCCGCTGACGAACACTCTCCGGCCTTCTACAACCAACGACGAAGCCTCGTCGGTCCTCTATTCGTCGCCAACAGCCTCGCCAGAGCCCTAGCAGCCGACGAACTTGCCCTCGCGAGATTTGTACGAAATAGATCTTGCGATTATAGCTCGATTGCAGTTTCGTGAGGTTCAATTGCAGCCACCGACGAACACTCGCAGCCCTAGCCACCGCTGCCGGATTTTCTTGAAATCGACGAAACCAAGTCAACTCAGACGATTCTCAGTGAGTCAACTCAGCATCAAGTAGCTTGGTTTCGCGAGATTTACTTGTTGAAGGCCAACCCGATGATTCTCAATCTCTGACGATATTTTTCCTTGCCTTCACCATGTCCGACGTTACCTCAGAAACATGCTGGAAAATCCATGGGAAACCGACAAATTTGAAGAGCAACAAAACGGGAGAAAAATCTAACCGATCCTATCCTTCCGCTCATGAAGCTGCCACCACTCCATTCAACAAAGAGCAGATTGATCTACTTCTGAAACTACTGACTGTCAATCCATCATTTGGTACTCCTAATGTTTGCTTAGCTCAAACAGGTAGTAACTTTAGAGCCTTTTCTTGTTCCTTAAACTCAGCACCTTAGATTATTGATTCAAGTGCTTCTGATCATATGACAAGTTTTTATCACATTTTCAATACCTATTCACCGTGTTCTGGTAACTAAAGAATTAGAATTGTAGACGGTAGTTTCTCACCCATTGCAGGAAAAGGCCAAATAACAATCTCAGATAGTATTAATCTAAAAACGGTCATCCACGTTCCTAAACTTACTTGTAACCTCTTATCTGTAAGTAAACTATTGCGAGATTCGAACTGTCATGCCATTTTCTCTAAATCTCAATGTTTTTTTCAGGACCAGAGCTCGAGGAAGATAATTGGCAGTGCTAGATTGGTGGATGGCCTTTATTACTTCGATGATAACTCCTTGAGGAATAAAAAAACTCACGGCCTCAGTGGTATGAGTTCAACATTTGTTCGTGATAAAATCATGCTTTGGCACCTTAGACAAGGACATCCAAGTTTTCAATATCTTAAACATTTGTTTCCAACTTTATTTAAAAATGTGGATTGTTCTTCTTTTCATTGTGAAAGATATTTGTTTACAAAAAATCAGCATACTTCTTATATTTCAAAACTATATCGTGCATCCAAACCATTTTATTTAATTCACAGCGATGTATAGGGTCTCTCAAAAATCACAACACTATCTGGAAAAAGATGGTTTGTGACATTTATTGATGATCACACACGTTTATGCTGGACATTTTTTATGCGTGCAAAATCTGATGTAGCAGCTTTATTTAAAGATTTTTGCATTATGCTAGAAAACCAATTTCAAATGAAACCTAGCATTCTTCGCACAGATAATGGAACAGAATATTTCAACAAATATTTAGGCAGTTTTTTGAAAATAAATGGTATTCTACATCAATCCACATGTCGTGACATGCCCCAACAAAATGGCATCGCTGAACAAAAAAATAAACATTTACTCCAAGTCGCACGTGCACTCATGTTTTCTATGCATATTCCAAAATATTTGTGGGGTGATGCTCTTTTAATAGCCGCACATTTAATAAATCGCATGCCTACACGTATTCTAAATTACACCACACCATTTGATAACTTCAAAACACACTTTCTAGCTTTTAGGATATCAGCTGACCTGCCTCTTAAAGTATTTGGCTGCACCTCCTATGTTCATATTCCTAGCCAATTTCGGTCTAAACTTGATCCTTGAGTAGAAAAATGTGTTTTCATCGGTTATGCACCAAATCAAAAAGGGTATAAGTGTTACAATCCACAAACCAAGAAAATTCATGTTAGTATGGACGTTACGTTTTTGAAAAATGTTTCTTTCTTTGACAAAAAT
The DNA here is from genome assembly GCA_016647705.1 of Eucommia ulmoides. Lineage (NCBI taxonomy): Eukaryota > Viridiplantae > Streptophyta > Magnoliopsida > Garryales > Eucommiaceae > Eucommia > Eucommia ulmoides. The sequence goes on along the minus strand of CM028327.1, from coordinate 15,242,414 downwards.
CCCTTTCAAGGGGAGAATGTAATGGAAGGGAATTTTTAGGTTACTGATGATCCTCCCTACTACAGTCTTAGAAATTTTTCCTTCAAATCAGTAAAAAACAAGTGATGACAATATTGAAAAACAAAAAGGGATCTCTACTAGTACACTAGTGCCGAGCATAATTCCTTCACAAACAGATTAAGAAATACCACGATCATGTACTGAGTTGTGGGTTTATACTTGGAGAGGTACAAAAAAGAATACAGATCAGTCTACTGTTCTAGCACAAGGTCAATCCGACTCCCCAAGCAATGATCCAGGTAATCCTATATCTTTATCACCTCCTAATGAATCTTCTCATTCCGGTATTCTTTCAGATCTTAATATTCCTATGGCCATCAGGAAAGGAGTTAGAACCTGTACCAATCACCCCATATCTAGATATGTATCCTACACAAAAAAATTCGAACCTTATAGAGCCTTTACTTCTAAAGTTACTAATTTGTTTATTCCAAGGAACATTGACGAAGCACTAGGTGATACAGGTTGGAAGTTAGCAGTTCTGGAAGAGATGAATGCTCTTAAAAGGAGTGGTACGTGGGAAATAGTTGATTTGCCAAAGGATACAAAGATAGTTGGGTGCAAGTGGGTATTCACAGTTAAGTTTAAGGCAGATGGAAGCATAGAACGGTAAAAAGCAAGGCTCGTGGCTAAAGGGTTCATGCAGACATATAGGATAGACTACCAAAAAATATTTGCTCCAGTTGCTAAGATAAACTCGATTCGAATTCTATTGTCCCTAGCTGTGAATCTTGATTGGCCACTACACCAATTAGATGTGAAAAATGTCTTTCTAAATGGAGACTTGGAGGAGGAAGTGTTCATGAGTTTATCACCGGACTTTAAAAGAAATATAGGACAAGGAAAGGTGTGCAATCTAAAAAAGTCATTATACTGCCTAAAACAGTCTCCAAGAGCGTGGTTTGAACGCTTTGGAACCACTGTAAAAGGTCAGGGTTATCAACAAAGTTAAACAGATCATACTATGTTCTATAGACCCTCAATTGACAGTAAGATTGTCATTTTAATTGTCTATGTAGATAATATCATCTTAACAGGAAGTGATAGTGACAAGTTGAGAAGACTTAAAGGAAAACTTGCTAATAATTTTGAAATCAAAGACTTAGGTTCATTAAAGTATTTTCTTGGAATGGAATTTGCTAGATCAAAGGGAGACATATTTGTGAGTCAAAGAAAGTATGTACTCGACCTACTGAATGAAACAGGATTACTCGGGTGCAAAGCTGTAGAAACTCCAAGTGAACCGAATGAGAAACTACAACCGGCCAAACCTGAAGTTGTGATAAACCGAGAACAATATCAAAGACTAGTGGGGCGGTTATCTACTTATCACATACCCGTTCGGATATAGCCTTTGTCGTAAACATGGTCAGCCAATTTATGCACTCACCAGGACAAGAACATTTCGATACTGCCTATAGAATACTAAGGGACTTAAAGGATACTCCTGGAAAGGGAATTTTGTACAAGAAACATGGCCACCAACTTGTAGAGGTTTATACCGATGCAGACTGGGCTGGGAGCATCACGGACAGGTGATCGACCTCCGGTTACTGTACCTTTGTTGGTGGGAACCTCGTCACATGGCGGAGCACGAAACAGAATGTCGTAGCTAGAAGTAGCGCAGAAGCGGAGTACAGATCAGTGGCTCATGGCATCTGTGAAGTGTTATGGATTAACAGATTTTACTTGGAGAGTTGAAGATATCTAATTCAGCACCTATGAAGGTCTACTGTAATAACAAATCAACCATTGCGATTGCTCACAATCCGGTGTTGCACGATCAGACAAAACATGTGGAAGTGGACAAGCATTTCATCAAGGAAAAGATCGAGAGTGGACAAATATGTATGACATATGTACCGACTACTGAACAGATCGCAGACATTCTAATAAAAGGATTACCAAAGAAGAGATTCGATTATCTAGTATGCAAGCTGACAATGGAAGATATCTTCATACCAGATTGAGGGGGAATGTTGGAATATTCAATATTGTTATTATTTGTATATAGGGAAAGTCAAATATGTAAATTAGGAATATATTATCTGTCATAGTTAATTTTTTTATTTAGTCTTAATTACTTCTACATGTAGCCTAATTGTACAATTAGAAATACACACAATTGATTATTCAATTTCAATTTGGCATCTTTAAAATACGAATTCAAAAGGAATGGAAAACAAGTTTACATCTGGAAAAATAGTATCCTATCTCGTGTTTTAGAGAATTGCACTTACCCTATGTGCTATATTCCCAAGTCATGAGAATTTACTTTATGGCTATGTTTTTACCAAAATATAAACACAATGGAGATATGTTAATAAAAATCGAGAGGTGATAAAGTCTGATTCGCACAAACTACAGGGGATAGTATACCATTTACCCTTTATAATTTTTTGAAATTTGAATTTAAAATATTTTTTCCGTATCTACTAAATATTTTGATATCAATAGTGAGAATTAGTTGACGTCAAAATACAATGATTTCAAATTTATTTATGGACTTATCAAGGAACTCATACCTACTAAGATAGCTAGTAAATATTGTTTTGTATTGTTTGTTTCTTTCTATTTTTTTATTTTAATATGTCAGTTTTATTTTATTTCTTACACATTTTAGTAAATTGTTCAATTATTAACACAATTATTTGAGAGATCTAAACGTGATGCTTGGTTAACATAAACTAAGGAATTTAGTTAAAATGCATGTGGTAAAATTATTCAATTTTCAAGGTGGTGGAAGCCAAAGGTAACAAGCATAGAAGATGCATATTAGATAGATGGGTTCAATGGCATATGGGCCGTGCATGAACTCCACGCAACATGATAAGATGTTGCTGGTGAACTAGAGGGGTTAAGTAGGTTGGAACCTATTCTGGTATTTTATTTTCAGCTTAATTAAATAATATCTATAATGCAGATGTGCATATATTACTCAACTCTCATTTCTCTAATGTTAAACTTAAAATATTACAATTACCATTTACAGCTAAAGTTCCTTGAACACTATAAATATCTTCGACAAAAATGCAACTATTTTTTCAGTATATTTTTATTATTTTTTATTTTTTTTTATCTTTCACCATCAAGATTAGTTTGATTTTAGTTATGGTTCATTTCACATGTATAGTTCGGTTTGAAGAGGTATTTTTCTCAATATACTTGTATGTTTCAAATGCATTTTATTTATTCCATTGGGATTTCAAATGATCTAGTTTTGGTTCATTGCATTTAAAATCATATGCTACTCGAGCTATATCACTTTTGAGTAAAAATATTAGAGAAAATTATTGGATGGATACTTGCCTTACTATCTCTCTTTCAAGGAGAGAAGATTTAAGGTAATTATACAAGTATAAATGAACTTGACACTTTTAACTAATTGGATATAACTTGCTTGATGCATTTTTGGCAATGATTTTTAAGGATCTTTCGCCACAATTTGCATATGAAGATTACAATGTTTTTATCCTTAGTTTATGTTTTATGAACATTTTTATATTAGAAAACATGTTTTGTGGTCTTGCCTTTTTTTTAGTTGGCAACATAGGTAATACTAGTTTGGTGCAGTTTTAATAGAGAATTCTTATGAATTTAGTATTACTGACTAAGAAATCTCTCAAAGAATTATGTATCATCGAGGGCCTCACCCCCGCCCCTTAACAAGGGATCCTATTTTTTTTTCTTTTTTCGATTCTATTTGAAATTTGCATGTTAAAAATGAGAGTACGTGGAAGAGCGATATATGGATGAAATATATATCCCTCTATCTTGAATTGGACCCCCAGTTATTGAATCTAATCCTCCACGAAAAGTCAGTTTGTTGATAGATGTATGTTTAACCGAATATAAGTACGAGTTTTGTTATATTTGTAAATTAGTAGTTTTTTTATTATTATTATTATTTTGTTTTCGTATTAGAATTATTCTTCAATTTGGTCCTTCTAGGTTTTATGTTAGTTATAAACATGCTAGGTGGCCTTAACCAATAACTTTTAAGAAACATTAAGGAGGCATAAATTAAAGGGATATGCACCAATAACTCTCAAAATGCGGAAGAAATTACCGATCAAGTCCATCTATTTTTATTTTTTTTGCACCAGCAACTCCTTTTGTCTTTTGTTTTTTTATAACGAAATACCCCTCATATGTAACTTCAATGCTAATATCAAAACATATAGATTTTTTTTGTAATTCCTAATATTGTAAAATTAATATTTTTACACTGTATTAATCAATAAAATATCTTTTTTTTTACAATATGCTAATCATATTTTTTGAACGTATGAATCGTATTATACGTGAATGTTACATATAACATCCAAAAGCAATGTATGTGTTGAATGTAACACTATCTACTATTGCAAAAAGGTCTTCTTTCAATGTATGTGTTAAATGTAACACTGTCTAATATTGCCAAAATTCAAAACAAATAAAAAAATCAATGGATGTTACATGTAACATCCACTGAAAATATTTTTTTTTGAATTTTGACAATATTAGACAATGTTATATTCAACATTGCCTCTGGATGTTACATGTAACATCTATATTGAATCGTATTATGCGTGAATGTTATATGTAACATCAATAGGCAATGTTGAATGTAACATTGTCTAACATTGTCAAAATTCAAAAAAATATTTTCAATGGATGTTACATGTAACATCTATAATTAATAATTATTTAAAAAAATATTTTCAATGGATATTACATATAACATCTTATTTCAGGAGATATTACATGTAACATTAATGCGATTCAGTTAATATTACATGCAAAACATATTTTTATGTGGATGTTATATGTAACATCTATATTGAATCGTATTATGCATTGATGTTGTATGTAACCTACAAATCCAATGTTGAATGTAACACTGTCTAATTTCAAGGGGATGTTACATATAACATTAACACAGTATCCAAGTAAACAAAATTATAAATTGTAGGGTGCAAAGTGTAATTTTGTTAATATATTTTGAAGTGAGCTCTTACACACAAACTTGAAAAATTTGCACTCCATTCCTCCCCCCATCTCTCTCTAGATTGGTGCATTTCACCATTTCAGATGAAAACTTCTTGAAAACCCAAGTTATGTTCAAGTTTGTTTCTACACAAATTGAAGATGGAAAAATACTCTTGATCTTCATCTCCACTTTCAGCCTTGATGCCATTTCATCATCCACCGCCATTCCATTCACCTAAGATCTAGACGGCAATGGTGGTGAAGAAGCCAGATCTGGATGGCAGCAATAGGGAAGACGTCGGCGACGGTGGGAAAGGCGTCAGATCTGGACAAAGTGCGTCGTTGCGAAGGCATTGGCTTTGGAGGCAAGACAATGCTCGTGCGAATCACGGGAGGCCATTTCAGTAATCTTATCGCCAACCGTTTTTGAAAAATGGACTAATTGGTGCAAGAAATAGCTGAAGATGAGATTTTTCGTTGTAAGAAAAAGCAGATGAATTTAAACGGTGAACAATAATTATTTTTGGACTTAACCGATAATTTTTCCTAAATTAAAAGACTTTTTTTCCACTTGGATGCACGACTTCATATAACATTTTAATTTCTAAGTGCTATATCTTAACCAAATATTTAATTAATTGATTAAATTTATTTTTATTTCTTGGTCAGAATGAGTAATTACAAAAATTAAAAAAACAAAAAAATAAATAATATAATTTGTTAACCACCTGGGAAGTGAGGGAGAAAATATTCGGAAAAAAAACATTTACTAAAAATCTCAATCTTTTATGTTACGTTGAATAAAGGATTTGATAAATTCATAAAATTTTAAAATTCTATCATTTACAAATTCTTTATTTGACCAACTTTTTTAGATGAAGAATTTGATTGTATAATTTCATAATTCTCTTATTTGGATAAATAAGTATTTGTACGCAGAATTTTAAAATTTATTAAATTTTAACAATAAAAAAATAAAAATATATCTCAATAATTTAATAATATGAGTTTTTAAAACTATTTTAATATAATTTCTTTAGTTATACATAACTATTTTAATAACATTTTAATAATATGATTTCTACCTATTTTACAAATATATTTTTATTGTATAATATTTAGAGAGAAGACAAAATTTTGACCATATAATTACAAAATAAAAAATGAGATTGAAGTGAAATAAATAAAAAAATAACAAATTTCCTGAATTTAAAAATCACAGGTGTTTTGAAGGGATTTATAAATATCTTTTATTCTTTTATTTTACAAATGAATGAATTTCATAAATTACTCTCCATAATACCCAAATAAGAAATTTCCTAAATAGAATTTATGAAATCCCTTTGCCTAGATGAAATCCTCAGTAAAATTATCTTACTCAAATACAACCTTAATTTTTTATGAAAGTCCATCTCATATATTATGCATAATATGTACCTCAACCATTGGATGAATTAGCCGAGGTACCCAAAGAGTTTACATCAGCCGCTCATAAAACAAAACCAATGAGTTGAAAGGGAAATATAATACTGCCCAAGGGCTAGGAAGGAATGACACAGCATAATGAATAATTTGATGACGATAAGAGCAAGGGTTCCAGGTTAAACCAGTTACATTATGCAATCCTTTGATCCGAAAGTGTCAGCCTGAACTAGAAACAGCTGTTGCCTCACACCCATCTGCTTCAAAATCCTTGGTTTCATTGTCAGAAAAGCTAGGAGGTTTAGGAATAAGTCCGAGAATCTTAAACATGAGTTGGTCAGCATCGAAGTTATTGTTGGGAGTTGTCAACAGCTTCTCCCCAGTGAAGATGGAATTCGCACCAGCAAGAAAGCACAATGCCTGCTCCGCCATAGAGAACCGAACTCTGCCTGCTGACAACCTCACCATTGCCTTTGGCATCGCAATACGGGCAGTGCCGATCATCCGAATCATCTCCCAAATTTCAACAGGCTGAAAAAAAAAAATTAAAAATACAACGTAGGGATGATCCAAAAGCTGAAGTTAATGATAAGAGATTTGTTTTTTGTGTGTCATGCAATCACCTTCTGATCTTCCAGGGGTGTGCCTTTCACAGCTAAGAGTGCATTGATGGGAACACTCTCAGGGTGTGCTGGGAGTGTTGCCAGTGTATGTAGCAAGCCGACTCTGTCCTCCGCCGCTTCTCCTAGCCCTATTATTCCTCCTGTTAACAGAGTTAAAAGGCCATGTCACTTACGATTAGATCAAGCATTAAACATGAAACTTATCTCAATTATGGAAAAACAGTAGTCTGTTTACCAAAGCAGCGTAGGCATTCTCACGAATAAAGTGTTGAATCCTACATCACTTGTGTTACCTCGTCCTGAGCTATATATAAAGCTTAGGACAATCCTATTCCTTCAAGGCGTCTTTTGATAGAGTTAGAGGCCTATTGGGTTTCTATATGGTATCAGAGGCAAGACTCTTATCTGATATTTGGTTGTTGAATCCCATATCGATGTTGGGCCCCCTGATATCCGTTCGCAATGGTTCAATGTAAGTTTTTATAGTAAAGGGGTAAAGTCTTGTATGGTTATAGTACAAGGTAAACCTCACATTTCCCCAACACTCATTGAGCTAATGTAGCTCACAAAACTGAAAAGAGATCCCACGCCTTAAACCCTTTAAAAAAGGTGAAAAATGCCAACAATAAATGAGAACAAAACATGAGAAAAAAGAGAGATGCTAGGGATGTCTAATCATGAAAACCAATAATACCCCTCCGCTTCGGGAAAAGAAGTCTTTCTCCACATACATTTCACAATATCATTTAAAAAAAATACTAACTTAGGTTCCTATTTTCTTTGTTGCAAAATGGTCTACCTGTATGTAGAAAGTAAGAAAAAAACGGAAGGTCACAAAAACAGAAACTTCCAACTTATTGGACCAATTAAACGAAAATTGCCATGGATAGAATTCCAATAATCATTAGCTGCCGCCACAATGCATCGCCGGAAAGTGGGCGCTGGCGCTTCTGCATGTGGCCGGAATCCGGCCTCCGGCGCAGCCACGCATGGCTCAGCCGCCAGCGCGCGTAGCCGGAATCAGGTAACCCAGGTTTTATTTTCTTTTATATACATATATATACATATTTACAATATTTTACTAAAAATATATATGTTTAAAACCGTTATATTAAATATACCTACCTTATAATATTATCTAACTTGTGCACTCCCACAAAATGTATTATAGACCCATGCACCCCCTAAGAGCATCTATCCTCAGAATTCCCTGACCAAATAAAATAATATATTATATGCTAAATACCAATATATTTAATATATAATGTTAAACACATAAATCGATGATATATGACCTATCGTCGGACTAATCCTCCAACACCAACAACTAAGCCTATGTCCCACTTATATAGGGTCGGCTGTATGAATCTGTTTACGCCATAGTGATCGATCAAGGTCATCACTCAGTCAGGTTTAATGTCATCAAATCAATTCTAATAGTCTCGTCCAACGTCTTCTTAGGTCCACACCTCCCTCTAGTAACCCCCGCACTTGAACTAAATCACATTTTCTCACTGGTGCTTTTATGGGTCTTCTATACACATGTCCAAACTATCGTAAACGATTTTCTATAATTTTCTCTTCGATAGGTGCTATTCCTAAATTTTCTCTAATAGTTTCATTCTTAATTTTATCAATTCTCCTCTTCCCAGTCATCCACCGCAGCATCTTCATTTTTGTCACCCAATTTTCCGGACATATGTCGTTTTTACCACCTACCAGTTTGAACCATACAGAAGCGCTGATTTTAGAACCATTTTGTAGAATTTTCCTTTAAGTTTTAACGGAATCTTACGATCACAAATCACCCCAACTACACTTCTTCACTTTAACCAACGTACGTTTTCTCTATGCGTAATATCCTCCTCGATTTCGCCATTACTCTAAATCATTGAACCTAAATATCTAAAATTATCAACTTTTAGTACCTCCTCATCTCCAATTTTGACCGCACCAATATCTCTTTGGGCATTAAGTCCTATTCTACTTCTTGCTTCTACTAACTTTCAAATTTTTAGACTCTAAAGCTTCTCTCCATCTTTCTAACTTAGCATTAAAGACCTATTCTACTTTCATCAACTAATACTATGTCATCCGCAAATAACATACTCTGAGATACTTCATTTTGAATATATTTTGTGAACTCATCCATCACTAGAATGAAGAGGTAATGACTTAAAGATGATTTTTGATGTAAGCTTATATTAATAGGAAATGCACAAGTATCTCCTCCTGTTCGAACACTAGTGACTATACCTTCATACATATCCTTAATTACCTAGATGTACATATTGGATACCTATTTCTTTTCTAGCACCCACCACAAAACTTCTCTGGATACCTGATCATAAGTCTTTTCCAGATCCACAAATAAAATATGTAAATCTTTCATCTTTTCTCTATATTATTATATCCTCAGTAAATAGATAGTTTCAGTGGTTGATCGGTTGAGCATAAATCCAAATTAGTTCTCCTTTATACTCGTTTCACGTCTTATTCTATATTTATCACTCTCTCCCAAAATTTCATAGCATGACTTATAAGTTTTATATCCCGATAGTTCATTCAATTTTGAACATTCCTTTTATTTTTATAGATGGGTACTAAGATACTCCTCCTCTAGTTGTTAAATATTCTTTTAATCCTCAAAGTGTCATTGAAAAGTCTAGTTAACCACTTTATCCCAATATCTCTCAAACTTTTCCATACCTCTATAGGGATTTCACCTGCCCCTACTGCTTTACCAATTCTCATCTTCCTTAGTGCTATTCTAACTTGTGAAGCTTTAATTCTTCTATGAAACCGATAAATCCTATCTGAAGATAAACTATGCAACTCTAGTCTAGATTCCCTGGCGTTATTCTCATTAAATAAATTATAAAATAACTTCTCCATCATTCCATAATCTCTTCATCTTTCATGAGAACCTTTTTATCAGTGTCTTTGATACATCTGACACTTTCAATATCTCTAACCTTTCGTTCACGTTGCCTAGCAAGTTTAAATATATCCCTCTCCTTTTTTTGTATCTAACTTTCGATACAAATTATCGTACACCCTAAATTTTGATTCTTTAATTATTTTTCTTGCTTTCGTTTTTGCATATTTATACTTATCCAAACTCTCCCTACCTCGACATTTTTGTCATTCTTTATAGGTTGTTTTCTTGTCCCGAACGGCTTTTTGGAACTCCTCATTCCATCAACAACTTTCTTTATATCGTGGTCCTCCTCCTCTACAAACTCCTAAAACTTTTCTTCCTATCTCTCTAATACGACTCGTCATATCACTCCATATTTTGTTCACATCCTCATATCTCTTCCATAACTCATCATTGCTAATTTTATCCTTAAACAACTCCATCTTTTCATCTCTTAGATCTCTCCAACGTATCCTTGCATGTCTACTTATCTTAGACTCCCGTTCATATCTCTTCCATAACTCATCATTGCTAATTTTATCCTGAAACAACTCCATCTTTTCATCTCTTAGATCTCTCCAACGTATCCTTGCATGTCTACTTATCTTAGACTCTCGTTTCCACTCCTGAAACTTCAAATCGGCTACTATCAATCTATGTTCGGTAGCAATACTCTCTCCGGGTGTGACTTTACAATCCTTACATATTAAACGATCACTCGTTCTAGTAAGGACAAAATCTATCTGGCTATTTCTTTGTCCACTCTTAAATGTGATAAGGTGCTCATCCCTCTTCCTGAAACATGTATTTAGAAGGACTAAATTATACAGCATAGCAAAATCTAAAATCATCACCCATTACATTCTTCTCTCTAAATCCATAACCACCATGTATTTTCTCGAAAGTCCTCATTTCCTTCTCTACATGTCTATTCAAGTTTCCCCCAATAATTTTTTTTTCTTGGTTAGGTATACTTTGAACAACTTCGTCCATTTTCTCCCAAAATTCTCGCATAACATTTTCTTGCAGTCTAACTTGGGGAGCGTACACACTAATAACATTAATTACCTCTTCTCTAATCACCAACTTCATAATCATCATCCTATCGCCAATTCTCCTAATATTGACCACGCTATCCTTTAAATCCCTATCTACCATGATGCCCACCCCATTCCTATGTTTATCCTTCCCCGTATACCATAATTTATACCCCGCACTCTCAATTTCTCTAGACCTCTCTCTAACCCACTTAGTTTCCTACAAGCATAGACTATTAATCCTCCTCCCACTCATCACGTCCACCAATTCTCGAGTCTTACCAGTCAGCGTTCCTATAAAGTCCTGGAAAATTCAATCAGACGACACCAGTAGTCTTATTTAGGACCTAAGAATACAGCAGCCATATGAGAGAAAGATCACTGAACATGCTCCAATTAGCCGTACAAATTCCAATCTGTATGCACAAAGACATTAACGCATCTATAATTAATTTCTGCGAGCCCCTTGGAGGGCGATGTCGCGGTAAACACATACCAATTATGGGATTCTAGGGAGATTGTTGATAGAAGATGGAAAGCAATGCCTACAGGATGTGTGCCAATCACACGCTCCCGCCTGCTTACACATAAGGGAGAGTTTTCCAACCGGTTGGGTTGAGTTGATCTCGAACATGGGCTAAAACTGGAAACTATATATTGAGATATTTATGGTCATTAATTATGATATTCGATTATCATTATGCTCTAACCAACATTATAAATAATTGATTTAAGAATTCATTTGAGATGGATGGAGGCGATAACACTTACAAAAGAGAGAAAATTATCATTACACTTTCAATCAAACAAATCTTTAGTCTAAAGGCTGATATCACACAGTCAATCCCGACGACTGTATGACTTAACTCTCTCTCTCTCCCTTATTTGACAAGTTGACCCTTGTTTCCTCTCTCTTCTCAAACTCTCTAGATCCATTATGTATAATGCTCTCAATACATTCACTAAATTACCCTTTTGTACTTTTTGACCCTGATTGGATATTCCTCGAAAGTGCGAATCAAATAGATAAAATAGAAAAGTTAGCATTTTAATACCTCGTGCCACCTCGGCTTATGAAGCTTGAAGCTTATTTTTTAAAGGACTTGTGCATTCCCCATGCCTCTAAGTAGACTTAGGGGTTAGTTCCAAAAGAGCCTTCTAAAACACTGATCTAAACCAAATTAAAACTCAGTTCCTCACAAACTGGAAGTCAACATTAACTGCTTCAATATTTTAAAAAAAAAATACCTGAACAGACATTTATCCCTGCATCACGAACATAATTGAGGGTTTCCAGGCGTTCATCATATGATCTTGTGGTTATAATATTAGGGTAATACTCTCTCGAGGTATCAAGATTATGGTTATAAGCTGTAAGTCCCGCCTTCTTCAGTTCTAAAGCTTGTTGTTTTTCTAACATGCCCAAAGTGCAACAAACTTCCATACCCATATCCCTGCACACAATAAATAGCCCCAAGACAGTATAAGCATTAGAGTAAGAGGTAACAATTTAAAAAATAAAAAATGAAGAAAATCCTCCTGAAAAAAAAATGTGGTACAATATGCAAAAAGACAAGCTATCTTAAACATTATGGGGGAAACCCTTATTGTGATTACTTTATTAAATTCGTGCACAATCTCCCGTAGCGGCGGCCGTGGAGGTTGTAGTGGAGGTTGGGCGGCAAATTGCAGTAGTTGTGGAGGTTGTGGTGACGAATTGAAGCAGCGGTGGAATTGCGGTGGCCAATTACAGTAGTGGTGGGCGAATTACAGCAGCAGCGGCGAAGAAGACGCCGAGGTGGTGGCCTGGTGGGTATGGTGTTTTTCAGTTTTGCTAAAAAGGGAGCTAATGTGGATGATTAAATACAAGGGTTGTTAAGTAATTTCAATGATTCTGTTACAGAATGTTAGGCCCCAATCCAACCCAAAAATTCTGGAATTGATTTTCGGAAACGTGTTTGGCAACACAAAACTCAACCCAAAAAATGAGAATTGATTCTCAAAATTCTAAGGAAATGAGAAACAAAAAAAACTTGTTTTTTTTTTGCCCAAAAAACCCAACCCAAATATGGGACACGCTTGAAATTTTTCGATTTGTTAATGAGAGCTTGTCTTCTAACTTCATCCCAAGCATTTCTTTTTCTTTTCGCTCGTCTTCGCCACAGCCATCGTCCTCGCAATCGTCTTAGCCATCGGTGAGTCCACCTCCTCACAATCCCACGCAATCGTCGATGTTGTCCACCTCCTCGCAATTGTCTTCGCCGTCATCATCATCCTCACCACAGCTATTGTCCTCGCCATCGCCTCCACTAGTTCCTCGCCTCTCGCCATCGCGAATCGTTCATCGCACCTCGCCGCTCGTCGTTTTGTAATGACAATCGATTTCGTTGCTCGTCGATCTATAATCGCAATCGATTTCGCAATCAGCATGAATCGATGAACGAAATCGATTGTGCATCTAGGGTTTGCGGACGAAATCGATGTCGCTGCTCGTCAACGAAATCGATTTTGTTCAGGAATTCGATTTCGTTCAAATGATTTCGATTTCATTACTTGATTTAGGGTTCGATTTCACTTTTCAATTTCGATTTCATCACAAAATCGATTTTCGATTTCGATTTCTATTTCGATTTTCATTTCACTTTTCGATTTTGATTTCATCACCGATTTCTATTTCGATTTTCGATTTCAAAATCGAAATCAAAAACGCTTTTCGATTTCGATTTCATCACAAAATCGAAGAATTCATCACGAAATCGATTTATGGTTTGGTTCTTGATTTTGGTTTTTGGGTTCGTTCTTGATTTTGATTTAGGGTTGGTTCTTGATTTAGGGGTTTGGTTGAATTTGGGGGTTTTATTGAATTTCATTCATTTCTAGGGTTGGTTCATGAAATCAATTCTAGGATAATATCGTTACTAAACGTGATTCTGTTCCCAATACAAAAAAAAAAAATTGTCGTTATTAAACGCAATTATATTCCCAATAAGAAACAAAATTCTCAACTCAACCCATCCCGATTGGATTGAGAAAAGTGGGAACACTAACCAAATGCCACCTTAATGTTCCCCTTACTCAAAGAATAAAGGTAGAAAGAAATGAAGTGTAGGTTTTTTAATCTATAAAAGGGTAGTGATATTATGTTAAGTGCAAGGGGTAAAAGGCAATTATCCCAAACTTATACAATAATTTTAACCCAAAGGTGGTACACTGCATCCCTTTGATCGGGCGCTATTCCTTCACTGCGTCGCATATCATATTGCAACATTTAAAACAAAAGAAGAAACATATAGATATACTGTCTCTAGAATCTTTTGGAAATTAGTGTTCTTGATCATTGTCCTGTAGCATTACTAGTTATCTGCATCAGGGTGTTTCATTACCTTATTTCTTTCACATAGTGAATAACACTTCGAACCGATTACCTCCTTACCTTATTTCTTTCAAAACTGATTTTTCAGCAACACATTGAATAATAAAATACATCGAGGGAGGAATATACAATAATTTGAAACCAAGCATGGTACCGAATCACTTTGATCGGTCATTATTCCTATCTGCGTCGCATATTAGATTGGAACATTTAAAACAAAATATGAAACATATAAAAAATACTATCTCTTCAGTCTCTTGGAAATTAGTGTTCTTCCCCAGTGTTCTGCAGCATTACTAGTTATTTCCATTGGGTTGGTTCATTACCTTATTTCTTTTACATATTCAAGGATTTGGTTGAAGTTGGTCTTCCTTCCTAACGTGTCTCTCCACGCGGCACCCATGCAAAAACGAGTGCTGCCAGCGTCTTTTGCCTGCCAATAAAAGAAAAAAAAAAAACCGTCTAAAATGATGCTACAAGAAAACGGAATGACATCACGTGTAAGCAAACAATAAAACAAGTGTGGGTTCTGGATTAGGTTTAAGACTAGTTGTACCAGCATTCTATTCTTGCCTATGCTCCTAGAAAACCTTGTTTCTCTGAGGACTGAAATAGATGAAAGTGTACACCGTTTACCAGGTATACTTATCAAGTTAATTAGATGTAAATTTTGTTTTCTTCAAAATTTTCAAAAGGAAACCACAAAAATGAAATAAACTATCATCAAGGAACATACTGATACCCTAGGTTTTCTCTGAAGCATCCACCTAAATGGCCATACTAACCATAACATTGCCTATTGCACGCTTAATTTAGTTCAAAATTGATCAGATTGAAAGGAAGCAAAAACTGAAATGCCGACAAAGGTGAGCGAAACATATCATTCCATTCTTATTGCCGTTTTCGTCGGGCCAAATGATATGTCTCCAAGATCCGTAATAATAGTTCAGCTAGAAAAGGTATTAAACTCCAGCTCAGATACTGCAAATAACTGGTAAAGCCAACCAAACATCTTGTGCTCCGGCATAATTCACCAACAGTCTCTCCCAACTACGAGGGATATGCATTCTCGAGTTTGATGGATGACTTCCTGCTTGTTCATGGCCATTTCTCCTCCTGTCTCTGTTATTTAGGAAGTCGAGGGGATTCTAGTTGAGATCGTTTGGGGATCTAATCTGGGAAAGAAAACCTTATATTGGAAGCGATGAAGAAGCCTTTGTTTCCCTATTGATGAAGGTGGTATGGGGATTCGAGACTTTCATTCTAGCTTTTCAGATAAAGTTTTGGTGGAGGTTTAGATAAGGTTTAATTCTTTGGGCTCAGTTTCTGAAATGCAAATACAGTTCGGCCAGTCCTATAAATAAGTGCAAAAATTTCTCTCATCAAAACCATGTATGGGGTGCTTTACTTAAAGGAAAATTCTATGGTGAGAACCATATTTAGTTCGTGATAGGTGTAGGGCATGTTTCCTTTTGGTAGGACACTTGGCTTACTTCAGTTCCGTTGGGTGAGGTGGTGCCAGTAGATGCGAGATTTACTAATCTTCAAGTTCAAGATGTTCGTTTAGCTGGTGATGAATGGAATATGTATCTTATTCAGACTCTTATCACTGATGATTATGTGAGAGAACTGGACAATATGCAGGTGTTTAATGCGCCTGATCATGATGTCATGGTTTGGCAGCTTCTAATTCTGGGATCTTCTTGATCAAAGTCGTTTGGGAATTTGTCAAGAAACAACAGGATGCCCATCCTTCCTTTGTGAAGATTTGACATAAGTTCCTCCCTACTAAGATTTCTATCTTTAAGTGGAGGCTCTTACATCATATTGTTTCGGCGGATGAGGTGATTCAGAAGAAAGGCACGAAAATTTACTCTAGATGTAATTTTTGTTGTATGCCTCAGGCTGAGTCATTGAATCATTTGTTCTCTCAAGAAGGGTTGCCTAAGAGTATGAGGAACGCTTTTGGGTCAACCATGTTGCTAAAAACACTCTGGCACGATGGAGATTGATGTCTTTGATTAGAAATATGAGGATGTTGACTTCTCAGGTTCATTTTTCTATTTTGCATTGTTACATGGAAACTAACATGGTTGCTGACTTGTTGGCTAAGATTTGGAGTGCTTGTGAAAATCAAACTTTTTGGTCTAAAACAGAATATGCGGCATCTCTTCGTGGAAGTCTAAGACTGGATAGGCATCATTTCCCTAACATTTAGAAAGTAAAGGGAAAGGGAAGTTCTTAATTTTTTGTTATGTTTTAATTCTTTTTATTCGTTTCTTTTGTTATTTGTATTTATTATTGTTAAAGTAACAATAAAATAAAAAAGAGTGAGAAGGCTTAACAATTGCGTTAGTCTCTCCCTCTAATTATGATAGAAATTAGAAAATCATACAGTAACCCTAAACAATACAGGAAACCCTACTAAATAATACAGGAAACCCTAAATAATACAAGAACGACATAAATACCCTTTAATACTCCCTCTCAAGCTGGAGCATATATATTGTATACTCCTAACTTGTTACAAATATATTTTATCCTTAAATCCTATAAAGGTTTAGTAAATAAATCAGTTAATTGATCAACTGAATTTAAATGTTTGGTCTCAATCAATTTCTACAACAATTTTTCTCGAACGAAGTGACAATCAACTTTAATATTTTTTTTTTCCTCTCATAGAAGACTCGTTTGGATGCAATGTGAAGTGCTACTTGATTATCACATATCAGGTCCATCGGTGAAAATTGTTCAAATCCAAGCTCTTCTAACAAATGTTTCAACCAAGTTAATTCACAAATGGTATGGGTCATCGCGCTGTATTCCAATTCTACACTTAACCGGGCCACTACTGTCTGCTTTTTACTCTTCCAAAAGACGAGATTATCTTCAACAAACACACAATACTTTGTAGAATACTTCCTATCCGACGATAATCCGACCCGTTTGCATCTATATAGTTCTTTATTTGAGTGTAACCGAAATTCTGATACAGCAAACCACAACCAGGAGTACCTTTTAGATATCAGAGAATACGAATCATTGCATCCCAATGACAAGTCATGGGACGATCTATGAACTGACTGATAACACTGATAGCAAAGGAGATATCTGGTCTAGTAACCGTCAGGTAACTCAACTTTCCAATTAATCGTCTGTATTGTGCTGAATCTATCAGTGGTGCTCTTTGATCTACCAAAAGTTTGGTGTTTGGATTTATAGGCAAGCCAATTGGTTTAACTCTTAACATTCCTGTTTTTCTTAAAAAATCAAAGACATATTTTCTCCGAGACATGTAGATGCCTTAACTCGATTGAACAACTTCAATCCCCAAAAAATAATTTAACCGACCCAAATTTTTGGTTTGAAATTTACTATGCAAAAACTATAGAACACAGTTTTTCCTGAATACCACAGTATTTCTCGGTAATCACGATGTCCTCCACATAAACAATCAACAATATTCTTCCGACTTTACTACACCTGTAGAACACAAAATAATCGACTCCACAACGCTGAAGACCAAATTCGATGACCACTTCATTGAATCCCCCAAAGCATGCTCGAGGAGACTACTTGAGGTCATAAATAGATTTCTTCAAACCGCATTACCAAACCGAACTCCGCCTGAGCAACAAACCGAAGAGGTTGCTCAATGTATACTTCATCAGTCAAATTGCCATTTAAGAAAGAATTCTTGATATTAAACTAACGTAACGGCCAATGAAAGATGGCAACTAGAGAGATAAACAATCGAACAGAAGCGAGCTTGGCAATGGGAAAAAAAGTCTCAAAGTAATCAAGACCGTATACATGAGTATAACCTTTAGCGACTAAGCGAGCTTCGAGTCAATCAATGGTTCCATTCGGATGAACTTTGACGGTGTAAACCCATTTACATCCATCTATTATTTTGTCAGGCGGAAGTGAGACGAGATCCCAAGTACCATTCTAATGTAAGGACAACATTTTCTCTTCCATTCCGGTCATCCAACCAGGGTGAGCGAGAGTCTCTGAGGCCTCTTAGACAGACTAAGGAATTGAAACAAAGGACAGAAAAGTAACAAAAGAGGAATATGAAGGAGATAGGTGTGCATACGAGAAAAAGTTAGAAATAAGATGTTCAATACATGTGCGCTTACTCTTCCAGACAGTAATGGTCATATCGAAGTCAGACGTGGATGGAAGAACTGGAGAATAATTTGAAGACACGGAGAAAATGGGCGCAACGGCAAAAGCTTCCTTCAAGCGACAAGAATATACCTAGCAAAGGAGGCGAAGAACGACTAGGCAGGACAGGTTCTGGAGTAGAGGGAGATAGTGTGGGGTTTGGGAAACTTGGTAGAGAGAGGGAAACATCTAGATCATCCTGAAAGGATGGGGCAAAAAAGTAAGGGGAATAACATCTGCACACACAAATGAGCGGCGTAACGATGGACTATAACAAAGATAGCCCTTTTGTGTGTAAGAATAGCCGAGGAAGACACATTTTAAAGCACGAGGATCGAATTTATCCCTACCGGGAGTCAACTGATGAACAAAACAAACAAATCAATTATACAATAAGGTAAACCAAACAAAGGAGAATGAGGAAAAAGAATAGAATGGGGAACCTCACCATTTAGGGTAGAGGACGACATCATATTGATTAAGAAGCAAGCTGTAAAAACCGCATCGCCCCAAAAGGGTAGGAAACATTCATCGAAAAAAAAAAGAGTACAAGTCACTTTTAGGAGATGTCGATTCTTAAGCTCAACGACTCTATTTTGCTGCGGTGTGTGAGGACAAGAAGACTAATGCAAGATATTAAAGTGTGACATAAAATAAGTAAATAGTAGAAAAATATTCTCAAGCATTATCACTTCGAAGTATATGCACTGATATATTAAATTGGGTTTTAATTTCAACACAAAAAGGCACGAAAAATAGAGAGTAATTCAAAACGATCTATCATTAAATAAAGTCATGTAACTCTGGAAAAATCATCCACAAATGTGACAAAATAATGAAAACCTATTGTCAAAGCAACACGAGAAGAACTCCAAACATCTGAATAAATTAAACTAAAAGTACTCGATGCACAAACATGAGCTAGGAAAGCAAATTAAGTATGATGATGCTTACCCAATAGACAAGACTCACACTCTAAGAAAAACAAATGACTTAAATCAGGAACAAGTAACTTGAGATAGCCAAGGCAAGGATGACCGATGCAATAATAAATCTGGATGGCCGATGCAACAGCAGGACAGGCAGTAGGTAGGATAGCAGGACTCTCATCGTGATCATCAAAGTAGTAAAAGCCATTTTCCTTACGCCCAATTCAATTGTCTTTCACGTCCCAGAATCTTGGAGAATGACAAAATCGGTAAAAAATGAAACAGAACAATTAAGATGTTTAGTAAGCTTACTACTGACATCAAATTAAAAGAAACTGAAGGAATATACAAAACAGAGGATAAAGATAAGGAGGGTGAGGGTTCTACGTTGTAGATGCCACGGATAAGGACTGCGGAACCATTAGCAACAATAATAAAAGACAACGAAGAAGATAGCTAAATATGTGTAAATAGGGACGAGGCACCCGACATGTGATAAGTGCAGCAGAATCTATAACCCAGGGTATGAGAAGGGAAAGGCAAATTGCAAGACAAGCAGTAGAAGTTAAGCTAAAAGAGGGCTAAAAGAGGCAATAGGGAGAGATGCCTACAGGGTTGCCTTATACTGAAGGATTTGGGCATATTCCTCATCAGAGATGCCCTTGGATATCTAAAACTCTGGAAGTAAAGCAGGATCTGATGTCACTGCATTGGCGAATTTGGGAGGACGGCCAACTAAATCCCAACATGTTTCTCTGGTATAATTTTTCTTTCTACAGAAGAAGCACTGACGATGTGGGCCACAACCACTACGTCCTCCCCGAGGGCCACCACCACAGCCACTACGAGAGGGACCACCACGACCAATACTAGTTTGATCGCCATGATCCTGTAGAGGGATCTGTGTAACAAGGGCAGAATGCTCAGATTACACATGATGAACTAGTGCAAGAAACATTGTCCTTATTAGTGCTATACGAAACTCGTGAATAAGTTTCAATGATAGAGGGAAGAGTAGCACTGGCAAGGATCTGAGATCGAATTGGTTCAAATTATGGGTGTAATCCGGCTAAAAATTTCATAACGGTCATCTACTCACGTTGTTTGTGCATTCTTTCAAATTGGTAGGCATAGGTAGAACAATATTTAACTCATCATGAAGCCCATTGAACTTTTTATTAATTGTTTACTTAATTACTTTATTGAATCTATCTTTATAAAATCTATTCTATAAAATCAATATCTAATTTTAGACGTGGATCCTGCTCTAATATCTCTGAATAAATTAAATACGTGAATTAAAATACGAAGGCTTCTTAGTCCAGATGGAAAAGTAATCCGTAACTGATTGCATGGCTTACTGAAGCTAGAAATACTCGACCAATAAGTCATACATCCGAGTAAGATTACTGGAATACAACACACGAAAATATTCTCATATTACTTTGCACGTATCTAAATGAGTACACAGATCAACAAGACTTTATCGAATTCCAAAACATCAATACAATCTATACATCAGCTTGAATCCACTCCTCTTAATTCTTATCATCTTCTACTGGAGCAAATACATGAGATGACGGTATTTCCTTATTCGGTAAGGGATACTTTCACAGCTTTGGACCAATTTAAATAATTGATCCCAATAACGGTTCTGGTGAAACCGTCTACATTAATGCCCGCCAATACGACAACTAACTTTATATATGAGTGAGAAAAATGGCCAAGGGAAACAAACAAAAAAGAACAAGAGAGACATTTTTTTCTTTTCTATTTTGTTTTTTTCCCCATTGTTTTTCAGTTTTTTTCCATTTTTTTTTATGTTTTTTTAAGGTGAAATACTAGATCAGGGAAAAAAAAAAAAGAGCAGAGGAAATCCCACGAGATGGCCGTGGCGAAAGCTTTCGGTAGATGGACGACAACGGCGGCGCGATGATGGCCTAATGACAAAGGCGGTAATGGCTTCGGCTATATGACAGATTTGTGATGAAAACTAGCGCCGAAGGACTGTCTGGTCTGAAAATCGACGGCAAAGGGCTTGACAGTCGGCGGCAAAGGGCTGGATGGTCGGCGTCGAAGTAGGAGGTAATCGACTCTGGTTGTTGGACGTCAGGTTGATGAAGAAGAACAGTGGCAGCAAGAGGACATCAAGATCTAGGGTTACGAATGGCTTCTTTTTTATCTTTTCTTTCTTTATTTTTATTTTTTATTTTTTTTCTTTTCGTGTGTATGGCAGGTGAAAAAACACAAGTAAAATGAGGGAAAAAATAGAATGGTAGAAAAGAACTTATGGGTTTAATTCCCAATTGGTGCCCATTCTTGATACCATGTTAAAGTAACAATAAAATAAAAAAGAATGCTTAAAAATTGTGTTAGCCTCTCCCTATAATAGAAATTAAGAAACCATATAAAAATCCTAAAAAATACAGGAAACCCTAAAAAAGTTTGCTGGATGACCAATTTAACCCATCGAGGCCGACATCAAATTATTTTGACAAATAAAGATCACTACAGCACAAAGTGGGTTCATGTGACCATTCAAATGTATTTTACATGCTTATAAAATAAAAATTTAAAAGAAGTAAACATATGGGAAGCTATGCCTCAAAATAGAGGAAACGCTACCTAAACCAATGAACTAAACAAGAGAACCAAAAGGATAAAACAATTCCCCATGAAGAAGTAGAAGAAGAAGAATCTCATAACAGGAGTGACAGGGACCAAGAGGGGACAAAATCGAAAAATAAGCACTTATGTGCAACGCCAATTCAAGACAGTTTGAGGAAGAAAATAAGCCTTCATTTTGAAAGCGCAATTCAACTTGAGTTTCATAACAGACTTTGTTAAATATTTGATTTTCAGAATTATCTCCTAAGTATATACTCAAAACTCCTCTATACAAAGAGTTCATGAAAACCTTACAAGGTTGTCACTGTTGTATTGAATTGAAAATAAATTACTGGTGGCCTTAGAGTTGGCCGGACTTCCCGTTCATTTTTCGCTATTTCTTTTCCTTACTTTTCGTTCCTTGTATTGGTCCTACACCAACTTGATACTCAGAGCCACAATTTTAGTTCCTTTGCTTTCGCTTCTGGGCATACATTGATATTTCCATCCCACTTCCGTTGAAACCTCTTTCACACTCCAGCATCATTACCATAATCACTGTGCTTGAACACCATAGTAACTTTCCCTTTCAAGGGAAGTTTTGACGGCTCCTTATGTAACGCCCTGTCATTGTTCAGCCACAATTAGAAGGGCTGGACTTGCTAATCGTGAAGGACTGAAGGAGGCTGCCTGGTTTGTGAAACATAAAGTGGTCCCACTTCAACCTTCGAGATGAATGAGGAAGAAAATAAGCCTTCATTTTGAAAGTGTGATTCAACATTAATTATTTGGAGATTTTTGTCGAAGATTTGATTTTCAGAATTATCTCCTAAGTTTACTCAAAACTCCTGTATATAAATAGTTTTTGCGAACCTTAGGAGGTGGTTGTTGTATTGAATTGAAATAATTTCCAGTTGCCGTCGGGTTGGCCTGATTTCCAGTTCATTCTTCACTATTTCTTTTACTTACTTTTCGTTCCTTGTATTGGTCCTACATCAAGGAGTTATCAACTTCTGGCATCTCAAATACCTTTGAAATGCTACCACTGGCACTGAAGTAACAAACTTCACAAAAGGTCAATTCCCCTCCCCTATTGTAGCACAAAAGTTGCCTCAACATAGCAAGAAACTAATCGAAATAAAGATTAATTTGTAAGAATCATTCATTTAGAAGAGGTGCAATCTTTGTCTTAGTCCGGTTCAAGGAACCATGATGCTAGCATTCTTTTTTTTTTTTTTTCCTCCAGAAATTAGGTTTTGAACTGTGGACAGGTATTTAATGTTTCAGGTAGCCTAAGGTCTACTTGCTGAACTAAGAGAGGCGTACATATTTTTTACGTACAATCAAGAGCTTGACATTGTATCAGTTCTGAATGTTAACGGCAGATTTAGCATAGAATTCAACCTTTTTCTATTCCATAACCGTAAGTCAAGCTCCATTGCTCAACAAAGAACTCATAATAACACTTGTCAATAATTCTACAGGAAGTGCCTTAGTAATCCACAGTTTTTAGGGATTAGTTAATTACTCGACAGGAGGATCACAAACACACCCGACCTCGTTCTACTACCCCCAATTTGATATACACATATTCATGATCATAAAAATGTATGAACAAGATGAACCTTTTTAGCAGCCTGCAAAACAGCTTCCTTGTTCATAAGCCTCTGCGCTTTGACTCCAGTGTCATACCTGGAAGACTGGGGACAATATGAACAATCCTCACTGCATCCGCCTGTCTTGATGGATAGAAGAGTACATTGCTGTACTTCCTTGAAGTTTTGTGCATGTCGGTGAACTTGAGCCTATAAAAAAAAATCGTGTATCAGATAGTTAAACTTAATTTAACAACAATGCAACGTTTTTCTTTGAGAATACAAAATGAAGATCCATATTGAATTTAATCAGTGCGCAGAAAAGGTCACAGATTTTAGATGCCATAAGAAAAATGTTGAATAGACTAATTTGACCATATAGCCTTTTATGGGAGAACATGCAAGGTCTCCCAGAGTATCGAACGAAAGATTAAAAATTGAACAAATGTTTCCCACGGTAATGCAATCTCACTTACAACTCATTTGAGTATCCAGAGTATAACAAAGCATGCTTAGAACTGGACAACATACAAAGGATAGCAATCACAACCACTGGGTATATAAACCAAAAAAAAATTGATGCATCATTGCAATAGTAGTCTTGTTACGGAGATACGGCAAATGCGAACTGGACAGCATACAAAAGATAGCAATCACAACCACTAGGTATATAAACAAAAAATAGGTGCATCATTGCAATAGTAGTTTTGTTAAGGAGATACGGCAAATGATTATGCTAATGCCACCACATTGCTCCCATATTTGAAAAGAAAGAAGTTAACACCCTGAATAGTTTTTAGTTCTTCCTTCTAAGTTTCCGACAAAGCAAACCTGAGATTATCATGCATATCCAAATCTGGTTTATGATTCGTTTGTATCGTGGCATTACATATTGAATTAAAAGGAGATAGGAGAGGAAGAGAATAATTTTTATTGTATTGGTATGATACAATAGAGCTCTACACTCTCCATTATATAGCCAAA
Source organism: Eucommia ulmoides (assembly GCA_016647705.1). Lineage (NCBI taxonomy): Eukaryota > Viridiplantae > Streptophyta > Magnoliopsida > Garryales > Eucommiaceae > Eucommia > Eucommia ulmoides. The sequence continues at coordinate 15,217,723 of CM028327.1, read as the reverse complement.
ACGATAGACTGACTAAGGAAGAATATTTCTCTAATTAATAAGCCAATAAAAAGTATATGGGAACCCCCAAACATGGCCAACATGACCTGTAAAATATTAAATACTAAATAAATATTTCAACACTCCCCCTCAAGCTGGAGCGAAAATATTGATGAGTCCAAAATTGACGATGGCTACTAGAGAAGGAATGGTCCAATTGATTTGGTGAACATGTCAGTTGCCTGCTCGAATGATGAGACGAAGGTAGGATTAATGACTCTTGACCGAACTTTCTCCTGGCTGAAGTGTATAACTTCGATGTGTTTAGTTCTCTTATGAAGGACTGAGTTAAGAGATAACATCATGGTAGACTTGTTATCGAGGAATAGCATGGACAAGTCTATCATAAGAAATCCTAATTCAGTCAGGAAAGAACATAGCCAAAAAGGTTCACACATTCCCTAAGCCAAAGCATGACATTCGACTTCGACGGAAGATTGCGAGACAACAACTTGCTTGTTTGCTTTCCACAAAATAAGGCGGTTGCCTCGATAGGTGCACTAACCAGAAATCGATCGTATGTCATTAATAGATCCTGCATAATCGGCATCTAAAAAGCAGTAGAATCCTTCCTGTGACCCGACCACATAGAAGAGACCAAGACCAGGGTAAGATACCGATAAGATACTTAAGGATATGATAGACTGCATCAAGTGAGATGTGAGTGAACTAGCTCACAACGCTTACGGCAAAGATAAGATCCGACCTTGTGTTAGCTAGATAGATGAGGCAACCCACAAGTTGCTAATATATGGATGGCTCCATCATAGTTCCCTTGACTCTACTGGCAACTTAAGATTTGGATTCATAGGAGTAGAGGCAAGGTTGCATCCAAGCATTGCCCGTATCCTGAAGGAGATCGAGAGCATATTTCTGCTAGGAGAGGAATAATACCCTAGCGAGATTGAGCAATCTCAACCAAATAAGTATTGGAGCAGACCCAAATTCTTGATGTCGAAAATCTTTCCTATGTCACTTTTTACCTAGTTAATAACTTGCATGTCATTTCCTACAATGATGATATCATCCACGTAGAAAGAGATGATAATGCATTGACCCTGAAAATGATGACGAATAAAGTTCGGAATGGCACCGGATACATCCCATGGTGAGGATGACATCACTGAAACAGTCGAACCATGCTAATAGGGACTGCTTAAGTCCATAAAGAGATTTTTGAAAGCGACAAACTTTCTCTGAATACTCCCCTCTGAGCCTGAAAACCTGGTGGACGATCCATGTAGATAGGCTCATACACATTGCCGTTGAGGAGCGCATTCTTGACATCTAACTGATGAAGAGGCAAAGAGTGAGAAGCAACTAAGGAGACAAAAAGTTGAAGTCGCCAACTTAGAAACGAGGGCTAATGTAGTACGAAGTTTTTGCTCAGTATCTGCATGAATCCTTTGGCGACGAGGCGAACCTTATACCGATCAATGGAACCATCCGCTTGATACTTCACATTAAACACCAACTTCTACCAACCGGCCGCTCATCAGTCGGCAAATCAACCAGTTCCCACGTCTAATTCTGCTTAAAGGGTCTCCATTTCTGTTTTCATAACATATGTCCATTTTGCATCCTGGAGGGCATCATGAATTGAGCGAGTAAGTGAGACTGAGTCAACCTGTCAAATGAAGGATTTGTATTGATCCGAGAAACACTAAAAAGTACTTGGCAATCGAATGATTAGTACAACTATAAAGAAGGTAACGTGAAAGCGGACGACAGTCGCTGGTGGGGTCAACAGTAGGTACAACATCAAAAATTATTGGAGATGGAGATAAACCTAACTCTGGATAAGATGTTGGCAGATGATTGGGAGCACAAGGACAACAAAAGTAGTCCTACATTGGGGCAGAGGAAGAGTCAGGTGGCATGGACTCACTAAAGGAAGATGTTGTTGTGGGTAAAGATACATCAAGAATAGGGATAGGGTGCAAAAGCACGAGAACATCCTCTTTGAAGTACACACGTATGTCTAGGAAAAAGGAAGGGGAACGAGAAAAGTAAAGCACAGTTTCGAGGAATGTGACATTCATAGAGTGGTACAGGTGAAGAGTAACAGAATCATAACACCTATATCCTTTAGACATGAAGGAATAACCTAGAAAGACACATCAGATAGCCTTATCATCTAGGTCGGTGCGAGAAGCGCTATGGTTTTGAACAAAGCAGGTGCACTCAAAAACACAAGGTAAGATGAGAAAGAGAGTATTATCGAGCAAGTGTATGTGGAGGGGCGCCTTGTCGTTAAGGACTCGACTAGGGGTACGAGAGATAAGGTAGGCGGCAATAAGAACCGCCATGTGCCAAAAAGATTTGGGACATGCATACCACGTAGGACGCATCGAACGACAAACATATTGAGACAGTTCTTACGTTCCACCACATCATTCTGTTCAGGAGTGTGGGGGCAAATAAGTTACTGAATTATGCCTCTTTTGTTAAGTTACGCCTAAATTCATTAAATATATATTCCCTACCATTATCAAACTGGATATTGCAGACAACAGTTTTATATTGGATTTCAATCATTTGAAGAAAATAGGTAAAGTGAAAAGATCTCAGATTTTTTCTTCATTAACTAAACCCACGTGCACCGACTATAATCATCTATGAAGGTGATATAATTATGTCTGTGTTGTGAAATGTTCGTGACGGATGAAGGCCCCTATACGTCAGAATGAATGAGATCAAAGGCTTGTGGGATCCCATGTATGCGATGACTAAGAGTGTTCAAACAGAGGCTGCAGGCACTGGCAAAAACGCGCGACTCACTGGTGGTGTTGGACAAACACATGCGTGGTGACACTGGTGTTGGCAGGTCAGAATTGAGCGCGGCAGCACAGGTGCAAGATCTCCCCAACGGAGAATGGGCTGGGCTAGGGTTTCTCAGAGGCATGGCGGCTAGTAGATGCGCGTCGGTAGCGCAAAACGCGTAGTATAGGTGCAGGAGTCGTTGTTGGGCAGAAACACGCGACATACACGGTGTCACGGGTCGAGCCTTTCGAGGCTGGAAATCGGACCGTGTAGCGCTAACTAGGGGATCGCCTAGTAGCAAGTCTGAAGATCAGAGGATCTTGAATAGCGGAAACGGTTTCAATAGCAACGAGTTTCCTTACAACAACACATGCCGACAATGTAAAGAATAATACAATTACAATAACAACAACAATTGTATTAATATCAAAGGTTATAAGGTGTGAAAGGCTTGAATGACTTCAAGAGCATGTCCTCCCACATAATACTTTAAGCAAAAAAATACAAGTGACCATAATTGACATCATTATGCTCGAGGAGTCATAATGGTATCTTTCTACAAGAAATGAAATAAATAAACTAAACTAAGCTAATTTAAGCTAAACTAGTCTAGAAAACAAATGAAAAGGGTCACGGACAAGCGGCCATGTGCGAGAAGAAGCACTGAATAAGCTAAGACCGTGACATTCTCCCCCACTTGAGCTGTTAACATCCTCGTAGACTTCTTCTGATGATGCTTCGGATTTGGTCTGCAATTGTTGCGTCTTCTGTTGTCTTCCAGATATGTTGGCTTTGTAGAGCTTATTCACTGAATGAGGATACAGTGGCTGGTCTGCGACAATCTCACTAGATTCCAAGTTGACATCAAAGCACTCGTGTAGATTAAAGCACGAATCAATACCCCTCAGAACATTCCACAACTGAGTATCATGCTTGAGAACCTGTGCGGTGGTGTCCCTGGAATATCAGAATTGAAGTGCTGGATCTATGGTTGTAGAACTCAATGCTTTATCCACCACTATAATTGTTGTACCTTTGTTGCCTGAATTTCCGACCCTCGGCACACAAATTCGGTACTTCCATCTTTCTGGATGTAGTCCCACCAAAAGCAACCGAGTCTTTGCACTATTAGCTAACATGAAAGCGGATTGGCCTAATGGGAACTTGATATCTGTAGATTCTTCCTCGTCCGGATGAGGGGGAAACTCCTCTGGAAGTTCTCTTAGAGAAACAATTCGAGTATAGTCAAACAACCCTTTTGCTGAAATCAAAGGTGGCACTTGTGGGTTAGTTTCTCCCCCACTAAGCACTAGAAAGTCGTCTTGATATTCCTCCATCTCAAGCTGCAGAGCCAAAACGGATCTGTCTTCAATCGAATGATGCGTTGTAGGAATGACACATGATCGATCTCCCGTCATACAAAGCGAATCTGTAAAAGGCATTGGGACCGCCTTAGTGTCCATAAAGAATTCCATCCCCAATATCACTTGAAAATCATCCATGGGAGCAATGGTGAAGTTGAGGAACCTATTCCACGGAGCAATCTTCGTGTGTACCGTGTTAGCGACTCCAATCACGGGACACGCTTCAGAATTCACGGCCTTCAATCTCCCTGAATACTTTTCGACACGTAAGCCCAATCAATTAGCTTCCTTATCGGAATTTTGCACTAAGCACCAGTGTCAACTAAAGCACGAGAATTCCGCCCATTAATTCAAAGGTCCACGAACAAAAGGTTCTTCTTCATAACCTTCTTCTTTACGACCGGTTATCGCTTCATGGCATTCAACAAATAAATTGTACCCATTTGATGAGCATCAAACTCGTCTAAAGTTTCCTCCTCCTGCTCTACAATATATTTTCCCTGACGTTCATTTTCTTCCTGAATCGATGCTTGCAGCGTAGACAAAACATGTTTATGTGGACAATCGGATACATCATGATTCTTGTTGCACAAAACGCTAGGAGTTGAATTTTTATGGGCCTGTCTACTCCAGTGAGGCTTTTGATTTGCCAAACCCAATGATGCCCCTGAGTTGTTGAACGATTGGCCATATTTTGAGTGTTGGCCTTGCCGCGGACTCCTTAGAGGACTCCTTGAATTAGAATTGGAGTTGGGGTTGCTCTAACGTCTTGGTGGGCTTCTCCAAGATGATTGACCTCCACTTCCATCATAATGGGAGACATTCTTGTCTTTCCTTTTGTCATGGTTAGTGGTAGGTTCAGGAGAGTAATCAGTTACTCTTTCTGCAGGAGCAACGGCAGTAAATAAATCAGTAAGACGTTGTCTTTGTATTTCCTGACGTACCTAATAATTCAAGCCATCTAGGAATCAAAACAACTTATCCTCTTGGGACATTGTAAGAATGTCCAGCATGAGAGTCATAAACTTCTTGACATAGTCTCGGACGTATCCGGTCTATTTCAGCTCTCTCAGTCGTCGTCGAGCCGTGTACTCGACATTTTCCGAAAGGAATTGTACCTTAAGTTCACCTTTAAGATCTTCCCAGGTATTGATAGTGCAACTTCCCTCCAGGATGTCTGCATATTTGGTTCGCCACCATAATTTAGCATCACCACAAAGATACATGGAAGTTGTTGTCACATTTTCTTCCTCGAAGGTTACTCCGGTGCCCCGAAAGTATTGCTTCACATCAAAAAGAAAGTTTTCAAGCTCTTTGGCGTCTCTTGAACTGCCATAGGATTGAAGTTCGGGAATGCGAACCCTCGAAGTAGGTTGCCTGGAGTCTCTAGCAAGAGCTCGGTACACAATGTTCTTCAAGCCGTCCAACTCGCTTTGGAGATCAAGGACTAACTGTTCCATCTGAGCATGATGGCCAAAAGATGTCGCGGCAACTAGGCCCATCCGTTCGAACAGGTGATCGATTTGGGGGTTCTGAGATGTCCCCTCCCCATTAGCATCGGAGCTTCGCAAAAGAGCTAGAGCAGCGTCAATGCGGGAAACGCTTTGTTCAAGCGCGTCAAGACGATCTTTCATCGACATGGTATTTCACCAACGTGGTCAGGCAACGGATCGGTCCGTTGCTCTGATACCAACTGTCCCGGGCCGAGTATTTTGAGACTGGAAACCAAACCGTGCGGCGCTAACTAGGGGATCGCTTAGTAGCAAGCCTAAAGATCAGAGGATCTTAAATAGTGGAAGCGGTTTCAATAGCAACGAGTTTCCCTGCAACAACACATGCCGGCAATGTAGAGAAGAATACAATTACAATAATAATAACAATTGTATTAATATCAAAGGCTACAAGGTGTGAAAGGCTTGAATGACTTCAAGAACATATCTTCCCACATAATACTTTAAGTAAAAAAATACAAGTGACCACAATAGACATCATTATACTTAAGGAGCTATAATGGTGTCTTTTTACAAGAAATGAAATAAATAAACTAAACTAAACTAATCTAAGCTAAATAGTCTAAAAAACAAATGAAAAGGGTCACGGACAAGCGGCCATGTGCGAGAACAAGCACTGGACAAGGTAAAACTGTGACACAGGGCACCGCTGGTGTAGGGTCTCGACGTGGCGACTAGGCTAGGCAAGGGCAGCTAGGGTTTCTCCTTTTTTCCTTTTAGGCATTGCATACCAAAAAGAATATAGGGGAGGAAACGAATAGCTTCTATTATATTGGTATGATACAATAAAGCTCTACACTCTCCGTTATATAACCAAACTGGTAGAGTAAATCAGAAAGAATATTGAGCTAATCAATAAGCCAACAAAATAAATTGGGAAACTACCAAAAATGATCAACATGAGATGTAAACTATTAAATACTAATCGAATGCTAAATAAGTATTTCGACAGCATTAAAGATGCAGCTTGGAAGACTCCATTCTGATGGACTTGATGGTTTCTACCGTTAATTAGTCTTTATTATTTGATTATCGCAAGGTTAACATCCTCAATTGTTTGTATTTCTTCCTTCTAAGTTTCCATCCAAAACAAACCTGAGATTATTGTAAAGAAGCGAATTTGGATTATGGATTTTTGTCGACTGCGGGCATTACAAAATGCATTACATATGGACTTTTATTTCCCTTCTCTTTTGGCTTTTTGGAGTTGAATGCAGTTTTTAGTTTGTTCAAGAAGCCCATCAGCGTTTCTTTCCTAAATTTTTGCGCAACAAGGCAGAATTTCTGATATATAACGGAAGGAGAGAGAGTACACAGACCCCGTGAAAGAGGAGATCAAGCATTGGAGAGTCGTAGATGGATTTGATCTGGTCTCTGGTCCAATCATTTCTTTGTCCTTCCTTAATGGTTCTCTCTGCTTCAATTGCCGCAGCTGATAATGTTGACATCAACGAAGCGCAATAATTAGGTGCATGCGGGTGCAGCGAAAACGGCGGCGGCGATGAGAAGAACTGTCGTCGATTCGGACGAATCGCTCGGATCAAAATCATCTTCCTACTTGTTGATATGGGACTGAGCTAAATTTTAACCGGCGATGAATAGGGCAAGAGAAATCATGCTCCACTGAAGACAGCAGCAGAGAGAGGGAAAAATCGAAGAATCACGGAGATTGTCCCCCTATTAAAAGCGGAGTTTTCGACGTCTCCGCAGTGGAGGCCTAACTAGTCGAACTCTCTTTTTTTTTCATGTTCTTTTCAGGTGTGTTGGCACCAGTTTAACGCGCACCTGACCTCTACTAATGATTTTAAAAAAAAAAATTTTACATTGATGTATTTTATTATTGGAGATTTCATTATTTAGTCCTCATCATAAGAGAGTGTATTGAAAAAATAATCTTTCAAATTCTTACATTAAATTTTTGGTCTCCGTAACCTTCTTAGAGTTTAGTCCCTAATCATTGTCCTTCATTTGTGTTGTATTTACAATTTATGACAATCTGTTAAAAAATGTGAGTGTTCACTTTTCAAAAACTATCAAATTATCAAAATCATCTCACACGATACACGGTTAATAGAAAAAATATATATATCAGATTAATCTACGAAAAATCATCTTTCCGACTATATGAATTTCAATTTTTTTTAGTAACTTTTTGCTAATTTGTGAATATTCATGTTTTTTGAAAAATTAATATACGAAAAATCCTCTTTCCAACAACATGAACATTCACATTTTTTTTTTTGTTTTTTTTTTTTAATATTTAATACATATTTATACTAATTGTATTGATGTGAATGTTCATATTTCCACAAAAATATATCGAAATATGTACTTTCACCAAAACATCAAATATTACGATATGAACATTCACCAAATTACATTAATAAGAACATTCACAAAAACAAAATGATCAAACATGAACAATCACAATTAATAAACCAAACTCCACTAAAAATCACAATCGCAACGCCAAAATCAAATAATGAACATTCAACAAAAAACAAAACGAAAAAATAATCACACAAACAAATTTTATGAAAAAAGAACATTCACGTTCTTGTGTTATAATCATTCACACTATTCCACAATGAACTAATCAACTCCACCAAAATTAACAAAAACCAAACAAATCAAAACAGATCTGATACGATATAAACATTCACCAAACCGCAATGAAATCAAAGAAATGCATAAGAAACCTATGATCAGCGAAAATAATATTCACATGAATAAACAAAAAAACTTCACAAAAATTTCAGATCTGAAATTTTTTAGATCTAAAAATGGAGAGAGAGATGCTGCCAGCCAATCATCTCGGCGAATCACTTCCACCGGCGACGATGGTACCAGATCGTTGATGGTTTTTTCTCCGTCACCGTCTCCATTAGTGGAGCCACCATCCGCCGTTCCATCTCTTTCCGTGGAGCCTCCGTACCAGATCGATTGAAAATTCCAGATCTGCGTGAATTTCCAGATCTGGAATTTACCTAATTTGAAATGGAGAGAAAGAGAAAGCACCGACGAAGGACAATGAACAGACGGACGCCGAACGATGACGAGCAAACAGACGACGACGAAAGAGATAAAGCACGGATGACGAATAGAAAGACGACGATAACGGATGACGGACGAGCACTGATAGAGGACGATGACAGACAGCGGGCGAGCACTGATGGAGGACTAGCACCGGCGACGACCTTCAGTTATGGAGGTTTTGTGCTTGGAGGAAGGCGGCTGAGCAAACCAGGGAATGAAAATATAATTCCCAAATTAGGGTTTCATGTATATAAATATAAGGGGTATAATTGTCCATTTCTTTTTTTTATTTTTGAAAAGGAATTTTCTCTAAGAATGTTTTTCAAAAGGGTTCAAAAATATTTTTTTTTTCAAAAAAAGAATTAGTGAGGAAAGAGAAAGTTAAAAAAAGTCCAAACAATAAAAAACTCTTTATAAGGGAATACCAGATCATATATGCTTTTGCGCCATGATAATTTCACTCGAATTACGAGGACCTACGCATATTAGTACAATATACGGGGATCACTGGGCAAAACCACACGTGCAAGTTTCCCTGCATATGGCTCGTCTGCAAATCCAGATTAACAAAAAAATGAGGTATCTTCCTTAATAATCGGAATAACTCGTTTGTAAAAATGCACCAATCATGTGGACAACTAGGGTTAAAAAATGCAAGTTTTGGACTTTTTCTCTAATTAGGGATACGTCTAGAATGGAGATCATGGACTCATGGGATACTTCTAGTAGAGAGTCATCATACACACAGATAGGGATATGGTTTAACTTTCCGTTTAGATGAAGGGGGATAGGATAGTTTCCAATTTCATATTTATTTTATTTCTTGAATTCATATTTTAAAAAAAATAGTATTTATCTATTTTTAATAAGTTTATTTTTGTGTTTAGACAGGTTTAGAGGTTTTTTTTTTTTTAAAAAAAAAAAATTAATAATCATGTTTTACGAGCATTAAAATATAAATTATTGTGCACTATTTCAACCATAACTAATGTGTTAATTGGAATTGTGTGATAAAAATAGTTTCACATGAAAGTAGATTTCTGACGACCCGTGCTTATTATGTGTTTATCTAACATCTTTGTTAATGGTGATTTGAGGGATCACAATACTTGTTAATTGTTTATTCGTGATTATGTCTTGTCTATCGTTATTTTCATTTATCTTTCTTGATTAATGATCTCGCTAGTATTATTTTTCACTACATGTGTAATTAAATTGAGTATAGTCTCACTAGCATCATATCATGATTTAATGTTCCTTGCATGCATTGTCATATATCATGCTATATTTCATGTATACAAATGTGATGTGCTAGTGTACAAAAGAGTGCACAACGATCTTATTTCCTATCTATGCTACTAGCTTACTTCATTTGATATAATGAGATTATTTTAGATGTTAAAATATTTATTGTCTTTTGTCTTTGAAGTAATTATGTATATAAAGATTAGAATCCTGAATTTTAAAAGTGAGTTAGTTTTCATCATGTAACTCATGTTCGTTGATCTTAGATTTGATTTTGTGGATTCATCCTATCAACTTGATTGGTTATATGATGAACTGGTCCTACAATGTCAGCTTGATATTTCTAGTCACTCTTTGCATATCATAGGTGTCTTAAATTGATATATATAACCATAAATGCTTTAAATGATCCCCCACGATTTGTACTGCTCGAATTTGACATGTGCTCAAAACTTGGGATTATGATGATCATTAAACTATGTCATATTCATACTTGAGTACTACGAATGATTTTTCTACCAAGTATAGCTCATAGAATTTCAGGTTATATGATGATACACTAAGAAATATACGATTCATCGTCAATCTTGAAGTTTGAGACAATGATAATTATGAGGTTGATTCAAAGAGAAATTGGAATAAAGTTGAATCTTCATTCAACTCAATGGTAACACAATATCATCCTTGTATGGTATGTGACATGAAATTATCTTTGAATATTCTTATGTTCATGTAGTTTAATAAAATTGATTCAAATATTTATGTACATCTTGCTTTATAATCTAGGTATACCTTATTTTGAAGGTTATGTTTGATTGCATGCCTATATAAGGTTAATTCACTTTTCCTTGAATTCAATGGCTATTTCCATATGTTTAAAAGGACATTGATGATTTATATGATTTTTATTAAAATTTATTATATCGCTTGTTTCACATGATATTTGTATCGAGTTTTTTTTGGACAATTTCTAATAAAGGTTTTATGTCTAAGCATGACTATTTGATTATGAGCTCGAGTATCCAAGTTTAAGCATAAACGAATTAAATATTAAATAAATTGAAATCTTAGTGTGTGTGTTTTTTTGTCAACATAAATATGTTGAGCAATTGATACTTATGTGTTGGATCAGAAATTGACCCAAGAGGGAGGTGACTTGGATACTTTTCATATCTATTTATAAAATCTGTCTACTAAAATTTTAATTCAAACTTGTTAGTTCTTGTGATTGTATTTGCAGCAGAATATTAAATAAAAATATGCAAAATAAGGAGTAAAGGATAAAGATAAACAAACCACAAGACACAAGAGATTCAAAGTAGTTTGGTAAATCCCTTGCCTACATCTACTCATCTGTTTTCCTTACAGAGAGCTCTAATCTACTAATCTTTAATCTTCTTATGGATAAAGATCAAACCTTCTACAGTCACTTAATCTTTTTACATGTAAAGATTAATCATTTCACAATCTATCAATATTCTTACAGGTGAAGATAAAACTTTTTACAATTTCTCAATCTTCTTAAGGGTGAAGATCAAACATTTCCACTTGATCTTCTTTCCGCCGAGATCGGTCCATCAATTTTTAGCACAACCAAAGGCTCATCTTTCAGTCTCTTCAACTTCTTCACAAGTTGATCTTTAATGGAAAATGTTAAGAATCTTCCTTGTTTTGATATATCAATGGAGTACAATTTCTCAATACAATACTCTAATGGTTTTATAATCTAACTTACAAGAATCGACCTTGGAGCTCTAAACACTCTCTATAAAGATTATAATACTTTTGATTCACTAGTATTTAGTGCTTCTCACAAATATCACTCAAGAAATGAAAAATAAACTTTAAGCACAAGAGTGATCATATAAGAAGCATAAGAATAAGAATCAAAATGATATTGTTAAATAATATAGCTTGAGAACTTGAAGATCTTTGGTATATAACTCTTTGTAGCGCTTGTGTGAGATCCTACTTATCTCAGTTGTTAAGACTCCTTATTTATATCAAAGATGGTTCAAAATCATCCAAGAAGAGAGCCTTATACATTCATAACATTTGAGGCTTGTCTCCTTTGAATATAGGATGTCACATGATGATTAATTTCAAAAAGGCTGAGCGCCTGCTTAGATTCTGCCTATCAAGTCACTAACGTGTGTACCAATGTCCATTTTTTACCAGCAAATACACTTGTAACTCATACTCAATACACATCATTATAAATATATATATGAGATAGATTTCCACAGCCTCGCAAATCATGTTATTTGGATAACAAATGAAAGAGATAAGTTATTTTAAATGGGCAAAGGTCTGTCAGGAATTTTCTAACCAGTTGTAACCAATTTAAATCAAAAGTGGTTTATATTAACTTGAAAAACAAATGATGACGGTCTATAATCAAATAATACAAATAGTTAATATTCCACAACATAGAGCAACTTGCAAGACAAAGAATATTGTTATTTTTCATAAAGCAAAATTTATTCTTTTCTATAGAATTTTTTAATCCAATTTTAGGAATAATCTTGTAAGGTTCATGAATGTGTAATGTATAGGGATCAAAGGAAATGTATATATATGATTCATTAACATATATATGGTCATTATCATTTATATATACCAGCCCAAAACATATTTACATGCTATAATCCAAGATTAAACTCTTAGAACATATTTAAGAATGCAAAAACAAAGTTTGTCATGAATTAATACTAAAAAGACAATTAATATTCGATTCAATGTTATCAACTTGATTCTAAAATATATATAACATGTAGACACATCAATCAAGCTTGTAATAACACAATTTAAACAATGGCAACAAGATTTGACGCGAAAAATCAATTTTAAGGACAAATGAAAAAACTGTCAAAAATTGTGTTTGAACCTTTGAAACGATTTTTATCAATTCGGATAATACAATGTTAATTTGATCAAATTGAATATTAGGTATAATCTTAGACACCTTAAATAATGAATAAAAACATTCAAAATGTTTCAAGAACAAATTAAGATCAACCAAAAAATTGAGCAAAAATAAAACAAGAGGGAGAAAATATTCTGCCAACATGTAGTCGACTATTTCTGGTACATGTAGTTGACTATGGCCTCCAAACTTTGCAAAAAACTCAGTCTTTCAGTAAAACTCTATTTTGTTTGTTTTTTAGTTTATGCTATTTTCTATGATCATTTATCATCCAAAACGCTTGTAAAATATTATATCAAATATATTTGAAGTGTTTTAAAGACGATTACACACAATGTACATATAGATCACACGTGATGCAAATTGTCTCAATTTAAGAAATATTGTGATCAATATGTCAAAATCTCATATACATTGACCAAACCAATCATGTATACCATGATATGCATGATGGACACATTAAATCATGATGTAAATATATAATGAACATATTGAGTATGTTAAATCAAGAAATGTATGTAATTATACCTTATGATCACATTGAAAACATATTTTCTTAATTTAGGCATAATGTGATCAAAATGTGAATTTTCTAAATAATCAAGATATAAACAAACTAATCAAATGGATCATGATATAAGAGCATATTGAACATGTTTAGATCATAATATCATGAATGTATGTACTTTCGGTGTGTGCGTGAGTGTGCGCATCCTAATGAGACAAAGTATATAATCTCTTCAAGAGTAACAACTTATAAACTTAATCTCATAGGCTTAATCTTATCTAAGTCTTGAGATCTTGATATCGAGATTATACTTTGTATTTTACACTTAAGATTTCGTAGTGATTAGCACATGTAGTGTATAATTAAATATTAATACATGTACTTAAGATATTACATTGGTTAATATACTCAATGTATAATTCAATCAAAATATATTTGAACATATAATTATGTAACATTATCATCATATCACTAATGCTGACATGATCAAAACACATATCACGTCACTAATATTTACATAATCAAAACACATATAACAACATTATGCATATGGTTATGTCTATTTATTTTTGCTGCTATGTTGTATGCCTAATTCTAAATGTGAAGTATTTTCAATTCCATATAATTCTCGTCTCCTTATTAAATGTTTATTGCTCTAAGGGGGAGCTTTCATTTCATGAAATATGTATTAAATTGATAATTCTTGATTATCCATGTTGATGCATGTATTCTTGATATACCGATAGGTATCATAAATATCTATATCATTTTGATTAAGTTATGCTCCATATCCTTGTTTAGGTTCTATCATATTCTTCACTATTTACATATCTTTTTGAGAATCTCGAAGGGGAAGAATGTCATGAATTGATTTATCATGCTTTAAGTGTTGGTTTACATATTTCATCTAAATAGGGTAACATGTATTTAGGGAGAACATTTAGATATAATTTGTGTGTCACACCATCATAAGTATTGCCGTCATTAAAAAGGGAGAGATTATTAGAATATTTGAATTTGATGATGTCAAGATGGATTTAGTAATGATTTAATTGATTAAGTGATGACACAAATATATAGACAAAATTATATGCTTTAGTGCCTAAGTGTCTTGGCAAATACTTATCTTGATGAATGTATTTTATGTTCTTATGTACTCGTTTTATATTCTTATGTGCTAACCCCAATCAATTATTTTAAGTGATCTCATTCTTACAGGGAGCCACAACAAGAAGAAATAAAGAAGTTGAGTCTTAGGTAATAATACTCTCTATAAGATTACACATTAGTAACTCTCTAGGATCGCACACCAAGAAGTATGTTTACTTAAGTAATTCATATTGATCATCATTTCATGTTTAAGTAGCATACAATTATGTGTGATATGTTTAAGTTGTATGGTAGAATCATTGGTACTTAAATCACGTTCAAAATATTTTTTCTTTTGAAAATTTGGATTTCTGGTAGTACTGATCGACCATGCACAAGGCCTGGTCAACCATCTAGGTCAAGAAGGGTGAAAATATGGTTTGTGTACAATCCCGATCAACCACCACCAAGGGTCGGTTGACTGGCATGAAAATAAGATTCTTAGAATGTTAAAAATACATTAGGCAGTCATCCAACATCATTGGGTGGTTGACCGATAGGCATTTTACTAGTTGAAAATTTGAACATTTTTTTATTTTTCTTGCATCATTTTTCACAATTAATCATTTCCAAATATTCCTAAATGATTTCTTATTTATTGGTAATTTTTTGGAAAGAGTTTTATGCAAAAAATTTTTTTAATTAAAATAAACTTTCTAATATATTATTAAATCCATCAGATTTCCAGATTGATCTTAAATGTTTAAAATTCTTTTAGGTATCTTTGACTAGCACCTATATATTAGGATCACATTTTTGAATTGATTCAAATGTATCATTAGGCTTATATGTGTCCATATTTATTGATATATTTGAATTTAAATAGTCTAAATCAATAGTTTCTTGTGGTCAAGTATTAGGGCAGATTTGGGAGGATTTCGATGAGATTTTATGACTATTGGGGACATTTGAAAAATACCTCATTAAATATCACAAATGTTATAAGAAAAATAACAAGAAATATCAGTCAAAAAATCTCTAAAAACTTGATAAAAAAATTTCTTAACTTTCAAGAGAAACATAGTGGAAAATTTCTCGTGAAATCCCTAGTCGTTCTTGAGGAAAATTATTAGGTAATTTGCGTGTTGATGAATCAACTATATTGTGATCAACATCTCTAGATTCAAACTTGATTCTAATTGGGATATTCACCTAAATTTTTGGTAAGATTGTTATACATTTGATAAAGAATTATTCATGATTTATTGGCATTATATCTTCATACGAAATCAAAATTGATTTGTGATATAATCTGTGAAATCTATTAATTTTTTTGGTAATTGTTCTAATTAAAATCAATCTTATTATTTAATCTATAAATTCTCAAGTTTGAGAAAGTAATATTCATTTGTGTTTAAATTATTGAGATATATTTGGCTAAAAATATGTTTTGATTCAAACTCGTTAAGTACTCACACGCTATGCAAGTGTTTTAGAACATTCTTAAGTAAAATGGTTTGTTGAATCAAATTGATCTTGATTTGGAATTCATGTGAAATTAGTTTGATTTTATTTTTTAAAATTTCAGAATCATACTTCTTGAGTATTACCTTATATTAAAGTTTCATTGTTGAAGTAATTTATTCAAATTGACATCTAAAGTTTCTAATTCTTGTCAATTTGAATAAATCATAATTTTACATTAATAATTGTTATATTATCTTTAATTTGTTAACCATTTGAAGAGATATAATTATTGATCAAGCTTTAGAAAAATAAGTCTGAATAAAAAAATATGATAAAAATCAGATTTGGAAAACCTGCGAAACCCTAACACATAAGTGTGTATTTTCTGGTTGTCTAATTATTCGCTTGTTCTTTGTTCTCACTCTTGTACTTAAAATTGTATGTTAACCTTATATGTTTTGATGAAACAATTAACTTGTATGTTTTAAGAAACTAATAAATTTATTGAATATTTCAGATTTTAGTTCCGATGCTTGAATGCGAAAAAGATTGACTTTATGAAAATGAATGATAAAGATCGTTATGGTTGCAATGAAGAAATTGAAGATGTTTTGGATAAGAATAATTTTTTTGTATTACTAGGTAAAACAACTCAATTATTCTTAAACTCCTTATGTAACTCAATTAGGATAACACATGACGCTTGAAATTAACCTGAGATATTTTTAAAGTGGTCACAATCGATAAATTTATGTGAAAAATATATTTTCCTATGTATTCGATCAGAAATCATTTGAAAATTGCAAAAATTACGAAAAATAGCATAAACAATTGACTGACCTATCAAACGGTCAACCGGTTGATTCAGGATACTCTAAAATGAGGTTTAGGCTATTCGGTCAATTGAAGGGTTGAATGGTTGATTCAGAGTCTAATTGTTTTGCTATTCAGTGGACTAAAGGGTTGGATTTTGGATTCAGTGCCTAATTCGGTTGACTGATGTGTGTTACGATGGCTAGAAAATTAAACGTTAGAGCCTGACTGGTCGACTTACCTGGGAATTGGTCAATCGATTTGTTTTCTTTTCAACTTTGACCAGAATGTTTTTCAAAAAACTTCCACCCATTTTTTTAAACTTTTGAACGTTGGAAAATATTATTTTAATGGGGTTGAACTAATTGTCAATGATATATCGTATATTTTGAAGATCTTATTATTTATTCCATATATTCTTTGATTTTGTGATTTATACCGAGAAAACATCTTTCCATCCTTATTAGTTTTAAATTAAAATATTTTTGGGACTAAATTGTAAATTTTAAAATACTATTCTTGGTCAAATATAGATGTTATAAGTATATCTTATATATGGATTCTATATATGGTATTTTTTAGAATATCTTTTGAAATATAGCCGTTATAGGCATTGTTTGAAATTTCTATATATTGACCTATTTTCACTTTAAAGTAATCAAGAATACAAAACATTTTAGATTTCTAAAAGAGAGAGTTTATAGTTTTTCGATTTTTTTTTGAGAGAATTTTTTTTAAAGATTCCTGATCGAAGAAAGGTCTATCATTGCAAAAACTGGGTTTGATTTTATTTACATTTTTCTTGTGGAAATATCGATGAGATCGTTCTCACTTGCTTACTCAAAATTATTGTGCTTTATGTGATTCATATCTAAACTTTTTAGCTTATAATATTTGTTATACTAAAATCATTTTTGTTTTTGAATATATTGAAAATCTTTTAAAACGATTTTTTTTTTTTTAATTTGGTTGAAAAAGTATTTGTTCTTAATTTGCAGAAAAAAAAAAATAGATTTAGTTTCTCACACATGTCTATCACAAGTATTTGGGCCATTAATTGAGTTTACTTTTAATTGATATGATAGAAGCTCATGTGAAATGAAACATTATTCTTTGTACTAGTGAGTTTGATTGGGCATAAAGGGACGTTGCCTAATAAGAGACAAAGGTTAGTCCTGAGCTTGAAAAAATTATTGTTGTAATGGTTTTTTGATTCCTTCTTGGGAAAGGGATCAAGTGTGGTACTGGATTGCGAATTCCTTGAGGAAACTCAAGGGAGTAGACGTAGGCAAGAATAGCTTGCCGAACCATTATAAATTTACATGTCAATTTCTCTATCCTTTATCTGTTTGGTTGTGTATCTGGTAATTCATGTTTCTGCTTAATAACAATATAATAATTGGTTAGGAAAATTAAAGTTATTTGTTAAAAAATTATAACTACCTGATTCATCCTCTCTTGGGTAGATCTTTAGACCAACATTGTATATCTATCATATTGAGTGACATCGTATTAGAGCACAAACACTGTATAATTATTGATGTTGTATTTCTATAGAAAGTGTTTAGAAGTTTTGTCGTGTTTTGTGTTTTAGAATACAAAACCAATTGTTTTAGTAAGCTCGTTTACTCATCTGAGTGAATTGCCTTGAGAAAGTTTCGTATTTTAATTTGATTGTGTTCGTATGAAGAAAACTCGCCATGAACCTGAACTAAAATAAATTATCAAGAGTCTTCGTGGAACCAAATGAGGTGTCTTTAGAGTGTCGACTTGATCTCTCAAGTGAATATGAACGTGTGAACAAAATGCGAGAGAGTGAATCTGGGTAGTGGAGTTTAATTTGGCTCAAGAAAGTGATTAGAAATTCTAAGAGAATGAATCTTAATAAGTGTAAGGGTTTGGTTCTCATTTGGAAAAAGATTAGTAAATTAGTGAAATTAGAACTCTCTGTGGGAGCTTAGAGGAGTAGATGTAAGCAAAAAATCTTGAGAACTACTATAAATCCTTGTGTCTTTTTTGTGTGATTTTATTTATCTCTTAATCCCCTTGGTTGTTGCATTTTGTAATTATGATTATATATCTATTGCATACTTATACTAATTGTACGAAAGAAGCGTTTGCGGATTTTTTTAAATAAGGACAAACAGGTCAAAAGTTTTTTAAAAGCCAATTCACCCCTCCTCTTGGATCATCTCTGGGCCAACAAATCCTATTTTACCATCCCATAAAATTAATTGATTTTACAATATTAATTAACATCTATCGTGAGTAAAATTGAATTTTAATTATTTGTCTAAAGTACCCTTTAGGAAAACGTGGGCTTAATTGAGCATCTTTGGGTGGACGATTGGCGCTTCAGTTTCCTTGAGTTTAAAATAACATTTTTATGCTTTTGCATCAAAAAAAGTTTTTTTTGGATTTTTTTTTTCGAAAAATGTGGCTATTTTTCCCTTGGGGCCACTGAAAAAATTTAAAATCCTAATTCAAAAAAGAATGTTACTTTTAATCATGTGACTGTTTTGAACATGATAAAATGAGGTGTCTACGACTGTATTTTTTTTGTCATGTGGCCTTTAGATTATGGGACAAAGATAGGATATATACTCTATTTTTTTATATCTCTTCAACTGAATGAATGACGACAGACTTCTAGTTTGCCTACGTATCTTTATATTGGCAAGAATTAGGTCAAAACGTAGTTCGAAATAAAATTCATGTATAATGAATGAGATTGTTCTGCCTTCTAAGGTGGGGAAATGATATGCGTGCATGATGCTTGAGGTGTAGCCCTTATAACTGGTTTAATGAAATTGATCCAGGTAACATGTACCCTAGCCTAAGGTTGCTGAAATAGGTGAGGTATAACTCGTCATGAAAATCGATCTTGAGGCAAAGTGTATCATAACTCATGCCTGGGGGTTAATTTGTTAATGTTGGAAAATATACCACTATTAACGTGGAAGGTAAAATAGTCTCGTTACAAGAACCATATCGATATTTTAAAATGTATCTCAACCTAAGGTTTGGGGTGATGAATGAGGAGACGTGTTGCATCAAGTGACCAACTACGTAGGGTTGCCTAAATACCCTGGCTTTTGCCAAAGATTAGGTCGTGCATAGTTCAAGTTGAAAGTATGTATCATGAAACTAATTAAGAAAGCCTTTTGAGGTTAATCTTAAAATACTTAGTCATTTAAAAGCTAGGGAGTTTGGTAATATGAGAGACAAATAATTCTAAAAGGAGTAACTAACCCATGTATGATAATTGTAAAATGTATGATAAAGGACTGTAAAAAGTGCCACAACCAATGGTTGGGGTACTGTAGTAGAACGAACGAACCTTGGCATTGTCAAAGATTAGTTCACCCGTGCGTGACATTTGATCAACCATTTTATGAAAGGTAAATGTAAGGTTTAACCTCATGTGGGGTTAGAATAAAAAAAAAAACAGGGTAAAATGTGCCCCAGTTCATATGTTGGGGTAAAATGATCCATGTAGGATGAACATTGGTTTATCCACGTAAGATTTATGGTTGTAGGATATATCCTACCTATGGTTTGGTGCTATAGTTGAGTGACTAAACCCTGGTGGGTTGCCTACGTACTTTGGTATTGCCAACGATCAGGTTAGGCGTAGTTCCGAACGAATGCCGACATGACACAACTAATTTAATCATCTTAGAGTCATGTGGTTTTTGTAATACCCCGAAAAATTAATATTTTGAAAATATTATTTTATATAAATTTAATATTTTTGGATTTATTTTGTATTATATGAAAATTTGTGGTACAAATATCTATTGATAATTTTTGGGAGTTGAATGTTAATTTTAAATTGACTATTAAAAGTTTTGGGATCATTGTGATATTTAAAATATACTTTTAAGAGTTTTGGGGTATAATTAATATTTTTTTATTTCAAGAGGGATATTAGTGTAAATAAATAATATATATATATATATATATATATATAAAGTGATGTATTGTTAACAACACAATTGATAAATGGTGCATATGTGCAACGTGTGTGTATTTGTGTGTGTGTGTATATATATATATTACGAATAACACTTAGAGGGATATAGAAATATATTAAGAATATCAGCAAGATAATAAGTTACGTTATTATATATTCGGATGTTCTGGTTTAGATTTCGGCCTCGGATTCCAGGAAAAATTTCTAACTCTTTTAATATATGTATTTAATTTTTCTATTGTGAGATTTATGTTATTATTGTTATTAAATTTTAACTATTAATTTTTATGAAATAATTATAATTATGTGAAAATCATACTTATGTGTTTATGTGGTATATCAATTAAATACATGTATTAGAGGGGTTGGCATTCTACAGAGCGTTGGCTTACAATCCCATAGTTTTGATTGCAGGGTTGGTGAGAATGAAATGGCACTGGAAATTTTATTTGGATTTCTAGTTAATTTGTAATAGTTGTAATTATTATTTACATTTGTGACATTCACTCGATAATTCAATAATTATAATTATCGTTGTTATAGTGTAAAACAAATCTTGGATTTTTATAGAATGAAATATTGGTTATTCAGTTTTAGTTTTAATTCTCCAAAGGGGGAAAGCGCATGACGACCCTGGAAAATCAGGCCGTGACAGAGTGGTATTGGAGCGAAATTATTAATAATTCTAATTTATTTATAAATGGTGTAATGTTTGGGATAGAATTCTCCTTGGGAGGAACCTAGTAGTGACCTTGGGAAACTGGGTCATTACAGTTTTGTCATCTGAGAGCCAAACAAATTAAGCAAATGGTTTTTATGAGAGTAAATGCAATTGGGCCATTATCTTTATAAGAGCCGAGGTAGTTGGGTTATTGGTCTTTATGAGAGATAATATTGGGCCATTGGTCTTCATGGGAGTCAAGGTGATTGGGACATTACTCTTTATGAGAGCCAAGGCGGTTAAATCATTGGTCTTTATGAAAGTCCATGCAATTAAGCCATTGGTCTTGATAAGAGCCAATGCAATTAAGTTATTGGTCCTTATAAGAGCCAAGGAAGTTGATGTTCTATGAAAATCAAGTGATTTAAACCGTTGGTTGTCTTAACAATAATTTTCCTGCAATTTTCCTCCCCATTTTGCAATCTAATTTTCCTTTAAATATGTACGGTGTAATATCAATTCATTTACACTTTACTTTATAATTATCAATCTCTACCGATTCCTAACATTAAACAATCTATAGTAGTCTATAATTTTCTTTTTGTGATTGAACAAGATGAGTAACAGAATCTACCGCAATGACTACGGTGAATATTTGTTGTTAATGATTTCTAATATTTTGTTATTATTGTTGTTTCTTGATTGATGATTAATATTTGTTCAGGTCATCTTGGTGAGCATTAGTATCTTAATGTCTGGTTTTTGTATCGAAGGAATTGGAGGATTTAAAAGATATAGAAGATGAAACTAGATTGTCAATTTTGCAAGGACGGATTGTTATTTTAGTAAAAATGTGACCATTTTATCGAACTGACTCTACGGTATGAAACATTCACCAAGCACTTCTTTTGTAGCATGAAAGAGAGATCTTAACTTGCATAATTTACTGTGAATATGAGGCATCTATTGAGAAAGTGACAACGATGGTCTTTATATAGAATTGTTAGATGAGACTCATGGTAGGCAGAAGTACTTCTCGAAATCGTTGAACAACACGCAGCTTCAATGGTGCACAAGGGTTGGGACTATTTCTGTAATGTCCTGTTCGAAGATTGTCTTGATTATTTGGTTTTGGAGCATGCGAGGTTGAACACAGATATTTGAGAATGAAGGTTTGTTGATCCAACCAATTAATTCACAAGATTTCCAAAATTGTGTTTCGTATTAGTTGTTATTTATAATCTGCTATATGCTAGTTTTGTTTTTGACTACTTGTACTGTAAACTTTATTTTCGTTCAAGTTGCCATATGTTTCCCATGTTGAACCTTTATTAATTATGTCAGTCATTTTTAGACTTTACCGATTTTACTAACCATGATACCGATTTCATTCTTAACATATATGTAATTAACTGAACACATAAAATTTGTTACATGTATTTAGTTAGATATTATGTTTGGGATTCAATAATTAAAAAAAAAATAAGTTGAACAAGATATTTCACAAATGTAAAGAATCCATTGCAAACAAATAAAAATGAATCATGAGTTATAATACTGTATGGATAATACATAAACACATAGAGAAAAAAAATACAAGAAATGCGTTATACTAATATTATATTTGTCTTGAGAGTAAATCTCATAGCAGTTTGTTTTTGTTCTCAGGATAGTTATTCGTAATCTATAGTTCTTTATATTGCCTTTCAGCTTTGTTTTTTTCTTTCTCTCATCTATCGGTTCCTTGTTCTCATACCAGTAACTACCCACACGAAATTTTTCAGCGTCTCGTGATACTTTCTATTCTTATGCAAGTATTGTTGATATACTTCCTTTAATTGGTATCCCATTTTATTAGCATAGAAGGAGATACACACTACTTTAATATACAACAAAAATGATCTTTTGATTTAGGATTCCAGTTGTATATATAGCCAACACAATAATTAAAGCAATACTTTATGTGCAAAGGTTAAACATAGGGGACAAAATTTAAAAAAAAATAATAGAAACAGGTACAATAAACCCTAACACTCCTTATTCCAAAGTGTCAATCAACCTTCTTAAAGACTGAGCCCACTTGTCAAACCATCCCTGACAAAACATGTCCTGAAATGACAATTAACCCTTATAAAGGTTGAGCTGACCTGTCAAATCATCCCTAACAAAGCATGTCACGAAATGTCAATCAACATTGAAACGCCCTCATAGAGGCTGAGCCAACTTGTCAAATCATCCCTAACAAAGCATGTCACGAAATGTCAATCAACATTAAAAGGCATACCCCAAAATGTCAATCATCCTTGATAAAGGTTGAGCTAACCTATCAGATCATCCCTAACAAAGTATGCCACGCAATGTCAATCAACACGGAAAATCTTTACCCCAAAATATCAATCAACATGAACTTGTGTTCTTGTCATTAAGAAATACACGCTACTATATATACCCATTTTTTAGAATCTTTTAATTATATAATTTTCGCGATATGTCATCAAATAGTATTTCAAGTGAAGAAAACTCGAACGGTGTTTGGGGTTGGCCCGGACCTTGAAAGCACTTATTATTGTTGAAACCAAGGTTTTGATGATCAATTAAGTATTCCTGTTTTTGGTTGAACTAATAATTTTATTCAGTATTTCAGATTTATAGTTCCATGTTTTTTATTAAGAAGAAGAAATATTGCAGAAAATATAAAGGGTGCAAGATGGACATGATGAAAACTAAAGAGTTTTGAACATGCTGAAGAAAACTAGGTTAAAAAACTCTTTACATATATACTCTTAATTCAACCTGAATTAGGACACTTAAAATGAATTAATCTTATGTATGTCTTGATAAGAAGTTATAAGTTTAAGATCCTAAAATGAGATTTTTTATGTGCTCCTTATGTGATATGGTTTTGAGAAATGACGTAAGTGAAAAATGTGTTTTAAATTATAAAATGTTAAGTTTTCAGGTTAGTTCGGTCAACCAGCAAAAGGGTCAGTCAACTTATCAAAACAATGTATTTTGGGAGTAGAAATAGAGTCTTATTGATCCAATCGGTCAACCAAGAAAAGGGGTTGGTCAACCAATTGAAATAGTGGTTGAAATGAGTAAAAGAGTGATGAGTCTAATCAATTCGGTCAATCGATAGGTTCAGGTCGGTCAACCAAATGATACGTGGTTAAATTGAAGAAATTAGGAAAGCCATTGATCGGGTCGGTCAACTAACAAAATGGGTCAGTCAACCGACATGGTAAAAGGCCAATGGTTATTTCAGCTTTGGCACAAGGCGGTTTGACCAAGGTTGAGGGCTAGTCAACCGACTATTTCAGTCAATATTTTGACTGATTTGATTTCTTGGTAAAAAACTATTCGCTTTTTATGATTCCAAGATAGGTATTTGGGGGATTTGAGTGTAATGCCAATATGCATGACTTATTATGTGATCCCTATTGATTTGGTGTATATATTTCAATATTCTCCTAATTAAAGTGATTTAATACTTCCTATTCTTATAAATTTCAAATTGAAAAGGTTTTATGGGACTAAATGCATGTTTCAAAGAATATTTTTAAATCAATATACCTATATTGATAGGATATATTATATGGGGTCTTAGAGTATCATTTTATTTCATATCTTTAAAAAAACTAGTTATTGGAGAGCTAGTTCAAGGTTTATTTAATAAGACATACAGGAATGAGATTAAATACATCAAGAACATCATTTTTGAGCTTTTATAAGAGTGATATTATTGCTGAGATTTTTACGAGAGATTATATTCAAGTTCTTGATTTAAAGTGCATGGTATTGGTGTCACCGATTTGAGTTCTAATTGCGATATTTTTCTTGTCTTCGGTGTTTCCCAGTGAGATCCTTCAAAGTCTTGTTATTTTCTTTCTAAGATATATTTATATTAATTGTTTGCTTTAGGATTGTTTAGAAAATCGTTTTGGACTTAAAAGTATAAAAATATTTTAAACAGTTTTTTGTTTGATTATCTAATTACGTGTTTAATTTGTGCTACCCACTTTATTATTTAATTAAATTTTGTTTATCTTACATTGTATCTATCACGTAGTAATTATTTAAGCCATTAATTGAGTATATTCATATTGAGGTGGTAGAAACTCCTTGTGGAAAGAAACTTACATTTTTTGTTTTTATGAGTTTGAGAGGATTAGACACGTTTGGGACAATATCTAATTAGGGTAGCTAGATTTTGATCTTTTTTCTGTGAAAAAAATAAGGTTTGATCTTTGTCCTGCAAAAATATTAGGTTATTTTTTTCCCTTAAAAAGAACTAGGTCTTAATTCAGCCTATAATCGAATTAAAGAGTGAATTGTAAAGGTTCGTCCTAAACATGTGAAAAGAATAAGTGAGAGAGTGTTAGGTTGATTTTTAGCTTGTAAAAATAATCAGAATATCGTAAAGATTGATTCTAAGTCTGTGAAAAGAATTGAGAATTGTAAGGGTTTGGTCCTACCTGGTAAAGGAATCAAGGGGTTTAGTGGATTCCGAATCTCCACGGAGCTCGGGGGACTGGACGTAGATAAGAGTAGCTTGTCAAATCAAAATAATTTCTTGTCTGTTGTATTATTTATTTTCATATATTGTGTTTGGTCATGCATTTTGTATTAAACACATTTTCGCTGCGTAACAAGATAATAATTTATTAGGGAAATTGATTATTTGTGTTTAAAGAACTTAATTGTTTAAATTTAGTAACTACCCAATTCACCCCCCTCTTCAGTAACTCTTTGGACTAACAATCATGTTGGGTTCTTGTTGGCCTAGTGTGCTACCCAAGAGGGGGTGAATTGGGTAGTTATAAAAATTTAAACAATTAAAACTTTCAACACTTAATTTATCAAATAATTAATTTATCCTAAATAAATTATTATCTTCGTTACGCAGCGGATAAGTGTTTATATTCTAAGTACACACCTAAACAAAATATGATAAAAATAATAAAGTAGCACACCAAGATATATCTTGATTTAGTAAACTAGCATTGCCTAATCCAATCCCCCGAGCTCTACAGAGATTCACAACCACTAATCCCTTGATCCCTTTACTAGGTAGAACCAAACCCTTACAATTTTCCTTTTCTCAAGTTAAGGAAAAACCTTATCTTTTTACCAGGTTAAAGACTAACTAAATTCTATTACAAGAAGAATCATCTCCTAATCTTTTTACAAGCAAAAGATTAAACTTAATCCTTTTGCAGGCTAAAGATCAAACCTCACAACTCTTACAAGTATCATTTTCACAAGTAAGGATGAAACATTCACAATTCACGTAATTCCATTCAGGAAGAATCACAACCTAATTCTTTTCAAGGGAAAATAATAACCTAACATTTTTATACCTTAGGAAAATATCACCCTAATCTTTTTATCAAAAAATAGTAAAACCAAGCTACCCTGACTAAACACCGGCCCAATCGTGTCTAATCCACTTAAACTCACAAATACAAAAATTTATGACTTTCTTCCCACAAAGCGTTTCTACCACCTCAAAACAAATATACTCGATTAATATCCCGAAATTTACTACATGATAGATACTAGGGGTATTTAAAAAACTGGAAAACCGAAAAATCAAACCAAATCGACAAAAAAAACCGAAATAAACCATCCCTGCAAAAAACCCTGCCTGGACGATTTTTTTTTCTCAAAAAACCGTACCTCGGTTCGGTTGGCAGGTTCAAGAGCTGTGAACCGCAGTTCAGACCGTGCCAAACCGCACTTGTAAAACAACATCGTTTTACAATTATATATATATACAATAACAAACCCTATTTCCTTCATTCCTCGCAATTTTGCTGCCGCCTCTTGCCTCACTCTCTCAAGGAGCGATCTGAACCTCATTTTGCCCTTTGTTCCAGATCCAGCTCTCCCTCCTTATTCCAACCGCAAGCAACAACAACTCTCCCTCCTCAACCATCGTCGTCATAATCGTCAAATTGCCCTTCTTTCCAGATCCAGATCCAGCTCTCCCTCCTCAACCATAGTCATCGTAATCATTGAATCGCAGTTCTCGTTCGTTGTCGCTGGCTCATTGCCAGCAGATCTCAAATCCTCAATCGTCGTTGCAGCTCTCAATTCTTCCATCGCGTCGCAGCCCTCAAATCGTCAATCGCCTTTATAGATTCGTTTCGTCCTCATAAATCCGCCATCGCCTTAGCAGATCTGGTATGTTTTCTTCATCTTTTCTATATGTTAATGAATTACCTATTATGTAATGGCCATGAAACTTGTTTTCAATTTTTGTGTTTTATTTTTCCTTTTGTTCGTTTTTGGTTCAGTTGCTTGATTTTTTATTTTTATTTTGCAATTGCGATTGTTCTTGTTCCTCTTCCTCCCCGTCCCAAACCAACCGCACCGAAAATGACAAAAACCGCATGGTCGATTGTTTCTCTGTACAAAAACTGCACCGTTAGGGAGCGGTTTCCACCACAGAGAAACTGAGGACCTCGGTTCAGGGACCAAAAATCTCCAAAACCGCGTCGAACCGCACCGTGTACACCCCTAATAGATACAATGTGAGGCAAACTAATATTTGATTATAAATAAGTGTGGATAGCACAAATTGAAACACGTAATTATATAAACACACAAAATCATTTTTTTTTTTTTTTTACTCTCTTAAATTTGAAAACGATTTTTCAACAAACTTAACAACCAAAAAAATATAATAATTTGAAATCACAATAAGGAATAATAGCTTGGAAAGATCTCACTGGAATAATACCGAAGAATGTAAATAAAATCGCAAGACAGCACAAATCGGTGAACCAAAAAAAATCAGTGTTTTAGATCAAGAACGTAACATAATATCTCTCTCAAACGAATCTCAACAGAATGATAACTTTTAGACTCTGGTGGTAACGCAAGCCTGTAAGCTATCGTGCCAACCCGATCTAAAATTTCATATGGTTTGATGTATCTTGGAGTCAACTTTCCTTTCTTCCTGAACCTCATTATGCCCTTCCACAGGGATCTACGCAAAACATATAATCACACATGTAAACTTCTAACTCTCGCCTACACTGATCAACATGACTCTTTTACCGACTCTAAGCAACCTTCAATCTTTCCTGATTCACCTTTACTTTGTCTGTTGTCATTTAGGCTATATCTGGCATCAATAGTTTCTGTTTTCCTACTTTAGTTCAGTCTGTTGGACTGGAGTCCTACATCTCCTGCCACATAACGCTTCATACAATGCTATTTCGATTGCCAAATGGTAGTTGTGATTATAGGAAAATTTCATAATCGCCAAATGATCCTTCTAGCTACTCGGAAATTCCAGAACACAACCCCCTCAACATATTTTCCAATGTCTGAATCGTACGCTTTGATCGACCGTCAGTCTGAGGATGACAAGCAGTACTAAATTTTAGCTTGGTACCTAAAGCAGTTTAGAGACTCGGCCAGAACTTCGAAGTAAACCTCGGATCTCTGTCCGACACTATGGAAACCGGTGCACCATATAACCGAACAATCTGATAATTGGGCATACTTATCCAGAGAGTACGTTATCTTTACGGCCAGAAAATGAGTAGATTTAATAAGCCTATCAATTATTACCCATATATAATTATGCCCCTTTTTTAGTACGGGGTAATCCCAAAACAAAATCCCTCCCGATATGCTCTAATTTTTACTTTGGAATAGGTAGAGGTTGCAGCAATCCACTTGGACGTTGGTGCTCAATCTTAACTTGTTGACAAACAAGACAACTGGCAACAAATTTTGCGATTTCCCATTTTATTCCGATCTACCAATAATGTTCTCACAAATCGTGATACATTTTGTTACTGCCTGGATGCATCGCGTACACTGAGCTATGCGCTTCCTCCAAGACATCCCTTTTCAAATTGACGTCATCAGACACACACAACCTATTTCCAAACATCAAAACTTCATCACTATCCCTGACATGATAGTCAGCTCTGCGACTATTTTTCACCTTATCCCGAATCCTCTCCAATTGAATGTCTGACTTTTGCACTTCCATAATACGGTCAACCAACGTCGGCCTCAAATTTAAAGTCGCAAACAATGCTACCGTCTGACCAACCTCTAACTGAACTCGCAATGATCTCAATTCGATATACAGATTAGCAGGAATAACTTGAATGTGTACGACCAAACCCGCCGATTTCCGACTCAACGCATCCACTACAACATTAGCTTTCCCTGGATGATAGTGGATGGTACAATTATAGTCCTTGATCACTTTATCCAACGCCTCTAACTCAGATTTAGCTCCTTTTGAGTAAACAAATACTTCAAACTCTGGTGGTCGATGCATTTTTCATGAGTCTCGCCATACAATTAGTGCCTCCAAATCTTTAGGGCGAACAATCGCTGCCAACTCCAAATCATGCGTCGGGTAATTACGCTCATGGTTCTTCAATTGCTGAGATGCATATGCTATTACATGACCATGTTGTATCAAAACACATCCTAGCCCTTGGTGTGACGCATCGCTATAAATCACGAAACCACCTTCTTCTGATGGGAGGGACAATATTAGCACCGATATCAATCTTCCTTTCAGCTCTTGAAAACTTTGTTCATATTTATCGGTCCACTCAAACTTGGATTCCTTTAATTGCCATGTCACCCACGTTCCTATCTCCTTGTCTCCGGTATACATGCATTTCATATTGGGAAGGGAAAAAATAGAGAAAAATCAAGAGAAAACAGAGTAGTGAGAGAGAGATCCAGCGGTGTGTGATCGGTTTGACAACACGACGGTGTGTGTGTGCCGCGGCTGTGTAGGTGTGCGTAGGTGACCGTCGTTTAGTCGACGGTGGTGGGGGAGTCGCCGACGGTGATCGACATACATGGGTGTGCTCGTTGTTGTTCACCGGTAGTGGATGGTCGGTCATGGAGGTGTGCCGGCAAGTTCGTCGTCTAATTGTGTGAGTTTCTCTGTGTGTGTGTCTCCGTCGTTCAACATGTGTGTGGGCGTGGGTGTGCTCGTCGTTGATCGCCAGAGTCGTCGCCGGCGGTAATTTAGAGAGAGAAAACTCGCTGACGACGAGAATTCAAAATAGAGAACCAAAACGCAGTGTGGTGTGTATGGATCGTGCACGTGTCTTGTCTTGGGATGGTGTGAGTTCATTTCGTCCAGTCAATAGTGGTGGCGGCGTGAATTTAGCCTACGGCGGTGTTGCCGTGTGTGTGTGTGTGTTGCGAATCAAATGATAGTGATTGTGGGTACATGTGTTTGGCGTTTGGGGGTGTGTATGTGTGTGTGGTTGGTTGTGATGACCGGCCGGTAGAGGTGGTAGACGAAGGTGGCGTGATCGGAGGTTCGTCGACGGCGGCTGTAGCAGAACAGACGCAGGAAGTGAAGAAGAAGCAGAACAGAAAAAGAAAAAAAAATGGAGAAGAAGAAAAAAAATTACGTAAACAACCCCAATAAAATCCAAAATCCATCTCGTGACCCGTGAACGATTCGGAACGGGTAACGTTTTTCATTAAGTTTATTTTAGTTTTGTTAAATTAAATTCTAGCATGAAAATTTTGTAACTGCAATAATAAATTTGGGACCGTTCGTATTACTAAATTTTATGCAGTAATTTTTAACGGAATGAAATTAACCGAATAATAATTTTACATAATAAAATGTGGGAACGGAAAATTGTGAAACTTAGGGCCTGCGTTTCATGATTAGATTATTTTAAAAATATTATTAATTTAGCCCCTATTACTATTAGATTTGCAGGCACCGGATGTCTCGGTAGAGAGTAGTCAGTGAAAGTTTTGCGGAGCGGATAGCCAAGTGAGTGTATTGTCTTCTAGTAAATTACATAATCTATTTTTATTTATATTATGGAAAAATGTGTTTAATTAAAACTGGACAAATTTGTAACTTATATGGATCAAGTGGTTTTGAATGTTTGTGAAATTGTGGATTTTGTTGATTTTTACAAAAAAATGTGGAAAAATGATATTTGAATTAAATCGGTTTTGGAGATAGAGGGTGTTTTTATTGAGTAGACTTTGCCGTAGCTTATGTCCTGTCCGGGAG
Source organism: Eucommia ulmoides (assembly GCA_016647705.1). Lineage (NCBI taxonomy): Eukaryota > Viridiplantae > Streptophyta > Magnoliopsida > Garryales > Eucommiaceae > Eucommia > Eucommia ulmoides. The sequence continues at coordinate 15,186,283 of CM028327.1, read as the reverse complement.
GGTTAGTCTGGCAGGAGGCTATTGATATTATATCATGTCCGGAGGGTTAGTCCGGCAGGAGGTTATTGATATTATGTCATGTCCGGAGGGTTAGTCCAGCAGGAGGTTATTTGACCAATTTGGGATGCAAACCCTACGGGTGGTATGATACCGTTGCAACTCCCGATCGTGAGGTTAAAACGATCCTATGGCTAGTCGAAGGGTGCGTGGTGTTTTGTTGTATATGGTGAACCGGTTGGATAAATGTATATATATTACTTTACACTGGATTGGTGTGTCCGTATATATATTGGTGTATTTATTGTTTTGGGTTGCTTTACACTATTTTGGTTAGATACAGTATTCCGGTGGATTTTTACTACTTGGTTGGAATATTATATATATGTATGAGTTTATTTCTTTGGTGATGGAAAACCTGAGTTTCCGTGTGGTATGTGTTCATTATATTCCATTAGTATTTGGTGGTTTAAATTGTCACGACCCATCTCGGACACCAGTCATACCAGGACCGGCGTGACGACAACATGACATCACCTCTTTTAAGTTTGGATCTTCTTTTACATTACAAAATTTCAATAATTTACTATACAATTCATTACACAATATATATACATAATATTTCTCTTTCATATTTATTCCTCTCTGACAGCTCGACTCAAATTATTTCCAGATGACTCCACCTAATGCCAGTGGGGGGCCGTCTCCTAAAAGTTCCACCTGCGAGTGTACTGCCTTCTTAGTAAAAACCATTTTTAACATAATAATAACACATTCTAAATAATACAACGTTCATATGGATCAAGCGTAAATATATATATATATATATCCACCACATAGTTGGTAAAATCTTCAATATCAAATGAGCAGTGTAAATAAATTTGCAAACAACCAAAAATCAATAATAAATCATCCAATATATATAAACACCCCAATTCATCCACACATCTCAATCCCATACCCACCGGCTAAGCCATAGTGATCGTTTTAACCTCACGATCGGGAGTTGTAATGGTACCGTAACCATCCGTAGGATATGCCTTCCTAGCGGACCTAACTACGCAGATCATCGCCAACCGGACGTCTCAGGAGGCCAATAATATAAATCACCACATAACGTCAATCACCATATAGTAACTATCCATCTGCCGGACCACTCTCCGGACAAATCATAATATAAACTATGGTATAGTCAATTCAATAATATTATCACCAAATCACAAATAATTATCCCTCTGTTGGACCACCCTCCGGACAGACCATAATAATAATCACCACTTCAATAATATCGACAAAATCACCATTTCATCAATACCGTCAAAATCACCCTTGTCAACCTCTTTTTTTTTTAACAAAACCCATTTTTTTATTAAAACCACCAAATCCAACAGATTATTTATAAAGTCTTTCTTTTTAAACCCAAACATTTCAATGGAAAACCATTTTACCAACTCACCCACAACTGGCTTGATCCATATAATTTATAAAATTCGTACGGTTAAATAAACACATATCTCATCATATTTATATGGAAAATAGTTTGGCAAGAAGGGCAGTACACTCACCTGATATCCGCTTTCGTAAACTTTAACCGACTATCCCATATCCGAACTCCGGTGCCTGCGAACCTAACGGTGACAGGGCCTAAATTAATATTTTTGTATAAAAAGAAACTAATCACGCCATGAAATCCTATTTTTCCTTCATTTCCTAGTTCCCATATTTTATTACGAAATATAACTATTCAACTAGTATCGCTTCGTTACGGTTTACTATTTATAAACTTTGTTCTTATAAACAATCTCAGGATTTATTATTTTCATTTTATTATTCTAAGGTTAGAAAACTAAATTTAGAATTCACAAAATAAATTAGAAAGGTTACCCGTTCCGAACCGATCGTGGATTTCTTTAATATTCCATGTATTTTTGATTCTGCTCCCCACCGCCTAAGCGACGTCCCACTGCCTAGGCGAACGAGTGGCTGCTTCTCCCTTTCTCTCAACTGCACTCTGCATTTTCACCGCCTGGTCGAAAATCCACCGCTTAGGCGACCGAGCTCCTTTACAGTTTCTGAGTTACACACTGACGACCTACCATCTAAGCGAGAAACTTCTGCCTAGGCGAACTTTCCCTCATTGTTGCACACTGATCGTCCACCGCCTAAGAGGATGCTCCTCCTCCCTTCTGCTCTGATTGAGATCTCAGTCACCTCTCTCCCTCTCTTCTCACCATCGACATCACACCCACACAATACAACACACCCAAACCTCTTAACCACACTCCCGCAGCATAGACAACACACACAAACCCACACAATCGCCGGCCATCGGACACTCACCAACGAACCCACCTTCACTTCTCTCTCTTCTCTGTTTTTCGACAACACACACACACACTCCGTTGCACGTACAGACGAACAGACACCCGCACACAGTCGCAAAATGAGCAATAACGAGCACACCGTCACACGCCCAGCCGACCGACGCTCCCTCTCACTAACTCTGGCAGTCACCACCACCAATTGCTCATACACAACCAACACCCACCAACCAATAACCAGCCAACAACCGACCACCACCCATATCTGGAATAAAACGGAAACAGACATGGAACGGGGTAGAAACAGAACAAAACAGTAACAAGGAACACACACACACACACCCACTTACTAGCGAAGAGGTATGCACACCGCAAGCCCACACACGCCGATGGAATGTGCAAACCCACCACCAGTGACCCTTCTCTCTCTCATTTCTCTTCCTTTCTCTCCCTTCCTTCTCTTCCTTTCTCTATCTTCCTTCTATTCCTTTATCTCTCTTCGGTTCCGGACCCTTCTTTCATCTCTATTCCTGTATGTGTATATATATATATACACGTGTGAAAGCTCACTCAACCGGACAAAGCCCATGCCTCCATCCATCGTCCAAATCACCCACTCCCAATCCTTATATATATATATATATATATATATTAAGATATTTTTATAATATTACACAAACCTCCCCTTATATTATGTTGTGGTAACAATTAAACCCAAATCTATGTTTTAATGTTTATAAAAATTTCAATACAACCCCCTAAAATTTTAATTCACATAATTAATATCGTAGTCTACCCAACATTTTCAAAATATTTTTAAAACACGACTTGAATTATTCATATATGAAAAGTCGGGGTCTTACATAAATACAGTATTTCTTTACAGTGGTAGCAGTTGAGAATTGGTTCCAACTATGATATATGATATTATTGTTATATTATTTCATTTCATTGGTGGCAGTAGAACTGGGTACGTGATGATATTATATAATATTTCAAAACATGGTATTTATTATTTATTGGTTTTAAATTGTGATATTTAAACTCTTATACTTGATTCATATAAATATTTTTATTATAAAGACAGTACACCAATAAAATATTTTAGTTTAAGGTACTACGACTAGGAGTTAGTCCACTACTGGCACTAGGAAGAGTCCGGAAGTAGTGTCATATTGGAGGTGAGTCGGTCGGATGTGAACCGTGGAAGGTTAAGGTATTTTCGTAGTTTTGGTTGTGGATTTTCGGGACAGGTATATATATATATATTTTACAGTAGCATGAGTGTGTATGTAAATATGTCTGATTGGATACTCTTGGGTTGGTTTGGTGATGCCCGGCCTTGGGTAACGGATGTCCAGGGTGAGGTGTGACAGAGCACTCCAATCAGTTGACCAATCATTTCAAAGATTTTTCATTGCCACTCTACTACGCCCATTCCTTTTTGGTCGGTTAACCGATTGATGTAGGATCTTCTATATTTTCTCCAAAACCTCAATGTTTTAATCATTTGACCAATCCTCCTGAGATCAATTGACTAATTGATGCTAGTTTCTCACTTTCTCAATTATTTCTGTTCCAAAACTCAACGTTTGATCTTGTTAACTGATTGTTTTTGTCGGTTAACTAAATTGACTCTAAACTTACACTTCAAACATTATTCTCACTTAGGTTAATTTTTCATTTTTTCAATTTCACATAGGAGCACATATTTAATCACTAATTAGGATCCTAAAATTCATTAATTCCAACACACAAAAATATAATTTATTCAATAGTATCATGTGTGATCCTAATTTGGGTTGCATTAAGAGCATAAGAGTATTGAGTTATTTTCATCTAATTTCTTTAGGATCATCAACACTTTTCATTTCTTAAATATCTATCTTTGCACCCTTGATATTTTTTCATGATACAATCTTTAAATATAACTCTTTTTCTGAAACACTCAACAAACTCATAAATTGTTTTGACCAAAAAGATAAATCTTTAATTGTTCATCAAAACATAGGGATCAACAATCTCCATCTTTTTTATGATGACAATTAACTTTGATGTATTCTTCAAAACAAAAATGTGACCACGTTCCCCTTAAATCTGAGGACGGGTATTTAACTCATTTGAGCACAATCATGAAGATAAATTCAAACAATTCAATAGATATTCAATAAAGCACAATTTAAGCAGTTCAACAAATATCTATCTTTAATTAGTGCAATGCTTAGGCGAACAAATTCATAAACATCAACTAACTTGTTTAAAGCTCAATATCACCATGATCTCTCCCTTTGTCAAACAAATTTCTCATTTAAACATCTAACAAATTCTCCCCCTTTGTCATCTCTAGAAGTGGGGACGGAGAACTAAAAACATTATTATAGGTAAATATCGTTATGTCTAGCTATACCTAAACCTCGAATAATTTTTATGAACTAATCTTCTGCTAAAGGTTTGGTAAAGATATCAACAAGTTGATCCGAGGTATTAATATACACAATAACTCCTTTTTTATTTATTTATTTAATTATAACATATTGTTGCCTCATTTATAAAAACTTATCCCCTATATAATTGTAAACAAACTAATTCATACTTAGGAGAATAAACCTGAGGCAATCAAAATATTTCAACATTGTGGCATGAAATCATATAATATTTTCCTTTTAGATAGAATTAAGAACCATTTAATCTTTAACGCACTAGGACATGAAACATATCTCAATAATAATCTATCAAATTCTCAATATAAATCTAGTGCATGCATAAACGTGGATAAGTGCATATTTATCTTATAAAAGTTCATCTCCATTTTAGATTAATAATCATTTACAAAATAGGAGATATTAGTTGTATGCCAAATACTTAATTCCTGTAAGAATATCCACATGCAATAGTATCAACAGATTGAAATGTTATATATATTCAGACAATCATATATATGGTATCATAAATAGATTAACGCGATTTCATAAAGTGATGCCAACCATGTGAGCTTAAATTTATACAATATACCGATAGGTAAGATCATGATTAATACTAATTTTATCAAACATTTCTTAGCAATAAATATTTCATCAATAAACTAGTATTAGCTTAATAATAGAATTCCACATAGGGGTATAATCAAAACATGATATTCATAGTGATGTGAGTCATTTTCTGTAAATTAGATGATAATTTCACATCACATAAATTTTTTACTTAATCATGGAAGAATGAGATTGTTTTACCACTGAGTTGAATGAAGATTCAACTCTAATCAATTATCTTCTTGAATCAACCTCGTTCTTATTCTTAACTAAAGTTTGAATTGTGATATGCATATTTGTTTCTCCTTGAATTATCATATAACCTGAAACTCTTTGAAACAAACTTGGAAGAAAATCATTAGTAGAGATCAAGTGAACATATATTTATCAATTATTCTCAAAATCATGCATGATCACTAACCAATTCCAAGCAATTTTGATCTTCTAAACCAATTGATCTAGATTAAGTCATCTCAAGTAACATGTTTCTTCTAATCATATTATCGATTTAAAAAAATACCAACAGATACATGATATGAATAATATAACCAAATTTGAAACAAACATGTTACAACACTTTAAATAAATGTGATTATCTGAATCACCATACAATGTTTCTAAGACAACAAATAAGCACATCATTTAGTATAAGTCTTAGAAACCATTGTCAACTTACCTATTTGGCATGTCGGAGACCTTCCTCTTTAACAAATTTAATGAATTTAAACTGCGAAGGGTGAGGAGTACCTCTTATATCTTTTGAGATGACTTTTTTTTTACCTCATTTGTACCAATGATTGATTTGGATGCATAATTTCTCTTGGCCTGTCCATATCCTCTAAGCCTTTGGTTGTTGCCATTTGATTAAATGATATTTCCATTTGCACGTGACACTCTTGGCTTCCTTGTGATATCCCATCTTGGCTTTAGTAAATCTTTCCTATTTGCATGTGTCGCTTAAGGATTCTTTGTAACTTTACATCTTGGCTTTGTTAAATCTTTTCACTTTGTACGTGTCGCTTGTGGATTCTTGGTGACTTCCCGTCTTGACTTTGATATAACATTTTTGTTTGTTCTTTATGGTTCAGTTCCGACATTATATAACTCTGCACAAGATATTTGCATAGCTCTCTTTCGTATCCATTTCATTTTGGATCCATTCTTGTTAGACATAAACTTAGGGTTCTTGAACGGATATGATACTTTAAAATATCCATCCCTATTGCAATAATAACATCTCAACTTTGATTGATTATCATAGATAGCACGAGAAGTAAAGCATGAATCATTCTTAATAATAACAATATTACAATCATTGCCTTGTGATGAAGGATGAGACGATAAAACATATCCACTTCGATAGATTGTTTGAAAAGATGAAGAAACATTCTTCAGAAGTTCTTGAAATAGACTTGACGTCGGATTTTGATTTTTCAAAATTTTTCTTAAGTAAATCGATATTTAATTTAAGATCTGACATTTGCCTAGAAATCATGTCAAAATCATTTTTTAAAACTCTGTTTTCATTTTCAAGAAAATTCACTTTAGAGATCAAATTATTAATTTCAAAAACGATATTCGAAAACTTTTTTGTTCCACAATAGTCATCCAGATGTACTTTAAATTTTTGAACACTTTTTCTTTCATTTTCAAAAGAATTTGTTTTTCTTTTTAAACTCAAATTTTCTTTAGCAAAAAGAAGTATGAGATAAAGTAATATTTCCATGACAATATGGACATTTTCATTATCATTATCTCCATCACTACTACTAATTCCACAAGAATCATAAATAACATTATTATATATGGATCTATCACCATCAAGAGAGGATACACCAAAAACATTTTCCATAGTGTGTTCCGCGTGATTGGTTTAGATAAAATTTTAAGCATATCGAGCTAAAATCAACTCTAATACTAATTGTTAGCCTACTGAGCTACCCAAGAGGGAGGTGAATTGGGTAGTTATAAAAATTTAAACAATTAAAACTTTCAACACTTAATTTATCAAATAATTAATTTATCCTAAATCAATTATTATCTTCATTACGCAACGGATAAATGTTTATATTCTAATTGCACATCCAAACAAAATGTGATAAAATAATAACAATGTAGTTGATAGGTGGAATTTGTCTATATATTTCCAAACCGATTTTGGTAGTTTTTGAGTGTTATTATACTGTTTTAATACGTTTTTATTTGTTTTGTTATAAATCAGGTGTTTGAGATGAAAAGGGATGAAAACGGTCTATAAACGAGTAAATCGGTTGGATGTCGGTGGAAGAGCGGTGAAAAAAAGTAAGCAAAAAGGTCATCCTGCAACTGCAGCCCACCGTTGTAGCGGTGAAACCACCGCTACAACGGTTAAATTACAAGATCAAGCAAACTATTTTTGCTTGACCACTGCTGCAACGGTGATTCCCACTGCTCCAGCGGTTCAACACCAGTTAGAATTAATATTTTGGGATATTTTCTTGATATTTTTTATCCCTTAATATATCTTCTATCAACCAAGAGAAGATCACAAAGCCAGGAATAATAAACGATCTCAGAGTAATTTTAGTGTCAGTTCTTCAGATAACGGCTAGTCTCCTTGTTTCTCTATTTATTTCTTAGTTTTGGTTGATAGTTTTATATATGTTTAGCTTGTATATTATTGTATATGTGGTTATGGCCATGAGAAACTAAACATATATTATCTAGGGAGCATTTTGTTTATAAAAACGTTGTTTAGTTGAATCTTTGTTTCGTTATCGGTTGTTTATCTTTATTCGATTGTGTTTACCGTTTTATTACAATCTTGATATGCTTGTTATGGTAGTAGGGTTGGTTTTGAGAATACAGGGCTTGACACTTGGGAGAGGCAACCCCGAATTCGGACTAGGGTTTAAACACAACGCGACAATCTAATAAAGTGTGCAATCCGTGAGGTTGGGATGAGACTCATGTGACCAAGTATGATATAGACGCTCGAGGGGGACTTCGGCGTTGACGTGAAGTCGCATATTCATTCACTTTACACTCGGAAAAGGTAGTGATTAAGATTTTAATACCTAGATTATCATATAGTGTGAATGTCATTAATGTAAACAAGATTGAATCGAACGTGTTTAAATGAACGAAGTTAATTCCATGACAATTTACTCCCTTAAAAGTCAATATTAGTATATTAGTTTAATTAATTTAGTTTAGTATATTATTTTATTAACAAAAAAAAAATATGAATTGAGTTGCCTAGATAAAGTTAGGTTATGACAATCGCGGTACTTAGCGACGATCTAATCCAATCCCTGTGGATACGACAACCCTTACTCTTCTCACTCTACTAAAACTTGACCCGTATACTTGCAGTGAAAGTAGCGACGTAATATTCTACTACCAGCAACACACTAAGATATATCTTGGTTCAATAAGTTAGCCTTACCTAATCCAATCCCCCGAGCTCTACGGAGATTCGCAACCACTAATCCCATGATCCATTTAGTAGGTAGGAACCAAACCCTTACAATATTTCTTTTCTGAGGTTAAGGAATAATATTATTTTTTTACCAGGCTAAAGATTAACCTAATTCTATTTTAGGATGAATCACCACATAATTCTTTTAGAGGCTAAAGATCAAACCTAATCCTTTTAGAGGCTAAAGATCAAACCTCACAACTCTCACAAGTATCCTTTTCATAGGTTAGAATGGAACCTTCACTCAATGCAATTCAAGAAGAATCAAAACCTAATTATTTTCAAGGAAAAAGAATAACCTAACTTTTTCATACCTTAGAAAAATATCAAACCCTAATATTTTTACCCGGAAAAGATTTGAACCTAGCTACTCTGACCAGACACCAGCCCAACCGTGTCTAATCTGCTCAAACTCACAAATACAAAAAATAATGAGTTTCTTCCCAGAAGGAGATTCTACTACCTCAATACAGTTATACTCGATTAATGTTCTGAAATTTACTACGTGATAGATACAATGTGAGGCAAATTGATATCTGATTCTATATAAGTGTGGGTAGCACAAATTAAAACACGTAATCAAATAAACACACAAAATCGTTTTAAAAAGAATTTTTATGCTCTTAAATTTGAAAACAATTTTGTAACGATCTTAACAATCAAACAAATATAATAATATGAAATCACAATAAAGAATAATAGCTTAGAAAGATCTCATCAGGATAACAACGAAGAATGTAAATAGAATCACAAGACAACACAAATTGGTAACGCTAAAACAATTAGTATTTTAGATCAAGATCGTGATACAATATCTCTCTCGAATGAATCTCAGTAGAATGATAACTCTTAGAAAAGCTTAGGAACTGATGTTCTTGATGTTATTTATCCAATTTTCGCAAGTCTAGTTATATAGAATAAGATCAAGCCTTCCAACAGCTAGTTTTTAAAAAGATATGCCTCTAAAAGGCACCTAAAGACCCCATATATCATATCCATTCAATTCTGGTGTATTTATCTTAAAAATAGCTTTTAAAACTCTCAATTAAGTTCATAAATTATTTCTCAATTAACAAAACCAAAGATAGGAAGTATTTAATAATCCAATTTGAGAAAATCATTTAATATGTGAACTAAATCAGTATAAAGTCAAAACATATGGACCATATCTTCCACAAGATCAAATCCCCTGAATCTCTCCCTTGGATTCATAAAAAATGGCTAGTGTTTTACCGAAACCCTGAAATCCTTGAGATCTCAACTGAAACAGTCGGTTAACTGAACCCTGGCCAGTCGCTTGACCGATTGATTCAGTGTGTAAGCCAGGCCAAAATCAAACGCCAGTCGCTTGATTGATTACTATCTAGTCGGTTGACTTATTGGTTTAGAGAGTTTTCCAGGCCAAACCCCAGCGCAGTCTGTCAACCAATTGCCCTTTAATCGGTTGACCGATTGTTTTAAAGACTTTTCACTGCGCCCATCAGTTGACCGATTCCTTCTTCGTCAGTTAACCGATTGATGCAGGATCTTCCATATTTTCTCTGAAACCTCACTGTTTCAATCAGTTGACCAATTAATGTTGGTTGGTCACTTTCTTACTTAATTTCTGTTCCAAAACTCAATGTTTGATCCTGTTAATCGATTGTTGTTCTCGGGTTACTAAATTAACTCTAAATTCAAACTTTAAACGTTACTCTCACTTAGGTCAATTTTTATTTTTTTAATTTCACATTGGAGCACATATTTAATCACTAATTAGGATCTTAAAATTCATCAAATAAAACACACAAAAAGATAACTTATTTAATAGTATCGTGTGTAATCCTAATTCGGGTTACATTAAGATTATAAGGGTATTGAGTTATTTTCACCTAAATTCTTCAGGATCTTCAACACTCTTCATTTCTTCAATGTCCATCTTTGTACCCTTGATATTTTCTTCATGATACTATCTTTAAATAGAATTTTTTTTTTCCAAAAACACTCAACAAACCCATGAGTTGTTTTCACCAAAAATATCAACTTTTAATTGTTCATCAAAACCTCGGAATCAATAGTTCTTAAATCATATTACGATAACTATTAGAGCGACCAAGACACTAGAAAGATTGTGGTGTTAGTCTTCGTCAAGAGTTGAAATACCGAGTAAAACAATCTAACGACCTTGTTAGTTGGTTGAGTAATATCAATGCACTAGTTCTACACCTTCTATCCATACAAATGTCTCAACAATGCTAGACCAATGGCACAACGAAATTAAAAAAACGATTACACATATTTGGGTAGAGAATAATTGAATGTTATTACAAAGAAGTCGATATTATCTACTTCATTTAGCCATCAAGATAGCCACAACGAGAAGCAGAGTACTTACTCCAATTGCATAGCACAACATCATGAGCAACAATAACAATATCTCAGAGGGATTCGTGTCTAACGAGGAATAAATAGACTTCCACAAATGTATTGTACCCCACAATTGTAATATGATAAGTCCCCATATTGTTTATGTATCATAATTTATTTCTTAGTTTGTATCTTAATATGCTATGTATCTTAATATTCTATGTATCTTAACGATTACAAAGTTGCCGGAAAAAAAAAGCACAACCTATTAAAGAACTCATCTAGGAAATTTTGATGATTTTTTAAAAATCATGCAGTAATTTATTTTCAGTGTTCTAAGTTGTGTTATGAAGTGTTATAAACAAATATTATGCGAAAAAAGATTGAGTCCATTTTAGTTACAAGTAGGTTACCGTTTGTGTGTTCGAAGTTGGGAAAAAAAAGCGTAACGGCGAAATAGCTCATCTATGCAACTTTGACAATTTTTAAAAAACCATGCAGTAATTTGTTTTTAATGTTCTAAGTTAGGTAAGGAATGTTATGAACAAAGATTATATGAAGAAATATTGGGTCCATTTCGTTTACATATAGGGTACCGTTTGTAAGTCCAAAGTTGCCTAGAAAACTGCATAACTAGTGATACAGCTCATCTTGGCAACTTTGACAATTTTTTTAAAAATCATGTAGTAATCTATTTTTTGTGTTATAAGTTGGTTTATAGAGTGTTATGAACAGATATTATGTAGAAAAAGATTGGATCCATTTTGGTTGCAAATAGGCTACCGTTTGTGGGCTCAAAGTTTCCAAAAAAAACAAACATTAGAACTAGCGAAATAGCTAATCTATGTAACTTTGATGATTTTTTAAAATTCATGTAGTAATTATTTTTAAGTAAGTTGTGTTATGGAGTGTTAATAACAGGATTATGTAAAAAAAGATTAGATCCATTTCGGTTATAAATCAACTACCGTTTGTGGGTACAAACTTGCCCAAAAAATTGCATAACCAGTGAAACATATTGTAACAAAATATACGGATCCAAGTTTTAACATAATATATATAATAAACATATGTCAAGCATAAATATTCAAAAATACAAAAATACATTACTAAAATTGAGTACCACAAGGAGGCCTCCTAATCACGCTTCTCCACCTCACAATGGGGTGTGGCTCTTACTCCTCTAAAAATCCATCAGCCGCTAGGGCCATCTGACTCGCCTGTGTATCCACTACCTCACTCTCGATCATATTAGTATGTGGTGGTTGAAAGAATAATGGATCTCTTATCTGTGATAGTTGTGTAATGTAGCCGATGTCTAAATCCACAAATGTCCACAGGACTAGTGACATGTAGCGTATATGTTCTTCAGATACAACTGGTTGTTTTGCTAAGAAGTCTAGCAAAGCAAGGTCGCCATCCTCTAAACGAGTAAAAAAAGGACCACTACTAGATGATGCACTAGCCTGGTAATTTAAAACACAGACAACTATGGATGGTGTAACTGAGAAGTCGATGCTTAAGCATTATCTTGTTGTGAGGTGTAAGGCATATGTTGATCAAAAAAAGTAAAGGTTGCAGGATGGAATACTACCTTTAGTACTAGTGCCGAAGGTTGGCATTGCAAGTCAAACACTGATTATAAACTACATGGGATAGATTATGGCATCATTGGTTCTACTGTCTGCTCACCTTGATAATATTGCAACGTAGCATTCCAAGTCGATAGCTCATTTTGCATGCGAGGAAGCAATGGTGGAAGTAGTGTTTCTGTTCTTACAATATCGTTTACTTGTGGTTGTACTGTGAGCATCCCTTGTCCTTGAAATAAAATATTTTTTATAAGTACAATTACACGACAAATGAATAATAACAAAAGGTGATATCATAATATGTATTACAACTTACCAATAGACGTGCCATAATTGTTGTTCCCCGAAAGTTGGTGTTTGGACAATGCAATCCATTACCAACAAACATACGTGTTACACGTTGATACCAAACATAATATGGATTATCATACAACATCAGTCGAAATATAGGATCTTCAGTAACTACTATCCCTAGTCTATTGTCCCTACTCTAGATGTAGGAACGGTATTCTTCAACCCAATAACAGCTTAATTGATTCATCAATTTATATGGTGAATGTCATCGTCCAAGGCAGAGGCAATAGGGATGGGCTCTCATAGACCAAACTATTGTCACCCATGATTAGATCGTTGCCACTCTTTCTTGTCAAAACATTAAAGTAGACAATTACTCTTCCTACTGCCACCACCTGTCATGCAATGCTTGGGGAAAGCCACAACAACGTCCACCATGTATGGACTCAATACAAACTACAATATACACATAAATAAATGATTGCACTAGTAATAATAAATAAATATAAAATCACTAGATTAGCACAAAATAAAGTTACATCATCATCTTTGAAATAGTTAAGCTGATCTTAATATGTAACTGGAATGTGGGTCGTAGTTTACTCCAAAAATAAAATATGTTGCGACCAACATCCATAAGGCCCGCGCGATAGTAGTATGTTCCCAAATGATAAATACCCTCACCCTCCCCCCCCTGGGGAAATCGTGAGTTGTGCTAATCTTGATCTAATTTGTGGAAAACACTCCCATTGCCCAAATCTGTTAATAAAAAAAATTGTTAACAATATTCAACATAATAAGGCTATATACTTATAAAATTATAACAACAAACCTGCAATAAAAAAAATATTCCTTAAATTTTTGTCGTTGTCGGACTCGTAGTCTAACACATCTATCGATACAAGACAGTAAAGCAAGTTGAGCCCCAACTATACATATTGATGGCATCAAAGTCCGCGAGCAATGCAAGTTACATAAGCTTGACAAACCACAGTGACACATCTGAGAACAAGGTTCTTCCAATCATGTGGATTATGTACAACCTAGCATATCGTATCACCTTTTTTATCATCAACATCCTCTGGCAAATCTGTGAAGGTTGCTACCAACTAGCTGTACTTCATCTTTTCTCAAAACGTCTTTGTAGCCCGTAGAGCCACTCCAAAAAAATATCCTGACACAACTACTGCCACTGAGGAATATCGAGGATGGCCTTCTAATCTGGTGACCGTACGACCTTCGATAGAAAGGTCGAATAATACTCCCATCCTCTAGTGTAACCATACAGTCCTTACAAGGTAAGTGGAAGATATGCATCTCCTATCTTTATCTTTCCCTGAGGGTAGTGATCATGGCATAATCTAATCTCCTAGACCCAAGACGATAAACTCCATAGAACCTAGCATGATTGGAAGTGTTGACCCTAGATGTTTTTATGGACAAATTAACATTGAGATTTTACAGAGCTAATACTTTTGTTGAGTAATTTCATATTTGAGTTCTGATTGAGCAAATAAGAAAAAGAATGGTTTTCAAGTTGATACTTTTTGAACAATAGAGATGGTTGCAATGAAGAAGTTGAAGATTTTTTGGGCAAAGAAGATTTTTTTTTTTTTTTTTTAATTTCTAGGTAAAAATATCTCAACTCTTTTTATACTTTTAATACAACTCGATTAGGATAACGCACGACACTTATAAATAACTAGAAATATTTTCAGAAGTGGTCAGAAGTGATAATTTATATGTGAAAATATTTTTCTTAAAAACTCGATCAAGAAAGTATTTTGAAAAATTAGAAAAATATGATTTTTGACTTGAACAGTCGATAACATGCATAAACGTTGACCGAATAAATTAGGATGTGTTTTTTGGGCATTTTAGGCTAATCGATCGATCAGTTGGTTGGAAGATAGATTCTGAGCCTAAAACAATCAACTTCCCGATCGACTAATTAGTGTGCAATGACTATAATTTAAGCCGTTGAAGATCTAAGCGATCAACCGCTTAGTAGGCCAGTCGACCGATGAGGTGAAATTCAAAATATTGACCATAATGTTTTTAAGATCTTCATCCTAATTTTATGGGTTTTAACATTGGAATATCTTATTTAAAAAGGTTTTCACTTATTTTCATAGATATACCTTGTATTTTGAAGATCTTAAGATTTAGCCCTTGTATTTTAAGATTTTATGAGATGTACCAGGAAAAGTACTTTCTATCTTCAAGGGGTTTAAATTAAAATCCTTTTGGGAGTAAATTAAGAGTTTTAAAAGTGTATTTCTGGGTAAAACATTTCAAATTTAAATGACTTTGATATATGGGATCTATATATGACCCCGAAAACTTTCATTGTCACCGAATTTTATCAATTGATAACGAAAAAAAATTTATTTTTCAAAATTGAACTTTCTAATAATACTTTGGATAGTTTAATTTCATGTTTAAGTTTTTAATTTGCAAAAAATCAATTAATAAAGCCTTAATTAGACAAATGGGTGCCCAAAACACCAAAATTACTGTGAGCACACCCTCCAGGGGTAGGTCAAAGTATAGGATGCTTCTAGGGATTGTACATAGCCAATTGGGAGCTTTCCAATGATTTTAATATAAATATCAAGCATTAAATATAATCTTTTAGAAGATTATTCACGCAATGCCATATATAGGAAGGCTAGAAAAGTAATCATTTCAACGTAAAATAGTAGCCCTAATCAATCAAATGGCATTAAATGCCTTTTGGTTGGCCCGCGTATTCATGAAAAAGCAGGCAACCAATTGTCCAGAAAGGGGGGCCATTTTTCGTAAGGCAATAGACTGATCACTCTTCTCTCTCTCTCTCTTAGTCCAAATCCTCTCTTAGGTTTACTTAATCCCTAAGCATTCCACCTATCAAACACCTCCAAAAAGTTTCTAAAAATTCATCAAAGCCTCATCTTGACACTCTTTTACAAAGAGTTCAAGAAACCTCACAAGAGCAACCAAGCAAAGAAAGAAGAATAAGAAAAAGAAAGAGAATGAGAATGAGGTAACACATTTAGGGAAAGATCATTCCTCTAAGTTATGTAAGTCTTCTTCAACCTCCTTTTTCGGTTTGGTGTGCATATTATATTTTTCTTTTGTCAAAAACTATAAGAATCTTTTGGTATGTATATTATTTTAGTCTTTTGTCAACAAATACAAGAAGCCAAACTCAAAGAACCAAAAATAAACCAATTACTAACTACTTACTTTTCGTGCTCTGCACCTTTCCGTGCTTTACTTTTTCTAATCTGCGTTTTTTTGCGCTTTACTTTTCCTGCTCTACGTCTTTCCACGCCTTATCCCAGAACATGGATTGGCCCTAAGTCTTAGATCATGGACTGGAACCCTATATATATGTAGGTCAAATTTCGAACTAGCCCTATATAAATCTATGTCAAGGCCTTTGTGGCTAAAAGGCGCAATAAATAGAGACCCTCTATGCCTTATGGGATAAGTTCGTGCCTTTTTCAAAAATACTTCCTCCTTCTTAGTTATGAGTAGAACTGGCTATATATAAATATATATATATATATATATATATATATATATATATATATATATATTTCACATTTTTTTACTAACAAAATAAACAATAACATTAATCTTGCCTAAGCAAGTAAGTTTGGTTGTGGTGTTCTTGACAAGAATCAAAAGTGCATATGATTTCCTTCAGTTTCATGTTTTGTCTTTATTTTTTCTTAAACAAACGAAAAACAAAAAGAAAAAAGAAAAAACAATTTTCCATAGAATGTTTTCTTCACAAAAGGGACTTTTATGGTTTACTCTAAAAAATAAACTTTCGTTTTCTTTTTAAAAAAGAAATGATTTTTAACCTTCTTCTTTGAAAAAGGGATGCCTTTAAAAAAGTATTTTTCTTAATTTAATAGTTTAAAAAAATATTTTACTACACTTGATGTTTTTAAAAAATATTTTCTAAACTTGATGTCTTTAAAATGTATTTTTTTTTAAACTTAATCTCTTTAACAAATATTTTTCTAAACTTGATGTCTTCAAAAAAGTAGTTTTCTAAACCTTATGTCGTTTAAAAAGCAGTTTTCTAAACTTATTTCCCTAAAATATTTTTCCATGTTGTCTTTAAAAAACGTTTTTTGCAAAATGTGATTTTTACAAAAAGTTATTATGTATTTTCCAAAAAGATATCTTTAACAAGTTTTTTTTTACAAAAATCATATTTACTTTGTCTCATCAAATATGTTTTTTATTCTTATTTTTCTTTTCTTTTTTTCATAAATTGTTCTTGAAAAAGAAGTTTTCCTTTTAAATTGGGTTTTAAGGTTTTCTTAAATAAGTTGTTTTAAAAAGATTGTTGTTTTCCAAGAATCTTTTTAAATCATTTACGTAAAAAAAAATCCTTTCTCAAGTTTTTTCAAAAAAATATTTTTATTTCCAAGAAATTTTTTTCTAAAAAAATATTCTTCCAAGAACGTCTCTTAAAAAAAAAGACTTATATATATATATATATATATATATATATATATATATATATATATATATATATATATATATATATATATATATATATATATATATATATATATATATATATATTATATTTCAAACTTTGTTCTTTGTTAGTCAAAAAATAAAATTTGTAACTTCTTTCTTAACAAAAAAATATTTTTTAAAGAATTTCCTGAAAGAAGATTCTTGAGATTTTTTTATTTTTTTTTTTCTAAATTATTTCCATAAATAAATATTTTTTATATACTTTGTTTTTATAGTTAAAGTTCTTGTTTTTTTTTTTAACATATTTTATTTACTTAAAACACATGGTTTTCCACATTCCAGTAAATGTTTTTCTTAAAATTATTTTACTCTTTTTCTTCTCTTCAAAAAATGCATACTAGTTTTGTCACAGCATCCTTAACCAAACAATAAAAATCCCCTCCGGGGCCAAACTTGTTGATTCTTCCAAAATTGATAGACGGTCTAAAAGGAGATTATTTGTTCTTTATTTATTTTTTGTTTTATCTGTTATTGTTTATTTAAAATGTTTTTTTTTCTTATTTTCATACATAAAATAAACATAAAAAAGACAAAAATAATAAAATTGGGAATTAGTGTGTTAACAAAAACTGAAGAAAATTACTTGGACTAGTTTGAATTTAAAACTTTATTTAAACTTAGGTTTCGTTTTCGGACGGATGTCTTGGGGTACCTTACACATTCTGTGAGCATAATCGAACCCCAAACTTTAAAGAAATCTCTAGTTAGGACCAATTGTTTTTACGAGTCAAAATTTAGGCCATTTTTAGAATAAAATGATTTTTCAAAATTCCGGTGACCTAACACACCATTTAATTCAATGCTATGTGGCGACTCCATCTTTTAACAAATTTCGGCCCAAAGAAACGTTTTTTCAAAATCAGTGTCTAGAAAAGCCCTTGAAACTATTTTTTTTTTTTTAAATGAACAAATTTTGAGATGGTGAAAACCAAATCGCGTCATCCTCTTCCCTCGCCTTTTCCCCCCCCAAAAATTCGGGGTGTGTCAGTTGGCGACTCTGCTGGAGACTTTTGAGGGTCAAGCCTAGTTGAAGTTTAAATATATCTTTGAGTGTAAACAAAGTCTAAGAAATACGTCTTCGATTTTTTAAACATAATAATTCCATTTTATCTAAAAAAAAAATATATAATATATATATATATTTTTTTATTTGGTATGCATATGTTTGTGATTGCATTTATTTCTTGTTTTACTTCTTGCAGGTTTTTTTTTTTTTTTTTGCTTTACACCTGGCATTTTTCCTGTATTTATTTCATGTCTTTGCTTTCCCCACATTTTATTTTACTGTCATTATATTTCTACATTTTATTTTTTCGTAAGCTTTCTCCAAGGCATGAGCACCACATTTCATTTGCATATATTATAAAAAATCCAAAGTTGTGGACCCCATTAGAAGGCCGATAGTAGGGGTTGAAATCGTACGATTTCGTCATGCTGATTTGGGCCTCAAAACCCTATAGGATTAGAAAGAGAAGTTAGTAGAAGTAAGGCCACGCAGTTTATCCGTCAGGATCGCTTTCGAAACTCACCTCGCTTGGATCACCAACCAATGATGAATGTTCTCCAGGAGTGGATGCCAGAGGTTTGAAGATCTAGGAACCAAAACCTTTCTGGGATGCGTTATTAGAAAAGCCGTGAATTTTATATAGTGAACCTTGGATAGAATGATACCCAAAACCCTTCTGCATTTAGGACATTATTTTGTAGAGAGATATTGTACCCTATTTTATTTATTTGTTGTCTGTAGATATATTTTATCCTAAAACCACACAAAGGAAATCTCTAGGACTAGTAAAGAACGGAATAGCTAGTATAGGAATTTCCATTCTCCCTCACTTTTATGAGCCTGTTCACCGTCATAAATCTTTTCCAAATTTAACTGATTAACAAACCATTGGAGGGATGATGTGAATCCTTGTTTTGACTATATAATACTTTATTAGACTCAAAAAATTCGTTTTGTCCTGATTTAGGCCTACTTTCGTTTGAGGTCGATAGTGGCAAAGAATTGAGATGAGATTTCCATCAATCCAAATAAAAGTTTCAATCAAGTTTGAAAATTCAAGAAAATGACTCCCTACTTGTGGGTTAGTCATGTAAAAAATTGGACATGGTTGTAATCTATAAAATTTGGAAGTAATGGAAATCTCGTTTTCAACTGAGTCATGATTAAACCCAAACGACTTTGTGAACTATGATACTAACACGATTTTTGCCATATAAAAGAAAATTGCTCCATAAAGAAAAATTCTCATCTCCCGTTCACCGGTTCACACTCATGCACAAGTACGATAGCCTATCTAAATGTAAGACATAGAGAAACGATCGAATGAACTCGTTGGGATGACCCAACTAAGAGAAGACATGGTCTCGCTGAAGCAATCCGTTAGTCAGATGGCCAAGATTATGTAGCAACTCCACCAATCTTGGAAAAACCTCATAGTCTCAGTTCCCAGATCCGATAGAGCCAATAGTTAACCATCAGCCTTTCAGCTCCCAAAGCCCTAGCCCGGCCACTAGAAAATCAATCCCTATTGGACCACAACCACAGGTCACTCCAATTGTGACTGACCCCAGTGTCCGAGTACGCTCTCATCTAAGCCTATTTCTAGTTCAGGCATACCAGAGACAACTAACCAAATCGAAAAAGAAGTAAAAAAGCAATCCTAAAAGATATCCCTAAGGAATGAGAAGTTACAAGAGATGGAAAAGATACTCCAAGAGATAAAGAAGGAAGAATTAGAAGTCAATGGCCGGTATCTCGATCTATCCTCAGTACCCCAAGTAAAGTTCCCTGATAACTTTACCATGCCTATATTCACAAAATGCGATGGGTCAGGGTGCCCAGATTGGCACATCCAACGATACAAGAATGAAATAGGGGCGTATATCCATAATGAAGCATTGTCCATTCAGCTCTTCCAACATTCATTAGACGGACCTACCGCTCGTTGGTATGCAACTGTATAACAAGAAAAGGTGAAGACATTCATTGACATTGTCAAGGTTTTCTATGACTAGTACGATTATAATCGAGAGATCTCGCTCGATAAAATCTCTCTCTGAACCCTGACTCTGAAAAATAGTAAGAGCTTCCGAGAATACGTTGTCCGCTGGAGGGACAAAGTCGCACTAGTGATACCACCCATGAAGGAGGGTAAAATGGTCCAAATTTTCGTCTAGGCTCAACCTCACCCTTACTATGAGCCTCTGCTGAACACACTAAATGACCCATTATCTAATGTAATCATTCAAGGTGAGTATTTAGAAGAAGGTGTCAATATCGATAGAATTCAAAGGCTGACAAAGCATGAGACTAGGGGACCAACACCGCCTTAGAAGAAGGATCCCAATGTAGCAGCCAAGGCTAACGAAAGCAACAAAATGTACGACCCTAGTACAATCATCAGAACCAAATCTCCCCAAATATCAAGCACAAGTCTCTCAAAACCTGGGCCACCTCAGTTTGTTCCATTTCAAGCACCGGTATACAACTCATTCCCATACCGAGCTCCTTATAAAGCTCCACCACCATCTCCAAACCCTTTTAAATACCAACCAAATCTTAGACCTAATCCACCACTTAGAGAACCCAGATATCTTACCCTTCTCCTTGTAACCCTTTCCCGAATTTTTTATGAATGTATCAAAAGAAAAATGTGTGTACCTATACTCCCAAATTGCCCAAACCCCCAAAGCCTATTTTATAATTCAAACCAATTTTGGGCCAATCACTTTGGGGCAACCAACCACTATACTGACAATTGTTATGCCCTAAGAAAGAAAGTAAAAGACCTTATACAAGCCAAAGTAATATGTTTCCCGAAGGATGAGAAGACATCTCAGCCCAATTGTTAGCAAAACAAACTACTTAAGCACGACAACCTCGCTCCAACAATTAATATGGTTGGACGAGATTTAGAGGTCGATCCTAAAGACCACGCCGGGGTTTGGAGAACTGATCCCAAACCACCCGAGGTAATATGGGTAGAAGCCAGAAGTTTCCCTAAGGCCTACTGGGTAGATCTTTCTCTTCGTTCTTAGGAAGGGAACAATAGACTAATCTTTCCTATGGGTTGCGAAAGTGATTTCGAGGAAGAAGTACCAAAACGAGAAGATCATAAAGGAAAATGACCCATAATAGATATGGATATGGAAATGATATAGGAGAAAGAGGAAATCTCTCAAGGATGAGAAAAGGTAGACCAAATATGGTCCGAACTTGATATTTTGAACAAATTGTCATAGAAATAGCCGTCATGGTCGGCTAAGTCTTGAATGTGTACCAACCACCCAAGAACAAACTCTCGAGATACCCACAATCACTCTCACCTAAGAAGAGAATAAACCTCAATTACCCAAGGTAAACTGGCCAAGGGTATGGATTAAACCTAGCCTAAAAGATATCAAGGCAAAATGATGTTGATTCCCCCGACTAAGGAAATTTTTAGCACCCTAGGTAGACAACCAAACATCCCAATCCAAGATGATTTTTGGGTTGACGTGGTCGAGGTATAGGATTCTAGAGTCTCCACATTTACCAAACAGCCACAAGCCTTTTGGAGCGAGATAATGATCCGACTTGAAACTATCCTAACATTTGAAGCACCAAAGCTGGGACCAGTGAAAAGATTGAAAGAAGTACTATGGGATTACTCTACTATATTATAGCAATGACAGAGGGCCAAGTAGGAGAAGTCGGAGGCATTACCCTGAGCGAAAGGGTTTTTGTTGCTCCGGACTTGTTGAAAGTACCAGACAAGGAACCCATGAGGGTCTCCAGGAAACGTGTCACCGAGGAGGAAGTGCAGGAGTTTCTGAAAGCAAAGGAACATTGAATACAACATCGTCGAACAACTCAGCAAAGCACCAGCATAAATCTCAATGTTGTTGCTGCTTATAACCTTAGGAATACATCGGAATACGCTATTGAATGTCCTCAATGAGGCTCACGTACCAAGCTCCATATCATAGGATCACTTCACTAACATGGTGGAGAATATCCTTGGCACAAATCTTGTGACCTTCACTGATGATGAGATACCCTCCGAAGGAATTGGGCATATCAAACCTTTCAACATATCAATGCAGTACCGGGATTTTATCCTCTCCATAGTCCTAGTAGATAACGGATTAGCACTTAATATATGTCATCTAAGCATGCTAAAGAAGATAGGGGTAAGTGAGGATCGAATTTCGAACCACCGCTATCACTACTCGAGCTTTTGATGGTAAGAAAAGAGAATTTATGAGATAGATCACACTGCTAATTATAATTGGCCTGGTCACTTTCCAAGGGGACCTGCATGTCTTAGACATTCCAACCGCCTATAATTTACCCCTCGGATAACCTTGGATACATTCGGTTAGGGTAGTTCCTTCATCTCTCCATCAAAAGATGAAGTTCATCTTCGAGAACAATATCATAACTGTCTATGTTGAAGAGGACCATGCTATCTATCGATCATCTGCTACTTTGGTAATTGTAGCTAAGCATGTAGAACAACCAAGCTCCTTCCAAGCCTTCAATATTGCCAATGCCTCATAAGTCCGGGAAGAAAGTCTACCCCCGACACCTAGATTGTTTGCTGCCACCATCATGATAGACACCCATATGAATGCCATGAACTTCGAGCCAGAGGAAGAGTTCAATAAAAGTGAAGTAAGGATGCGATCCTTACTTAAGATCAAGAACAAAGTAGTTACCCATGGGTTGGGGTACATTTCGAACCGAAAGAGGGAATACAGCCAGCTACCTTGGAAGAGTGAAGAACCGAGGATGAGACTTTATATTTGGGTCAGTTTTCCATACATTGCCAGTATAGTACATGCCGAGAAAAAAGAAAAAAAAGACAAGGCCGACTTCATGGTAATCCTTAATCACACCAAGCCTAGCCCACTAGTACCGTGGTCAGAAGGTCTAGTCTGCACAATTAACGAAGAAAAGAAAAATGAAGGGAACAACGTCAGAACAACAAAGTCTGCTAGAAACCTTGGCAATTGGAAAGGTTGCCCAATCCCAGTACGTCGAGGACCTTGGTAATCAGGAAACAACAGTTTTATCTCCTACTTATGCTCATGTAAATGATGGTAAACTTGAGCCAGGGGCAAATATTTAGGGTATACCGATGGGGGGAAAAGGTATAAGTTGTGGTGCCCTATTTTGAAACCAGTCAAGTGTATTGTCAGTAGAGATGTGACCTTTAATGAGTGATAGGTATATTATCTATTTATTCCCAAGCCGGTTTTGGTAGTTTTCGAGTATTTTTATAACATTTTAATATGTTTTAATTTGTTTATGTATAAATCAGGTATTTGGGGTGAAAAGGAACGAAAATAGTTCATAAACGATCAAGTCGGTGGAAGAACGGTGAAAAACTAAACATATATTATCTAGAGAGCGATTCATTTATAAAAAAACATTGTTTGTTTTATCTTTGTTTCATTATCGATTGTTTATCTTTATCCAATTGTGTTTACTATTTTATTACAATCTTGATATGCTTTTTGTGGTATTAAGGTTGGTTTTGAGAATACAAGGTTTGACACTCGAGAATGGTAACCTCGGATTCAGACTAGGGTTTAAACACAACGTGACAATTTAATGACCCAGGAGGGTGTTAGAAAGTATGTAATCCGTGAGGTTGGGGCGAGACTCATGTGACCAAGTGTCATATAGACGCTTAAGGGGGATTTCAGCATTGACGCGAAGTCACATATTCATTCACTTTACACTAGGGAGTGGTAGTGAGTGAGTTTTCGATACCTAAATTGTCGGATAGTTTGAATACCGTTAATGTAAACTAGATTGGATCAAACATATATAAGTAAATGACGCGTCCCGATTTTCCATGAGGAAAAAAATATTAAATAATAAATAGCTTAAAGAGAATGATTTTTTAAAGCGCCGTTTTTCTCAAAAAAATATACATAGGCCATTTTAAAAAAAATAAGGAATCGCCACCTAGAATTGGATTTAAATGGTGTACTAGGTCACAGAATTTTAGAAAAACAAATTTAAAAAAGACCTAAGTAAACAACTTACTCCAAAAAATACGGTCAAACCAAAGATTCATTCAAAGACTCAAGGGTCGGTTACGCTCGGGGAGGGTGTTAGGCACCCCAAGACGCTCGTCCAAAGACGATACCTTATATCCAATTAAGTCCAATTAGTTTAGTCCAAACGTTTTATTCTATTTTTGAAATGTTTTCCTTCTTATAAAATATTTTTGGTATTTTTTGAAATAAAGTGGGACAATTTTTTGTATTTTTTGGAATGTTCCTTCAGTATAACCTCTTATTGAATATTAAGGATTCAATAAGGATGGTCCCGCGGGGGTATTCATATATGTTTCCTAAAAACTTCTTTACTTTAAACGGGTAAACTCAAATAAATGAATAAATATGAAAATAATAATTCATAAACTAAAATTATATGGAATTTATTTTATTTTTGCGAAAGTGACCAAAAAAACTAAAGGGTTTAATTTAAATATGCTAATGCAAGATGATATGAATAAGGGGATTAAACAAGGAACACTACGTAAATTAATGTGATTATGAGTGGCAATGGTTTAATTATTTAATAAAAAATACAAGTAGTGTATGTGTCATGACTAAATGTGAAGAAGCAGTATGAATTATAAAATAAAAAAATAAAAAATTTGTATGCATGAAATATAAAAAAGTGAAAGTGATGAAAGTGTCCTATACATGTCGTCTAAATGATACAAGAAACAAATATGCTAAATGGATGCAAGTAGTGTCTATTTTAAGTTTCCCCAATTAATTTAAAGAATTTCCGATTTGAAATTCTCTCAAATTCTATGGATATGAGAATCGAGGGAGGTCCGCGGAAACAATTTTATTGGAATTAATCTTTCCGAAACTTAAGCGGAATCACACGAAATTTTTTATCGAGGGAAGAGATTTCCTAAAATCATTCATTTCTAAATTCCACTCAAGTCAGGGAATGGAAACAAAGCGATGGAAAACTCTCCCACGATTTATCAAATCGTCGAATTCACCTTAAGGTTTGTAAGAATTAATTCCTACAAATTAAGATTTTATTATTTTTGGATTTTTGGATTTTTTTTTTTTTTAGGGTTTTCATAACAAGAATAAAAATAAAATAAAATAAAAAATACTAAAAAATAAATAATGAAACATCATTCACCTAATGCTCAAGGTTAAGCTCAACGCGAGAAACCCACCCCGGCGTTTTCATCGGATCATTGGACGACTTATTATTTTTTTGTTTTTTTTTATGAATTATAAACAAAATAAAAAAAAATGCAAAAATAAAATAAATAAAAAACAGTGGATATCCTCATCTAAACGTTCAAAGATTCAAATTGAGAATGGATAACCTCATCCTAGCGTTTTCCATCGAGTCATCGGACAAATATAAAAAAAAAAAAAAAAAACGTGCAGGAATTTGAATTGCGAAGAGAATAAAATAAACTGAAAAAAGAATTAAAAATCAAAAAACATACTTGTTCTAGGCTAAGAATCCTGATGTTCGGGATTTTTTCTCTCGCAGACAGCTTTCCGCAAAGGGTTTTGGGAATCACTCTAAGGGATTTTTATCTCAATTTCTGAATCACCCCGAAGGGTTTCTCTCTGAATTTTTTTGTGTCTAAACTATGATGAAGAGGGTCTTATTTATAGGAAGGATATAGAGTGAGAAATCCTAGAAACCCTAGTCCCAATTCGACGAGAAAAAGAAAACAAAACCTAAAAAGAAAGGGGAAAGGAAACCTAATCTCATTTTGACAAGGAAACCTTTTCTTTTCTATTTTTTTTTCAGTTTTATTTTTTTTTCTTTTATCCTTCTTTTCTTTTTTTCATTTTTTCTTTTCTTTTTTCTCTATTTTTTTATTTTTTGAAAATAAAAATAAAGCATAAAATTTTAAAATAAAGTATAAATTTTTTGCGTGACGGTCAAAATGTCATGTCTACAGTAAACGAAATTAATCTCTAAATAATCTATTCTCATATAATATATTTAGTATTATAGTTTAATTAATTGTTAATTTATTATATTATTTATAAAACAAAAACCTAATTTTTATCCCCTAAATAAAGTTCGGTTATGATAATCGCGGTACTTAGTGACAATTTAATCCAATCCATGTGGATACGACAACCCTTACTCTTCCCTATTCTATAAAACTTGATCTGTACACTTATTCGTGAAAGTAGCGACGTAATATTCCGCTACCGATGAGTTTTCAATGTTAAAAAAGAAGGAGGTGAGTCAAGATACTGGAACAGACCGTAATGTCTAGACAGGTAGAGCTTGAAATGGAAGTTTCATAGAACTTGCACAACAGATTGCAAGAAGATGTCCATGACGAGTAAGATGATAAAGAAGCTCATGCCTCTAGCGAAACTCAACAGATAGAGAATTATGTATTTGCTCGGAACAAAGCGAGGAGGCATCAAGTCACCTTAGAGATATGATGATTATGTTGCTTATGCACTGAGTATAGCTGAAGCCTAAAAGTATTGAGAAGCAAGAGCCAACTACCTACCACAAAGCTATGAGAAGTATAGAATCAGGAATGTGGAACATAGCCATTAATGACGAAAAACAATCTCTTCACGCGAATTATACTTGGGAGCTAGTCAAATCTCCTAAAGGACAAAAGATTGTAGGTTGCAAATTGATCTTTAAGAAGAAGGACGAAATTCCAGAGGTAGAAGATGAAAAGTTTAAGGCACGACTGCTGGCAAAGGGTTATACACAGAAGGAAGGTATTGATTTCAGTGAAATATTTTCTCTTGTGGTGAAACATAGCTATATCAGAGTGTTGTTTGCTATGGTTGCTTTGTATGACTTAGAGCTTGAATAACTAAATGTTAAAACATCTTTTTGCATGGCGAGCTGGAGGAACAGATTTATATGCATCAGCTGGAGGGTTTCATGGTCCAAGGAAAGAAAGATCACGTGTGTTTGATAAAGAAATCTTTGTATGGTCCACAGTAGTGACATCAACAGTAGTATAACAGGTTCAACGCATTTATGATCACTAATGATTACTCGAGGAATAATTATGATAGTTGTGTTTATCATAGGAAACTTTTAGATGGTTTGTACGTCTATTTGTTGTTATATGTGGATGACATGTTATAGTTGCTAAGAACATGCCGCATATCAACAAACTGAAGGCTTAACTGAGTGGTGAATTTGAGATGAAAGATTTGGGTCCTACAAAGAAGATATTAAGAGTGAAAATTCACAAAGATAAAAAAGCGAGTAGATTATGTCTTTCTCAAAGAAGATACATCGACAAGGTGTTGAAATGCTTTGGAATGCAAAGGTCGAAGCAGGTGAGTACCCCACTTGTTGCTCACTTTAATTTTTTCACTGTAATGTTACCACAAACTGAGGATGAAGTGGAGCACATATCACGTGTTCCGTATGCTAGTGTTGATGGTAGCCTCATGTATGCTATGGTTTGCACTAGGCCAGACATTTCACATGCAGTAAGCATGGTCAGTCATTAGATAGGTCGACTAGGGAAGACACAGTGGCAAGTTATGAAATGGATAATCCGATACTTGAGGGGAACTGCAGATATCAATTTAGTCTATGACAGATACAATAATACTTCTACTAGTATTGTTGGATATATCAACTCGGATTATGCTGGAGATCTCGATAAAAGAAGATCTTTGACTACGCATATTATTACTTTTTGTTCAAGTGCCATGAGCTGGAAGGCAACTTTGCATCTAAAAGTTGCATTGTCTATAACGGAAGCTGAATATATGGCGGTTACAAAAGCAGTGAATGAAGCCATTTAGCTGAATGGTTTTGGTAACGATTTGGGGTTGGTATAAGAACTGACAACAGTATATTGTGACAACTAGAGTGCTATACATCTGACTAGAAACCATATGTTCCATGAAAGGACCAAACACATTGACATCCTATTCATTTTATCAGAGATGTGGTGTTTGGAGGAAGAATTTTGCTGAAGAAAATTCACACTTCAGATAATTCAATAGGCATGATGACGAAACCAATTGCAGTCGCGAACTTCAAGCATTGCTTGGACTTGATCAATATAAGGAATTAAAGATTGATGAAGTATCCATGGCGAGAGGATGGTGTTTTACTTGGACACGAGACCTTGAAAAATATATTAAAGTACCTAAGTGGCTTTTGGACAATGTGGAGATTTGTGAGTAATTAGGTGGCCTCACCCACTTAAATTAATTATGTCTCCTTGTATTTATAATATTAGGTGGGAATTGGGGGTTGTAGGTTAAGAGTAATGAGCTTAGGTGGATCTTCTCTTATAAATAGGAGGAGCCTTTGCCAAAGAAAAACATTCATTCTCTATCCCATCTTGATAGAGAGTATTATTAGAGAGAAAGAAGTTTAGAGAGTTTTCTTATAATATTTGTGAGGTACTTTGGGTAGAGAAAAAAATATAGTTGATAGATGATGTACAAGGGTTTACGGGCTCAGGTTGTTTGGGGTAAATTTAAGTGTCTAGTATAAGATTCTGATTTTTGATATACGCATAATTGGAGTAGCATTTAAATACACTTGAAAATAACGGGGTAGATGGTATTATTTATCATTTAATTTAAATATCTTGGGGGTTAATTAGAAATTTTAAGTATATTAAAATCTTGAATTGGACTTAAATAATTTCAAATTTTTAATTAGGGGGAGATTTATGTAATTACAATTAAATTAATATATATATATATATATATATATATATATATGATAGAGATCAAAGAGAAAACGCAGGAGAGAGAGAGGTAAGGGCGGTATGGGGCTTGGCCTCTTTTCAACACACACACACACACACACATATATATACATATACACACACATATAATCATATATATCCACATTCTCAGGAAGGATCGAGAAGCAATCAAAGAAGAAAAACAGAGGAGAGAGAGAGAAAGTTGTTCTGGCAATGGGTGTTCAGTCGGTTCGTCAGTTCGTCAGCGGTGCACTGTTCGTCGTCGACGGTGGGAGTTGCATTGTGGGGTGTGTTGCGTTGACAGTTCCGTTCGTCCGGTGGTCGGTGATTATTTCGGTTGTCGACGGATTGTGTGACTGTGTGTGTTTTGTATGTGTTTCGTTATGCGTATGTGATCGGAGTATACGTTCCGTCCGTTTGATGGTGTGGTCGTCACTCCGGTGAGTGTGTGTATTTACCCATTATTTGTGTGTGTGTGTGTGTGCTCTGTTTTGCCAACTGGGTGTGTTTCGTTTGTGCGTGTTGTGTATGTTGTGGTATGTGTGTTTGAGTGTTGGCTGTGTGTATGCTACTGCTACTGCGGTGTGTGTGTGTGTGCAGGCGATGGTGGTCGTCGGAGTTGGCCGGACAGTTAGAGAGAGAGAAGGTGGGTTCGGCTTTGTATGTGTTGATCGGTGTGGGTATTTGATCAAGTTGTGTGTGTTCGTTCAATTGTCAGTTGTGGGGGTGTCGCCGTCGGTTAGTTTAGTTTGGCCGGCGATGAGTGGAAGTTAGAGAGAGAGTGTTTGTCGTCGGTGGTAGTGGTACCGTGTTCATCATCGGTATGTGTGTGATGTCGTGTATGTGTGAGTGTGGTGGGTTTGGTCAGTGAGTCAGTCGTCTAGTCCGACGGTGGGAGCAGGTGATCAGCGGTGAGAGGTTGTCGTCTGCAATGGAGTCGGCGGCTGAAAACAAAACAGAGAAGGAAACAGAAAACGAAGAAGAAGCGCAGAAAAGAAGAAAAAAAAAAGAAAAAGGAAAATTTCACAAACCACCCCACCAAAAATATAAAATCCAATCTCGTGGCCATCGGAAAATCCAGGAAAGGTAGAATTCTTGTCACTTTTAATATATGCATTTAATTCTATTTAACTGTCTCTTGGGTGATTATAAAACTAATTACTAGCATCGAAAATGTCGAAATGACAATAATAAATATTGAGACCGTTCACATGAATAAATTCGATATCGTAAACTGTAACAGAGCAATACTCGTTGAATAGTAATATAGAATGCGGGGAATAAGAAATTATGGAAATTAAGGCCTGCATTGCATGGTTAGGTTATTTTTACATAAAATATTAATTTAGGCCATGTCACTATTAGGTTCGCAGGCACTGGAGTACTGGTAGAGGATAATCGGAAAACGTTTTCGGAGCGGATAACCAGGTGAGTGTACTGTCTTCTTGCAAAAAATCTATTTATTTTTATATATATATATATATATATATATATATATATATATATATATATATATATATATATATGTATGATGGATAAAAAATGTGTTTACTTAAAATTGGACGAATTTATAACTTATATGGGTCAACCGGATTTGGGTGATTTGGAAATATGGTTTTCGCTGGTTTTTAAAGAAAAGTGGAAAGAAGTGATTTGTTGAATCTAGTAGGTTTTAAAAGAAAGTAAAAAAAAATGATTTTTGGATTAAATCGATTTTGGAGATAGATGTTGATATTATTGATTTGTAGTTTGATGATATTATTATTGTTTTATCGATGCTACTAATTTTATCTGCTTCGGCAGAGTGTTGATGTTTTCTATTGAATTGTTGTTGTTGAGATGGAGATGAGTTGTTGTTGTTGAGGTGGAGATGAGTTGTTGTTGTTGATGGGGAGATGAGTTGCTGTTATGATGGTGTGGTGGAGATTGGTGGTGGATTTTCACCCGTTTGGCACAGTCCAGCGGAGCGGTGTTTCACCCTTTTGACTTAGTCCAATAGAGCATTGTTTCACTCGTCTGGCTTAGTCCAGTGGAGCGTTGTTTCACCCGTCTTGCACAGTCCAGCGGGGCGTTGTTATTTCCCGTTAGGATGGCATATCCTACGGGGTACGGTACCGTTGTAACTCCCGATCATGAGGTTAAAACGATCACATGGCTAGCCGAGGTGTGGTGTGGTGTGATGTGGAGTGATGTAGTGTGGTGATGGAGTGATGTGATGTGGTATCGTATGTGGTGTTGTCGTATATGGTGATTTGTCGTATATGGCATTTATATATACTTTATTTTATACTAGTTGGGTGTATCCATTTACGATGATATATCTATTATTTCAGTTGCATTATACTAGATGGTTGTTGCGACGTTTTGGTTGATTTTTACTGCTTAGTTGAAATATAAAAATATATACGTGGTTTTCTGTGGTGACAGGAAAAATGGGGTTTTCTCTGTGATATGTGATATTTATATGTTTTATACTTGATCTATCTAAAAATATTTTTTATTAAGAAGGCAGTACACTCGCAGATACAACAGCTAGGAGTCGGTCCCCTACTGGCACTAGGTAGAGTTCGGTGATGCTGTAGTGAGGGAGTTGTTTGGAATCGCTGTTGGAAGCGAACTTATGAGAGGTTCTTAATTGTTTTATCTTTATTGTTATTATAAGTCTGTAGGGACGAGTGTGTCCCCAAATGGGAGTATGTATGTATATACATGTCGGATCTAGTGGTTGCGTATTCAAAATGTATTTATTCTTGTATTCTAGTTTGGTTTGGCATTCAGGTGATATCGTGCCAACGTCATGTTGGCCCCAGGATGATGGGTGTCCGGGGTAGAGTGTGACAATTTCGGTATCAGAGCCTAGGTTATAGGTTCTGTAGACTTGTCAATTGTTGTGTCAGTAGAGGACCATGAGATAGGAAGATGTTCCAGTCGTCTAGTCAGTAGGGGACATGTGTTAGGGTGTCGATAGGTAAGTTCGGCACGTGAGGGATAGTTGTGTCGTTACATTAGTTAGTGCATTGGCATCATGCATGGTTGGTTGTCTTGTTGGCAAGTAATAATGCGACAAATTGGTGATATTGCCAGTCGGTGGAGTCGGGTGGCGTTGTGTTATTGGTAGTGGAAATAGGTGGATCCCAATTGTGGGAGTATTAGTACTTGAAAAATGTGAGATTTTAATGAGATAACTATTGGTAGCACCCAATAAATTGTTATTAAAATATTAGATAGTATAGCAGAACACACTTAAGTTGGAATATGAAATGACATTCAAAAATAAGTATAAAATCACCTTCTAGGAAATATGGAAGGAATCTGATGATAAAAAAAAAAAAAAAAGGTCGTATTAGTTAAAAATAAGGATGTGAGAAAACTGTGGCAATATTAGAAAAGAATTTAATTTGGTCGTACATTCTAAGTTGACGAGCAGACAGAGCAACAGTTTGTGGAGCTAGTAAATATAACAAACGTAATAGAGAATGATATATAGAAAGTAGCTGAGAATTATGGGTCTGTGATGATATTAGGTGCGTATAAATCTCGTTCGTTACGTATGAGTAATATATAGAGTTGTCGGTGGATTGTTTCAAAAAGAAACTACTTTTCAAATCTGGGATGAATCAAAGTTTGTATTTTTGGGGAAGATGTAATCATTACCCCAGTCAATTGATAGTTGGCTCAGGAGATTGGGAAAAGTGTTAAAGAAAGGATATCAGAATACTTTATGCAGGTACTGGGCACCAGTCAGAACAAGTTCATGCGGTAGATATTGTTGTAACTAGAGAAATGAATTGTCGGGGTGTCAGTAAGCATGATTAATAATCGTAGTTGTTGTAAAATAAATTCCATAATTTTGATGAATTGAACGTTCGGCTTATTAAGTTGGCTAAATATAATCGTGTTGACAAAATATGGGAAATTGGGATTTTAAATTATAACCTTGGGACTTTAAAGGTGGTTGGTGTTGTGTAGAAAAATGAGTGGATTAATTTTAAGTAGAATATTGATTGCACTTAGTTATATTTAATAATTTCTGTTATAAAATCAGTAATTAAAATTTTCTGAGTATTGGAAATTCAAGTGAGATAGTTTTAGGTTTAGGAAGTCTCTATAGAATAAGCCGTATGATGGCCTAGAAAATCGGGTCGTTACAATAAATTAGACTGTTAACTCACGATTAAGTTAGACCTGGTGTTTCTCTTCATAAAGATTTGGGTGTCATTCGTAAAGAAAAAATGGGGTATGTTGAAAATGAGTATTGGTAACCAATGATTGAATAAGGAGACGGTTCGTAAAAAATTGATGATTTGTTCGATCAACTGCGGAAGACCAGGGTGTTTTCCCAAATAGATTTTCGATTAGGACATCACCAGTTGAAGGTCAAAGGCAGTAACATGGCGAAAACGGCGATCCAGTCGAGAGTAGAAAAGAGCGTGCAGAGCATCTCTGCATTGTGTTGCTAACGTTGTGAG
This sequence comes from Eucommia ulmoides, assembly GCA_016647705.1. Lineage (NCBI taxonomy): Eukaryota > Viridiplantae > Streptophyta > Magnoliopsida > Garryales > Eucommiaceae > Eucommia > Eucommia ulmoides. Next base: position 15,152,492 of record CM028327.1, on the reverse strand, counting down.
ATAAACAATTGTATGCCAAATTTAATAAATGTGAATTTGGGTTGGATCGAGTGGTAATTTTGGGACATGTGATCTTGAGAAATAGTATTCAAGGGAATCCAAAGGAAGTCGAAGCTGTGATTTGATGGGAGAGGCTGAAAAGTATAACCAAAGTTCGAAACTTTGTCGGGATTGGTGGGTTATTATTATTATTATTATTAATTAGTACATGAATTCTTGGTTATAGTTGTCCCGTTGATCTGTTTGACCCGCATGAAAGTTAAATTCGAGAAGACTGATAAATATGACTGATTCATGATTTGGAGTTGGCAGCGAATGTAGTTGTCTTGAAGTTCTCGAGACCTTACCTGTAGAACGAGACTTGTGGGATATGCACCGTTGACCAGAGTTTAAAATATTTTCTTGTTCAAAAATGGGCTAAATCTGAGGCAGAGGCATTGAATAAACTTGATCAAAAATTTCAGTCATACCATCTATTAGGATTCAAGAGATGCCAATGGTGTAACGAATACTTCGGGTCGGAAATCGGTAAGTTGGTTGCGTATATTTAGGTTGTTCATATTAATTTCTGTAGTGAGTTGAAACCCTTGTGAGTTTTAGTGGGCGGTTGATCAGATGGCAATACTGTTTAAGATTTTATTTTATTTTAAAATCGATATTGATCGACCGTGTTGTAGAAATTGCAGACGTCAGATGTCTAGTTGGAAAAGATTAGAGGTGAAGTGGAAAATGATCGTAGAACTGACTATCGTGTTAGAAATAATGGTGAAGTCTTGATGATTGAAAATAAAATTGTGTGTTCCCAATGACGCCCATTTAACAAATGATACCTTAAAAGAAGTGCATAATTCACTATATGCAATACACCCCGGTAAAATTAAACCGTATCGAGATTTCGTGAGCATTATGGGTAGATTGGAATGGAACGGGAAAGCGCAGAACTTGTTGGCAAAGTCTTATTTGTTAGCAAGTTAAGATCAAGCATCAATATCCAGGGGGATTATTGCAGTCTTTACCTATTCCAAAATGGTAAATCGGGAAATGCGAATCAAACATTTGAAGGATATGTTGAGGAGTAGTGTTTTGGAATATTCTGGTAGCTGATATGACTATGTGGCGCTAATAGAATTTGTTTATAATAATAGATACCTTTTCAACAATTAAGATGGCACCATATAAAGTGCAGTATGAAAACGATGCAGGACTCCAATCAAATAGACTAAACTGACATAGGAAAACTAGATGCACCCTATTTGACGGTTGTTAGGTATAATGTGAGCTACTGTGAATAGAAAATGTTGCGATATGTGAAAGTGAATTAACGGTTACTAATTAAATGTGACTAACATGACTATGCGGTGTGAATCTGAAATATTATTGGTTTGACTGAAATTTTAATTCCTATTGTTTTGAACAAAAATTTTGGGACAAAATTTTTTTAGGGGGGAGGAGTTGTAAGATCCTAATTTTTTATATATGTATAATTGGAGTCGTATTTGAATACACTTGCAAATAACGGGGTAGATGGTGTTATTTATCATTTAATTTAAATATCTTGGGGGTCAATTAGAAATTTTAAGTATATTACAATCTTGAATTGGACTTAAATGATTTCAAATTCTTAATTAGGGGGAGATTTATGTAATTACAATTAAATTAATATATATATATACACACACACACATACATATAATCATATATATCCACATTCTTGGGAAGGATCGAGAAGCAATCAAAGAAGAAAAATAGAGGAGAGAGATGAGGAGGCTGTTCCGGCAGTGGGTGTTCGGTCGGTCCGTCAGTTCGTCGGCGGTGTGCTGTTCATCGTCAACAGTGGGAGTTGCGTCGTGGGGTGTGTTGTGTTGACAGTTCCGTTCGTTCGGTGGTCGATGATTGTTTCGGTTGTCAATAGAGTGTATGGCTGTATGTATTTTGTATATGTTTTGTTGTGCGTATGTGATCAGAGTATACGTTCCGTCCGTTCGACGGTGTGGTCGTCACTCCGGTGAGTGTGTGTATTCACCCACTGTTGTGTGTGTGTGTGCTCTATTTTGCCAACTCGGTGTGTTTTGTTTGTGCGTATTGTGTATGTTGCGGTATGTGTGTTTGAGCGTTGGCTGTGTGTGTGCTGCTGCTGCTGCTGCGGTGTGTGTGTATATGTAGGCGATGGTAGTCGTCGGAGTTGGTCAGAGAGTTAGAGAGAGAAAAGGTGGGTTCGGCTTTGTATGTGTTGATCAGTGTGGGTATTTGATCAGGTTGTGTGTGTTCGTTCAGTCGTCGGTTGTGGGGGTGTCGCCATCGGTTATTTTAGTTTGGCCGGCGGTGAGTGGAAGTTAGAGAGAGAGTGCTTGTCATCGGTGGCGGTGGTGCCGTGTTTATCGTGGGTGTGTGTATGATGCCGTGTATGTGTAAGTGTAATGGGTTTGGTCAGTGAGTCGGTCGTCTGGTCCGGCGGTGGGAGTAGGTGATGGGAGGTAAGAGGTTGTCGTCGGCAGTGGAGTTGGTGGCTGAAAATAAAACAGAGAAGGAAACAGAAAACGAAGAAGAAGCGCAGAAAAGAAGAAAAGAAAAAAAAAAGAAAGAAAAAGAAAAATTTCACAAACCACTCCACCAAAAAGATAAAATCCAATCTCGTGGCCATCGGAAAATCCAGGAAAGGTAGAATTCATGTCACTTTTAATATATGCATTTAATTCTATTTAACTGTCTCGTGGGTGATTATAAAACCAATTACTAGCATCGAAAATGTTGAAATGGCAATAATAAATATTGAGACCGTTCACATGAATAAATTCGATATCATAAACTGTAACGGAGTAATACTTGTTGAATAGTAATATAGAATGCGAGGAATAGGAAATTACGGAAATTAAGGCCTGCATTGTATGGTTAGGTTATTTTTACATAAAATATTAATTTAGGCCCTGTCACTATTAGGTTCGCAGGCACTGGAGTACTGATAGAGGATAGTCAAAAAAAGTTTTCGGAGTGGATAACCAGGTGAGTGTATTGTCTTCTTGCTAAAAATCTATATATATATGATGGATAAAAAATGTGTTTACTTAAAATTGGACGAATTTATAACTTATATGGGTCAACCGGATTTGGGTGATTTGGAAATATGGTTTTCGTTGGTTTTTAAAGAAAAGTGGAAAGAAGTGATTTGTTAAATCTGGTAGGTTTTAAAAGGAAGTAAAAAAAATAGAATGATTTTCGAATTAAATCAATTTTGGAGATAGATGTTGATATTATTGATTTGTAGTTTGATGATATTATTATTGTTTTGTCGATGCTATCGATTTTATCTGCTTCGGTAGAGTGTTGATGTTTTCTGTTGAGTTGTTGTTGTTGTTTAAACGGAGATGAGTTGTTGTTGTTGAGATGGAAATGAGTTGTTGTTGTTGATGTGGAGATGAGTTGTTGTTATGGTGGTGAGGTGGAGATTGGTGGTGGATTTTCACCTATTTGGCACAGTCCAGCGGAGTGGTGTTTCACCCGTCGTCTGGTTTTATCCAGCAGAGCGTTGTTTCACCCGTCTGGCTTAGTCCAGCGGAGCGTTGTTTCACCTGTTTGGCACAGTCTGGCGGAGCGTTGTTTCACCCGTTTGGCACAGTCCAGCGAAGCGTTGTTATATCCCGCTAGGAAGGCATATCCTACGGGGTACGGTACCATTGTAACTCCTGATAATGAGGTTAAAACAATCACATGGCTAGCCGAGGTGTGGTGTGGTGTGGTGTGGAGTGATGTGGTGTAGTGATGTGTGGTGTGATGTGGTGTTTTGTCATATGTGATGTTGTCATATATGGTGATTTGTCGTATGTGACATTTATATATACTTTATTTTATAGTGGTTGGGTGTATCCATTTACGATGATATCGTGTCATCGTCACGTCGGCCCCAGGATGATGGGTGTCCGGAGTGGGGTGTGACATCTAGTTTGTATAGTAATTCTCTGTTCCTCTATCAATTAAAGGTCTGGTCTCGCCCGTGGACGTAGGCAAATTGTTGAACTATGTAAATATCATGTGTTTCCTTCTACGTGCTTAGTTTTTACTCTTGTTGGAGGTATTACTAATTCAACATTTAATTAACAGTTTGTCACAACATTTATAAGTATAATACTGAAATATTATCTATATATTATTAAATTCCTCTCTTATTTTTTGCTTTTTTTTTTAAATGTAAAAATATTTTTTTTTGTCAAATTAATATTTTTAATTTAAATTTCTTTTACGAACTACTAGCATTTGGAGTCTAGAAAAATTCTACTTACAGCCTAATAAATATTTATCTAATCTTCAAAGGTCTAAGTTTTAAGTCTCTCCAAATAAAAAATTGGGAAAAATACCAAATAATCTCTTTAAAAGGCTAAATCTACAAGATAGTCCTACACATTTTTTTTGCACACTATGATCCTATGAAAAACGCTACAATCTACCAAAAAGTCCTAATTTTTTTGATCTACCTATTTTACCCTTACTTATATACATCATGTTGCAGCCGCTCTCTACTGATCTCACAAGGTAGGTCATCGCCTCCTCCAACCGGAGGTCGACATCCAGATATTCGTCTAATAATCTCAAAATCAAAGCACAATTTCTTCTACTCTTTATTCTATGTGCTGAATTTTTTGTTCATTGCTAAGAAAATTCAAGACATAATCTATATGGGTGTTCAGATCTGTTTTGGATTGGAGCCAAGGGTTACTTGCATCGATAGTTTGTTACTTGTATCACAGCCATGGCGCCCACAGATCTCCTCAATCGTTGGTGGATTTCTAGGTCATCGTGACGGCTTCAGATTTGGTCGGTCTTCGCGATGGTGGATTTCTATGTCATCGCGATGACAAATCCGGATTTCGTTGATATTAATACCAGATTCAATGTTCCGTTCTCCTGCGGCTGTCTTCGCGACAATGGATTTCTAGGTCATTGCGATTTGTATTGATTTGGTTGATTAATGTGGTATTTTCTAGGGTTTGTATTGATTTGTTTGGATTGAATTATTTGAATTGATTTGGTAGATTTGAATAAAATTTAGGGTTTATTTGGTTGAATTGATTTGGTTTGTATTGGTAAAAATTAAGCATATGAATGTAGAATAGATGAATTATCAATTTGAATGAAAAAATTGGAATGTAACACGATCCCGTGTTGAATACGACGGTGAGAGTGAAATATAACACAATCTTATGTTATATTCAATATGAGATTGTGTTGAATATAACACAAGATCGGGTTGAATATACCACGAGCTCGTGTTATAATCAATACAAACTCGTGTTATATTTAACATGAGGGATAAAATCGTCACAAAAAATAAAAAGATTATTTTGTAACGTATTTTTCAAAAAAGTGCATAGTTTTGTAATCTAACTCCTAATTTTTTTTGGGAAAATTGGTGAAAAGTTCTATTTTTAAAGTTTAATTGGTGAAAAGTCTTTTTGTATTATTAGGTTTTAATTTAATCCTTTAAGTTAGATTTCACTTGTGTTTTAATCCCGCATTGCAGGAATTGTAGGAATTGTAGGGAATCCTTAGTGAGTGCATTGGATTTTTATAGTGAATTCTGTTACATGTAACTAATGTTAGTTACAATTTTATAATTGTTATTTTTCACACATATTTAGGTATTTTTTGTTACATGTATTTTAGTTACATATTACAATTATATATATGTGTGTAATATTTTGTAACGTAACTGAAAAAATATTAAACTTTTTAGTTACATATCAGAGATATGTAACTAAAAAAATTACATATTATTGGAACATGTAACTGAAAAAATTAATTTTTTTAGTTACATATTAAAGACATGTAACTAAAAAATTACACATTATTGGCACATGTAACTGAAAAATATCAAATTTTTTAATTATATATCAGAGACATGTAATTAAAAAATTATATATAATTAGTTACCTTCAACTAATTATTTATATTTTGTGACATCAAACAAATTTTTTACACACAAAATTGTTACATATAAAAATAAATAAATAAATAAATAAATTACTTGCAACTAGTACAATAATATTTTACACAAAATAGTTACATGTAATTGGCGCGTGACTATTATATGTGCAAAGTTTCCATCTTTTTAAAACATATGGGACTAAATTAAAAATTTTTAATGTCTCTAACAATTTTGACCAATTAGAGTCTAAATGTTGGACCTCTGACCTATTATTCCAATTTTTTTTCCCTTTTCGAATCCGATTGGTAATAACCCTAAAATCTGACCCCCTAATCAACAGACTGCACCTGAAGGGGTTTTGGGCCTCTGCAAAGGGTTTTCGTCGACCACGCCCCCTCCACCCCCACTCCCCCAACTCATCCCCCATCTCTCTCTTTCCGAGAATTTTCATCTTTGATTGTATAGTTTCAAACGTAATTGGAACAACTATACAAACGTAATTGGAACAACTCCCTCACAATGCGAATTCTTCAACGTATAATATTGGAGATCACCACAAAACCTGGAAAAAGCACGTCGAGAACCCTCACGAATCTGAAGCCGTTCTCAAGTTTCAAACCCTTCTCTAGCAATTCCGGCACAGGGGGAACTGAAAACGAAATCGATTGGCTCGACAAATTCGGTGGGTCTCGGACTAACAGTTCAGGTACAGATGATTTGGGGTGGGATGTTTCATCTTCATGGTCAACTGGTTTGACGAAGGAGCATTTCGATGGAGAAGTAGTGGGCCAACAAGTGAAGCCGACCTCACCCGGCACTGGAAACATTTCGGATAGTTCTCAATTTGCGTCAGCGTGGTGGACTGACCAAGAAATAGACAAATTGAAGCAACTGGAGGAGGAGAATAAGAAGGGAAAGGCCTACGTGGACGGATGGGGAGAGAGAATGAGGGAAATGAGCGTGCTGTTGAAGCAGGTGCGTGAGCCTGGGGCAAGGGGATCGTATTTGAAGGATTCTGAGAAGGCTGAGATGTATAAGAAGCATAAAGAGAATCCAGCAGTCTACACGGTTGAGAAGTTGGCGCAGGAGTACCGGATTATGAGGCAGCGAGTGCACGCGATTCTATGGCTGAAGGAGCAAGAGGAAGAGGAGGAGAAGAAGCTGGGGCATCCCTTGGATGATTCGATTGAGCTATTGCTAGACAATTTCCCCGAGTAAGCACTTGAAGTCCTGAAATTGTTTATTTTGGTATAAAGTATGTTCTGAAAGAATGTTATCAAATCTGATGTGATCTTGATTTACTATTTTATGTAGTCGTAAACATATAAGAATTGGGTTAATCTTAGAGGTACAGAACTCGTGATAGCACATTGAGAGTTGGTCACATTTCTTCTGATCGGCTCTCATTTGTTTAGATTTTTCTGTACTCAACTAGTTTAATTAGAGGTGATGCAATAAGATTGGTATTCGTACTTAATAGGAGGCGTTGAGATTTGTATTTACATAGAGCAAATATAGTGTTATTTGTGCATATGACATATATTCATCATTACTCATATAACTCAAACTTTTCATGTATTGTGGTGGGTGTGGTGTCCTTTTTGTGTTTACCTTCAGTTAGTGTTATTTTATGATCCCTTATGCCAGATAATTTACTTCCAACATGTCATCTCACTATTCTGTGGTGGATGTGGAAGCAAACTGGCTGGCATTTTTCCAAGTATAGGATTTTTTCGAGTTTCATGGGTTGCATGCATGAAACAAGCTTACTGCATCTTTTTTTCACGATTTGTGTGAGAGACTGGAATAGTGTTATATATCTTCTTGCCCTTTTTATATGTGATCACATTTTTGTGATTCTGTCCTCCACGACCCTTCCATATCAATGATATCCAGTATATCCTTTTAGAACCAAGAATATAGAGAAGATCTTCATTCCGATGGATATTGTCTTGTCAGAGAATTCCATCATATTATGTAGGATTGCCCAAGCAAGGGTTGATATTTTCCCCTTGGAAAATGTTTCTCATATCTTCTGGTTCCACAATAAGGTGAAAATCATATGACAAAGGAATTGGGATAGTTTCCATGCCCTCGGGTAAGATACTTTACATAATTGTGAGTGAGAGGCAACTTACTAAATGGTGACGAACCTTTGTTTCTTCGAAAGGTAGATACAAGTTATATTTCTCCTGCGGGATTTTTAGTGCATTTGCAACTATTTCACCTGTCCATTTATTGGGAAATGATTGCTGACGATGCTTAATATGAAGTTTTACCATCAAAACATAGTAATCTGTCAAGTCGATCCATTTGTTCATGTTGTAAGTCGAGTTGTCTAATTGTACATTTAAAATTTTAAAAACAATTCATTATGGACTAGTATTAATATTTTTATTTAATATATGTTTACTTACCTTATGTTTAGTTTTACCAGTGTTTGAATGTGTTATACCTTTATATTTCTTTCGAATTGTTTCTTGGAATTTCTATAGCGTATGTCGCTGAGCAAGGTCTTTGGTTCAAGATTAGGATGCCTCCAATGTATAAAATCACATTTTCTACATTATTGCATTTAATTGAATTCTCTTGTAACTTTCCGTCTGTGCATGTTCTAGAAAGCTCAATTGATTCATGTTTTTTGGTCCTCCCATTGAGTTGTGTAATTACCATCATCATATATTTGGAACTATTGAACGCCTTGCATGTGTGGCACTCTAAGAGGCACTGACAGTCTGACACGGATGTGGCAACAATCCCAAAAAGGTAGGACTTGGCTACGGTTAAAATACTATAAATCATATATATATGTGTGTGTGTGTGTGTGTGTGTGTGTGTGTGTGTGTGTGTGTGTGTTTATGCATATGTACATATATAATAGTTGAAGAGATATGTATTGGCGAAGCTTTGAATGGGCATATAGGGATGGAATGTGGGACCTATGAGAACATGGTGGTCTTGGATTTGGGAAAAAGAACATAGTACAAATGAGGATTTTAGATTTTTCAGTGGCTTATGATTTTTTACTTTTGAATGACATGTTTTAAGAAAATAGTTGAGCAACTTATTGAATTTAAGAGTAGAATTAGGAGTAGTGAAATATAATTTGTATTTAGTAGAACAAGGATACATTTTGGATGGAAGGATTGCAAAATCATAGCTGGAGGTTGTATAATCCCACAAGGATTGATTGATTGTAAATGATTCAAGGGGTGGAAGCGGGAGTATATTGTAAACACGGAGTTGAGAGTTTGAAAGGAGTAAAGAAGTTGTTTGATGCTAGAATCAATGAGGAGTTTTTAAAGAGACATGACGATGTCCGCAAACGTGGAATGATATGGCTAGTTGTATTAGAGAGAAAGGGAGAGATGTGTTAGGAATATGTAGAGAAGGTAGATCACAATTTAAGGAAAGTTGGCGGTGGAATGACGTGGTCCATAAAATTGTTTGGGAAAAGAATATATTTTATAAGAGGTGGCAAAAGTGGAGTAGTAGTGAGACCAGAGAAGTATAAGTGGGCAAAAAAGTGGAAAATAAATCACTAAGGAATCATAATTTATGGCTTACGATGATCAATATTAAAAGTTGGATACAAAAGATGGAGATATGTAATGTTTACAAACTCGTTAAGAGGTGTAGAAGGAAGAATACGGATTTCAATAATGTAAGATAAATAAAAAATGTGGACCAAAAGGAAATAGTGAAGGAGGAAGAGATAATTGAGCGATGGAGAAGTTATTTTTGCAGTTCATTTAATGAGAGTAGTTGCTTTGCCCCCTTATATGAGTCACAGGTTTCATACGAAAATTAAGGAATTTTTGAAAGTAGACTAGCACTAAAGAAGATAAGTAATGGAATAACAACATGGTATGAGATAAAGAAGATAAGTAATGGAATAACAATATGGGTATGAGATCTATAAGTGTTTGGTAAATATAGGGATGTACTGGTTAACTAAGCTCCTTAATGACACATTGAATAATAAGAGAATGCTCGAGGACTGGTCAAGAAGTATTTTAGTGGCCCTATTTTGAAAAAATAAAGAAGACCTCTGAAGTTGTAGGGCTTGTTCGGATATAAAGTTCATGCATACCATGCAACTTTGTGAGAGAGTGAAAATTATATTGAGTAAGACATAAGACGAGCATAGAAGACAGTTAGTTTTGATTTATGCCCAACTGGTTGCCTGAAGCCATATATTTTTGTGTAGGTGTTTGGTAGATAAATATAGAGAAAAGGAGCAATTTATATATATTTTCGTTTACCTAGAAAAAACCTTATAATTAACTACTTGGATATTGAGATGGGTTTTAGGAAAGAAACAAGTATCTAATACTTATATGGATGTGACTAAGGACATGTACTATATACTGTCACTAGTATTCAAACAACATGAGGTGATAATACTTTTGCCTTATCAATTAACATAAATTTAAATCAACGTACCTCTTTATTTTAACGATGAATGAACTCACAATACATTTGGGATAGTGTTCCAAGGAATACGTTGTTCGTATACTTGTTGATGAAACTATTGAAGTCTTAACAATAGGTTGGAACTTTGGGAGAAGTCTTGGAGTCTAACTACTTGTTTGGTTGGATGGTATGGAATGGGAAAAAAGAATATGAATTGAATGAGAGAAGGAATGGAATGGATTTGTCAAAAGAATCACTATTCCATTCTTTTGTTTGGTTGTTATGGAATGAGAGAAGGAATGAAATAATGAAACATAGCAAAATTTCGATAATGTCCTTTTAGATACCAATATTGAATATGTGTCTAATAATAGATTATTTAAAAAAGGAAAATGACTAATATAGATTATTTCTAATAATATAGGGAGGAACTTTTGGGAATGGGCTTTTGTGGAAATTGTTTTTTTGATTCTATTAGGGTGAGTTTATTCCAGCCCATGAACTATGGAATTCAATTCCATCATCTTTCATTCCAATGGAATCAAATTTTTGATTCTATTAGACAACAAAACAAGGGAATTGAAATTGATGGTGGAATGATGATTTCATTCCACCTGATTCTGTTAAACCAAACGAACCCTAAAGGTTTAAAGATTGGTAGAATAGGATGGAATACATTCATTGTAATTTTAGTATATTTGGGGGTCAATGATATGGTAAAATTAGAGATAAAGGTGGTTCTTAGGATTGATCATGGTTGTCATAGGCAGGCGCAAGGTGCAGTGAGCGAGGGTACTGTGCCTCGCCGAACCCTAGGCGATGAACATGAAGAAGTCGCTCGCTTTGCATGCCTGGACGCAAGTCGTGCCTGTCGCCTGAGTCGTGCTTCGATAAATTCCGTCTTAGCCCTAGCCTTTTTTAATTTCTGACTTAGCTCAAGCCCTCGATAAATTCTCAGATCCCTTCTGTTCTTCTTCGCGACAGTGATCCATGCAAAGCGAAGAAGAGAACTAACCTTCTGTGTGTGGGAGGCTGATCCAGTGTCGTCGCGAAGTTCTCTTCTTCAGAAGATTGTTCACCTCCTCTATTTGCCCCAGCTTTGTTGCTTTGCTTTGATATGTGCTTTGTTCTTTGTTATTTTTTTAGTTATTTAATAGTTTAGTTAACAATAATTTCTTCTTCTAATTTTGTCCACATGACAAGAGAGAGAACAAAATAACTACAAGTTTTCTACATGATTTTTTGTTCTTGTAACAAAAATACATAAACTACCCTACAATAATATCTAATGTCATTTAAGTATAAAAATTAAAAAAAAATTTTAAAATAACAATTGACCCCCCACATTTTTTAAAGTCAAATTAAAATTAACATATAAACCCTCAAAATTTTTTAATGAAAATTTAAAATTACATATTGGACACATTTTTTTCCTTATAAATTTTATGAAATACAAATAAAATATGTACATACTAAATTGGTCGTACCTTGCCATGTTTTTTTTTTTTTGCCATTTTATGCTAAATTATCTATTTCTTAGAATCAAATTAAATTATCTATTTCTTAGAAATAAATTCAATTATCTGTTCTTAGAAATCAAATTAAATGACTTCTTTTTATTTTTAATAATTGAAATCTATTTCATAGTTTCACACTTTTAATTCTTGAGTCTAAGTTTACAATATAACAATATTATAAATTATTCTATATTTTTTTTATGTTGTGCGCCTTACTTCGCTCAGGCTAGCGCCTTGCCTTGCGCCTAGGCTCCAAGGGACCTTGTGCGCTTAGGTGCGCCTAGAGATTGATTATCTTAGATACTAAATATAGCGAAAAAAGAGACATTTACATATACTTTTTGTGGACTTCGAAAAAACTTATGATTGGATATTGATATATTGAGGCGGGTTTTAGAAAAGCACCAATTATTTATTTTTTATGTTAATGTGACTAAGGACGTGTATAATAGTGTTGTCACTAGTGTTCGAACACGAGGTTTCTTTCTGATTATTATATCATGGGTCATCCTTAACTTCTTAGTTCTTACCCACTTTTTTTAGGGTTGAATGAACTCACAAAACATTCAGGATTTAGTACCATGGTTTTTGTTGTTTGTGGATGATATAATGCTAGTTGATGAAACTATATGAGCTCGTAACAATTGGTTATAATTTTGGACAAAATTCTTGGAGTCTAAAAGTTTAAAGATTGATAGAACTATGGTATACATTCATTGTAATTTATGTAATATCTGAGGGATGAGGATAATATGGTAGAAATGGGAGATCTGGTTGTTTTGATTATTTTGGATACTTAGGTTCCGTAACCCAGGGCAATCGAGAAATTGATGAGAATGTTATGCATAGAATTGGGGCAACATGGTTGGATGGAGAGGTTTACTTAGGGTATATGCGCTTGTAGGCTATTGTTAAAACTAAAGGAATAAATTTATGAAACTAAAATAAGAACAATGAATTTTTTTTTTTTGGTTTAGAATATTAGACTGGAAACAAGAAACATGTCCAAAGAGTGGGATGAGTATGTTAAGGTTGATAAATGGTAAGAAGGGAATTTAAAAAATTAGGTTCCATAATTCAGGACAATAGAGAAATTGATGAGAATGTTATGCATAGAATTGGGGCAACATGGTTGAATGGAGAGGTTTACTTAGGGTATATGTGATTGTAGGATATTGTTAAAACTAAAGGAGTAATTTTATGAAACTGCAATAAGACCAATGATTTTTTTATGGTTTAGTATATTAGACGGGGAAACAAGGAACATGTCCAAAAAGTGGGATGAGTATGTTAAGGTTGATAAATTGTAAGATGCGAATTTATAAAATTCGATAAACTTGGATGGTAACTCTAGAGGAAACCCTGGTTGTATTGGCAGAGGCGGTACTTTGCAAAATGCCAATGGGACTCTTTTATTTGGGTTCACTCAATTTCTTAGGTTTGGATCTAACTTGTTGGTAGAATCAAAAACCCTTTGGATTGCGCTTCAGTATTGTGTAGAGTTTGAATGGTTCTCAGTGGATATTGTCAATGACAATGCATTACTATTCAAAATGGTTGCTGGGAGAGCTAAAATTCCTTGGAGATTAACGTCGCTAATTAGGAGTATAAAAGGTCTGGCATCTAAGGTTCATGCTACTATTTCGCATTGCTAATATGTCTGCTGATTTGTTAGCGAAGTTTGGAAGTGGTGGAGATAATCAGACCTTCTAGTCTGAATCAGAATATCCGATGCCTGTTCGTGGATGCTTAAGACTTGATAGACTCCGTTTCCCTCACGTTCGAAAGACTAAATGATGTTGCGCTGGTTGAGTGGGAAGACGAGAATGGATAAAATTAAGAATGAAACTAGTAGAGAGAATTTAGGAATAGCACCCATCGAAAAGAAAATTAGAGAAAATAGTTTACGATGGTTTGGGCATGTGCATAGAAGACTCATAGAAGTACCAGTGAAAAAATGTGATTT